>OX326964.1:18565572-18908315 GCA_946800305.1 Medicago arabica
AGAGAGAGAGGTGTTGATTATTGATAAAAGTATCAAAATACCCCTATCTCTCTTTGCACATTGACTTTTTTTACACATAAAAAATGCAATGTTGGTTAGAGTTGCACGTTTTTCAATGAAGGCCAAATTTGTAAAATCACAAAATATTTGCTCTTCTTTTGCATTTCTTCGCTTCAATTAGGAAAAAGAATCTTTTGGTGGGATCCACATATTATGCTCTCTCATCCCTACTTCTTCTCCTTCCATACACGGAAGGTTGCTCATCTCACCTCAATTTCTCTCTTCTTAACTTTTCTCTTCACAATTTATTCTCAACCAAACAGACCTTAAGTGATTTAGTATCACAAGTCACTCTTAAAAAAAGTGTTCGAAAAGGAGAGAAGTTTCAAACTTCAATTTAGTCCCTCTTCTACTCAGCCGTGTCTTGGATTCAAGTTTGAGACTATAAATAAATTTCTTCAAAAATCATCGTTGTCTTGATGGTATACCCTAACCTTACAACTTCTTTTGTGTTATTTTCATAGTAAGGTTTTCCCAGAGTTTGTAAATGTATAAGAAGGTTGAAATCCTTCAAAGAAGGTTTGCTCAATAACCATGTTTAAGAAGGTTTATGTTAAGAACCTTATGACCAGCTTTTTAAAAAAGAACCTTATAGGAATAGCCCTAGTTCAAGTAAATACTCTCTCCAAATTCTATTTATAAGAAATATTGACTTTTTAGATTTGTTGAATAATTGACGTATACAATTTATATTTTAAACTGGATACACCAATTACTCAATTAATCAAAAGAGTAGATTGTTTCTTATAAATAGTACCGCAGGGAGTATACATAAAGTAAAGAGTATAGAATAAAAGGTGAACAAATGAGTTTTGTAATAGTTCATCTTATTGAATCAAAATTTGTTTTATACATTGTCTCTGAAGTTTTGATGTTAACAAAGTATAAAAGAGAAATTGGGTATGTGAATGTTATTCAAGTATGTAGGACCATAAAATTAAATTCAAAATATTAAATCAAGTTTTGGTTATGTAAGAACAAGATTTTGAGCACTTAGCATTTGATTTTTGAGAGAAGCTGAAATTCAATACTAGACTCTGAAGGATACAAGCTTCTTAAGGAATCGAACTCTGAAGGCCACTTCAACATTAGAAGAATAGTCTTAAAACTCGGTTGGGTTATCGACTCGGCAGAGGTACTAGGTTACTGGGTTAATGGTCAAATCATTGATTCAATGGTTGAACCACATGACTGAACCGGATTAAACCGAATAACTCGGTTACATGACCTGATCTTAAGATTAAATTTAATAAGTATTGAACCAGATTAGATCGGATTGAATCGATGAATCAGACCCTTGAAAACTAAAAAAGTGACATCTAATATATATATATTAATATATGTTATAGCTATATTTTTTTTAAAAATTATATATTTTGTTCACATGAAATAGATTTTATTTTGCATATCCATTAATATTAATATAATTTGTAGATTTTCTAAAAAAAAAAATATGATATGTATATTATTTTTTTAGGGGATAGATGATAATATTATTATTATTGTGTAAATATTATATTTGAAAACTGACGTGCTCGTTTTGAAAGAAAAAAAAACTATGTGTTCTTTGAATAGAAAAAAATGAAGATGCAATATTTAATGCGAATGATTTTATTTAGGCTCTGTTTGGTAAAATTAAGCTATAAGCTAGCTGATAGCTGATTGTTGAAAAGTTACCTTATAGCTGATGACTGATAGCTGATAGCTTATAGCTGAAAAAGCTCGCTTATTAAAAATAATGTGTTTGGTAAAATTAGTTGTTGAAGTGACTGATAAATATAAAATGACATAACATGACATGCTTTTTTTTAAGTATAAATTATATACACATTTTTTTACTTATTTATTTAATTTTAAATATTTGAATTTATTTTGAATTACTTTCATCTTCAAAATGATAAATGTTTTTTTTCATGAATTATTAATATTTTTTATTTCACAGAAATGGTCTTACTATTTGTTGTAGATTTTATTTAAAATTATATTATATTATATGAATTAAAAGCAAGTTAAAAGAAAAGAAAAAAATAAAGAAAATATATGGATATCAATGTGCAAGTGGTTAGATGCATCAAAATATAAAAAGTGGGTAGTTTCTTTTTTTTCTTTTCTAATATACAAAAAATGAGTAGTTACATATGAATATGGGTAGTTTTTTCTTATTAAAAAATAATTAAATAAAATTAATAAGGTTAAAATTGGAAGAAAATATAAAAAGCTATAAGCTATAAGCTAAAAAGCTACTTGAATTAGCTTCTCAAGAAACGCTATAAGCTCGTGAGAAAAGCTAATTACCAAACACGTCATGTTTTCATCCAACAAGCTTATAAGCTAATCCAAGAAGCTATAAGCTAGCTTTTTTGTATTACCAAACACAGCCTTAATGTGCTCGGTTCAATTCCCATAACTACCGGGTTTATTTTTCAAATTTTGCGTTTTTCTTCAAATATGAAAAGTCAAAGCAATTGTTGAACCATGAAGAATGCCGTTAGTGTGGCTGGTTGGTATTAATTAGTAGGCAAATGTTAACTTGTGCCCTCAAGGGCACATGTTAAGGAACTTATTATAGAACTATACGTATTAAAAGTCATGCAGTCAACTTTTTAAAAGTTAAATTATGATGTTTTCCAATACAAAGTTACTTATTTTAGGTTCCTTAACATGTGCCCTTGGGGCACAAGATAACATGACCCTAATTAGTACTCCCTCTATTTCAAAATACATGTTCAAGTCAACCACTTCACATATGCCAATGCACAATTTTGACTGTTAATATCTTTAATTATCTAAAGTAAAAAATTATAAAAATATAATATTTTGAAAATATTTGTCGAGACAAATCAAACAACATCTTACATGTTAATATTTGTATTTATACATTAGTTAAAAAGTATGGTCAAAGTAAGTCAACTGAATAGTGCATATTGCAAAAATTGGACATGTATGTTGAAACAGAGGGAGTATTAAATATGCATAAATGAATCTTATTAATTATGAGGTTTAAGTTATAAGCCTAAAAAAAACAAGAAGAACCGGCCCGACTAACTACTCGGCCAAGTCACTGGTTTTGATCGGCTCTGGCCGAGCTAATTACATGGCCGACCCAAAGGTCTACTCGAACTCGCCTGCCTACCGATTCCCGGTCTGAGCCGAGTTTCAAAATTAAGAAGGCTCTGACTAGTTTTGTCTTCAGAAGGAAGGTCGCTATTAGACTCTGATAAGTACAGTTTGTCCTCTTCTTACCACGTGCAGAAACAAACAAAGAACTTCAAGGAAAATTAGAATGAAGCAGATAGTTATTTTAGAAGCAAAGGAATTTTAAATGTCCTTTCAACGACAATAACCATATTAAGAAACATTCCAACATCTTGGATTAAGTTTCTCAAGGACTCAATGTTATGCGCGGACACCTCTCAACGTCTCTCAGATTTCTCTCTATATGAGGAGCTGAAGACTTAAAGAAAAGAAACAACTTTCTGAACTTTTGCAAGTGCGCTTACTCTGTCAAATTCAAAAGGACATAAACATTTACAGAATTTCTTACAAACTTTCATATCTTATAAATTCTTAAGACTTAGAGTCAAAACTGAATTGTATTGTTTACATCTCTGATTGTATATTAAGTGTAAAACTCAAAAATTCTTTTATTTGATTAAGTTAAATTGTAGAAGTCTCTTTCAATTGTGATTGAGCAGAGGAAGTCCCTTTCTTATGTGATTGAACATTTAAAATCTCTTTCTTGTGTGCTTGAGCATTTGTAATCTTTAGTGATTATAGTGAAAATATCTTGGAAGTGCAAGGTGACTACTCTCGGTTTGTGAGAGGAACTAATATAAATTTCTATCTCTCTCTCTCCCTCTCTTTCATTCTCTACATTTAACACTCTGACCAGTGGAGCACACAAGGGATTCAATAAATAAAACCCTTGTGTAGAAGCAAGAGTCACTAAAAATACTGATACCACTTCCGAAACCCTAGGTTACCTGAAACCCAAATCCACATATCTCTCTCTCTCTCTCTCTCTCTCTCTCTCTCTCTCTCTCTATCTCTAAGCCTCTTTTTTGTAGAAGCTAGCACTGTAAGTGTAGTTGGCTGTTTGTGTGGACTGAGTAGTGCCGTTTTCAATTGAGTGTTGCGTATAATCTTTATGTCATACGATTTCCCTTCATTACTCGCATGAAGGTGAGAAAAACACAAGAAGGGGAGGGGGGTTTAATTGTGTTAATTTTTTCTTCTTTTTAAAACTAAGTCCAGTGCTCACAGTCTGATAGAGTTCAAAGTCTGGAACAGAGTTCGGAGTCTTATGCAATGGATAATGTAAAGAGTGAGAAAGAAGAGAAAGACACAAAACAATTATACAGGTTCCTTCCAAAAACCGGAAGTAGTCCTGTCTTTTTTGCATTTCCAAGGAGAGTTAACTAAATTCAATATATGATTACAATTGCTCAAGCACAACAGAAAGAGACTTCAAACTACTCAAGCACAAAAACAAGAGGTTTCTTATGCTCAAGGACAAACTCAAGAGACTTCCTATGCTCAAGCACAAAAGCAAGAGACTTCTAATCAAACAGAATTACACAGAAAATTGTTTGAGGTTTGAACACTTGATATACAATCAGTGGTGTTCACAAATACAAATCAAATACAGACTTTTAAAACTTTAGAATTTCTAAGATATGAAAGTTGTTAAGAAATTCTAAGTCAACTTTGATGTGAAAACAATTTCAGCAGAGTTTTGGCACTTGTAAAATTGTTGCGAGTCTTCACTTTTTTATTAGCAATTCCAATTGACATTTTAATACATGTTTATCATCAAAACTTGGGGTGGTAATGTTAATGTCATACCCTAATTTTTGACTTAAGGTCCCACATTCATACACTGACACGCGCCCTTTGACCCTGATCGGTCTCTGACTTTTCAGAGAAAAATTCGGCATAAAGGTATCTTAAAATACCTCATGTTTGGTTCCGTGTCGGGCCCTCTTCTCTCTTTATTTTTTTTTTATCTTTTTTAGTTTTCTTTAGTTTTTTTTTTTATTTGTTATTTACTCTTTCATTTCCATCTTTTATTTAATTTTATAATTTTTTATTTCTAATTTTTTATTTTTTAATTAGTCATTTTTTATATTTTATTTTGGTCACTTTTATTTTATTGTCCAAGTCAAAAAAAAAACAAAGTGTCAATAGGTCCAAAAATAAAATGTCCAAGGTCTAAAAAAAATTTCAAGTCAAGTGTCAACTTTAACATTCCTTTTTCAAAATTCACCATAATTGTCCATCATTTCCATTAAACTAATTTTCCTTTTTACATCAACCTCCTCACCTATAAATAGAGCCCTCATTCCATACAATTTCACACACAAAAAGTTCTCTTGAGTTGTCAAAGAACTTTTCTCTCTTCTCCCTATTTAGCTTGTGTTAACGAGCTACTCTTTTCTTCTCCCTCTTTTTTCTGTCCCTTCGGAAAAGTCCCTTCGAAATTTTTGTCCCTTCGGTTGTCCCTTTCTTTTATTTTCTTGCATTTTATTTCTTTTTAGCATTTTTGCATTTTTATTTTATTTCTGTTTAGCATTTTAATTATTGTTATTTATTTTCCAGCAATTAGAATGTATTTAGGTCCAATGTAAATATAAATGAGAAAAGTGTGCGTGTGTGTGTCCTTTTATTTCTTTACGGCCTTATATATATATATATATATATATATATATATATATATATATATCCAAAAATGCAAAAAAAATAGATTAGGGATTTTGTGGTGATCCAACGTCACTACAAAAATCCACGCGCTTTTATTTTTATTGCTCCATTAATTTAATTTTCATTTATTATATCAAAAACAACAAAAACATTCGAATAATCAAAAATCACAAAAACCCTTTTCATAATAAACCTTCATTTTCAATCAAGTAACACTCCATTTTCATTTTCTTTCCTTAATCAAATTTCAATCCATTTAACCATACTTCAAGTCATTTCCTTTTAATATAAAAAATACAAACAAATTATTTTTGCCATTTGGCTTTTTATTTCAAAACCTTTTTCAAAACTAATAAAAAATACAAAAACCAATCAAACGTCAATTTTTACCCCGACCTACGAGGTTTTGATCCCTCACGGGTACGTAGGCAAAGGACCTTGTCCACTCAAATCAATAAAAAAATGTAGATAATAGGCTTCTCTCTTTTCTTTTATCATTTTAATTCCATTTTCAAAAAGCAAGCAAGTTTATAGCACAAAAATCAAATAAACTCAAGAGGTTCTCGTAGAGTACTACTAACATAAAGGGTGTTAATACCTTCCCTTTATGTAACCAACCTCCGAACCCTTAATCTTAAAAATGTGGTATTTGAACATTTTTCCACTTTCTTTTGAAAAATTAAAAGTTCAGTCGTGAAATAAAAAATGAGTCAAACGCTAATCAAATAGCCTTGATTTCCGAAAAATGACGCAACAGTTAAACACAATTTGTTTCAACAATCCCCCCTTTTTGATGATGACAAACACTAGTATTAAATACTCAATTGTTGTTAATCTAATTAACAAGTTGACTTTAGGGTCTGAGGTTTGTAAGCTCCCCCCGAGTCTGATAGTTCTTAAGGTGAGGTTTGTAAGCTCCCCCTGATTTCAATCCATGTTAATTAAATTTATTTTAAACTTAAAAATGTCACTCAGAATAATCTCACATGAAATTAAAGACTAAGAGATGAGAAGCAGGTTCTCCTAATTTAATTTTAAGTTAAATTAGTGGCTCAAAGCCTAAATGTATACTATATGTACTCCCACTCTTGTCATCACAAAAAGTATATAAAAAAAGACCAAAACGAGAAGTAAGAAAGACATGAGATATTCAGAGCATGGTTATAATATGGAATCAAATTATAATAACCAAAATATTAGAGAAACAGAGCAAATTAACATAGTATTAGAGCTGATAAGACGGAGAACAAGTATCAGAAGCATAAACATAAGGAACATAAACAAAGAAATGACATAAACAACAAGTAAAATGTGTGCATTCTAAGGTTGAGGTTTTTTTTCATCAAGTCCATCATTTCCCTCATCATTGCCTTCATTTCTTATGATTGTTTCTTCAAAGTCTCCTCTAAAGCATCTGATCTTCTGGCTTGGGCTTCTTCACGTGCTCTGTGTTCTTTTTTCGTCTCTGCCATCCGCCTCTTCAAAGTTTCAGTGAGCATCTTCTGATCAAATAATTCTTGCTCTAATTTCTTGACCTTCTTTGTTTGCTCAGGATCATCTTTTAGCTTCTCAAGAATTGGTATATCAGCATTAACTTTCACTTGAGTTAACCATGAAATGTTCAGATCCTCTTTGACTGCAGAAGTAATCAGTGATGAAGCATCCAGGAAAATTGGAGAGTCTGATAAATATAACTTGTTTCTTCTGACTTCCACTTCTTGCATAACAGTATCAACCACTATGTCCTCTTGATCATTAGTAGCAGCTTCTTGAACTTGAAGACTTTCAGCAACAATCTTCTTTCTTCTTTCTGCTCTAGTTGCTAGAGAAGAAGTCTCTTCCAGTTGAGCATCTTCTTCTTCTGTATACTTTGAAACTTTCAGCTATCTAATTGGCTTCTTGCCTAACTTCGAATCTTTAGGCTTTGCTTGAGAAGCAACAACTTCTGATGTTCCTCCCCTTGTTCTCTTTCTCAGAATCTTAACATGTTCTAGGTCAGCAATCTCTTCTTCTATTACTGGAAGAGAAAGTTTAATTACATTAAGCTGAGGAGCTTTCTTGGCTTTTTTTGTTTCTTAGGTTCAGATTCTTCAACAGCCTCTGAAGCAACCTTCTTTGATTTCCTCTTTTTACTTGCAACTTTTAGAGGAGCACCACTTGCAGTTTCAGGAATTGCACTGTAATTGATGATTTTTCTAGTCTTCTCAAAGTGAGTCAGCACATATGACGCCAAAACCTCTTCATTGTCTTCCTTGGAGATAAGAGGGAAATCTTCCATCAAATCAGACACAATCTGAGATTCCTTCATATCATCTTTCAGTACAATTGCTTTATCAACAATGTGCATGTTTCTCAGAGTCTTGCCATTTATGATCCTTTTATTAACTATTTCCAGCTCGTCATCAGACACCACACCATTCTTCTTCCGAATATTGAGAAAACTACCTTGATAGAAAATCTCTGACAACAGTCTTCCATAAGGTATTTGCCCTCTACTACTCTTGCTCTGACTTTCTTTAAGAACCCAGATCATGTGGTTGAAGTAATACCTTGGAAATTTAATCTTGTCAGACATGATTAGGTAATAAAGAAAGACTCTATGTTCAACTAACATAGTATAAGTACCTCCTCCATTTTGAAGAATGCAGTCTACATTCAGCTTATGAAGCATTTTAGGCTCATTCTGCATATCACAGTGCTTATCAGACTCTCTCCATTTGTGAAAAACTTCAAAAGTTGTTTTTGCCCATGTAGTTGACTCTATGTTGTTAAGATTCCATACAAACTTAACTTCAATAGAGCATCTGGCTCCTCTAGCTATAACTTCTTCTGTAATGGTCATTTGAATCCCCATTACTGCTGTTCTAATCTCTCTTTGTGTAAACCCAGGCAATCCCATCTCTTCTCTTGTCTTCCCTTGTAGACTCTTATCACCAACAATCTTTTCACTTTCCTCTCTATTAGCAGCTTCTTCGTCATAGACTTCTGCCCTTACCTAGAAATCTTTCACTAGATTTTCATAAGTTGGACCATTCAGAATGCCGAAATAATCATTCAAGCCTTGTGGTAGTAAGTAGTTTAAAATATCAACTCCTTGCCTTTTCAAAGCAATAAAGTCCACCAGACTCTCTACTTGAACAACAAGATCATCTTTTCTTATAGCCATAGTTCTTGGCTTGATCTTATAAGAATCACCGGTGTCTATTTGCATGGCAGTAGCTTGACTTGAACTTCCTTCCGCCATTGATGATTGATGAAGATTTAGGGTTCTAAGGTTTTTTTATTTTGAAAGCGAAGAGTTTTTACAGAGAACTGATTGAAATCAGAAAGTGTAGGTTGTGAAGTGAGGAAGTGTGTGTTTTGTCTAAGTGTTTTTAGTAAAACGTTAGATATTCAGACAAGGGACAAACAAACACAAATATTAATGACATTGGGGGCGCGAGATAGTACATTCAAAGAATAAAATCATCATAGCCCTTTTAGTTATAAACCAATACAAATAATCCATGTTAGAGTGTCTTAGAGTAACTGTTACATTAGTGGGACAGGTGTTACTAAAAAGTAACTTCCAATGTTTCCATTAACATTGCTATCACAAGCAAGGAGTCCAGACTCTGGAGTTCAGATGCTGACGTCATCAGAAGCATATTTTCCTCAGAGTCTTAGTGAAGAGTGTAACACCCCAAATTCCCAACATAAAAAATTCATACATAAATATCAGAGTATAACACAAATGGGATGTCACACATCATAAAAATTCTTAAAATAAAAGAATAATAATCTGTCATCATAAAAATATTCAAATTTAGCAGCGGAATCATAATTCAAAAATCCTTAAAAGAATTAGTTCTTGGCACAAGGCCTCATAAGCATCTCAAAAATTCAAAGATAGATCGTAAACATCATAATTAGTTCAACATGATACATAAAGGAATAGAATTCAATATAACCCCATCCCGTTACATATCAGAGCATTTCCTACAACACCACAAGGACCTCTCACATCGTCGAACCTATGCTTGGTCACCTGCACTTGCCCACAAGGCGGCAATTCCAACAGAAGGGGTGAGATTCACAACAATTATATTAACATATAATTCAAATATCTATGCTTAACAACAACAACAACAATCATCACATATAACGGAAACGTCTCAAACATCTACATATAACAAATCATCTTAAAACATCTTCACATAACAAATCATCTCATAACGTCCTAGACACAAGACTCGACAAATGCAACTCTAACATCTTAAACATCATGCATGTGGTACCAATATTTAAGCTTGAATAAGCTTCACCGTCGCTTTGAGCAAATGCTCCACCGTCGCTTTGAGCAAAAGCTCCACCGTCTTAAATTATGCAAATGCATGAACTCGACTCTTTATACTTAAATAAGTTAACACAACATCTTAACATCATTTACGACTCTTGACCGACACATGCAATTATAACAATACATGGCAGCAGCTCAGCACATTTAACACATATTCACAGCACATAATCATCGTCGCAAATATCATTTAAACATCATTCATATAACTCACTTAATATGCATATAATCATAGATTAACGCCAACAATTAAATTCATCTTAAAGCATCATTACAGATTGTAATTTAGGTCATAAAACATCTCTAATACTATCCAAAGGTCTACCCTCAAAGCCTCGCTCAAAACAGAATTACAAAACTCAAGTTATAGTGGCCTGAGACCACATTACTCGCTATGGCGAGTGGTTCTGCTCGCCTCGCGAGTCGCTACTTAGCATTCTCTTACTACTCGCTGCGCGAGTAGGTTTCTGCTCGCATCGCGCGCATTAAAGGTCGCTCACCACGGCGAGCTAAGTTGCTCGCCTTGCGAGCTCTATGTGGTATCCTGTTACACGCTGTGGCGAGTGGTTTTGCTCGCCTCGCGAGCGATGCCGTTCTGCTCGCCACGACGAGTAGGTTTGCTCGCCCCAGCGAGCTATCGCAGAACAGGGTACGGGTTCGCTCAATCTCTCGCCAAAACTCATCCAATCTCTCATGCTATGACTCTAATCTTTCAGAATTATGATCCTAGTGATTAACCTAGGTTCTGTAACACGTTTTTACGGCAATTGACATCAATCTCACATCAAACCATCAAAATTCATCAATAACCCTAACCTATGAACTCTCTCAAACTCTTTCCCAATCCCTTAGTTAATCATAAACAATTGAATTACAGTATAATATAATCGAAGCTAGGCTCACCCTTACCTGGTAAGTTTGCAGAATTGGGGTTCCCTCTTCTCTGGCCACTTTTCTCCCTTTTTGCAAAAGTTTGTAACACGTACTGACTTTTTCTCTAAACCTAATTTCCTTCTTATATCTCTTTTCTATTCTCACTTATCCCACAAAACTCTATCTTATTATAAAAACAACCCCACCTCTCAAAATTATTGTTATTATAACACATCTTTATTTTCATATAAATATATATATTAACATCACATATCTTATTTCATTAAACAATAAAATAAGCACCACATCACAACATAGTCTCATACGTCAAAAACATCATCGAAATCATATAATATATAATAATATACTATATACTCTAATAAAATAATTAAATAAACAAAGTGGGCGTTACAAAGAGAGTCTGATGGACTATAACTTCTGAACAACTTTAGATTCTGAATTCCCATTCAAAGGCAAGCATTAATCAGACACAAAGTGCATGTTCAGATTTTTCTTTGTAAAATCAAATCTCTCAACAATTAAAGGTTTAGTGAATATATCAACCCATTAATGTTCAGTATCAATGAATTGTATATCCAAAATACCTATTTGAACATAGTATCTTATAAAATGGTGTTTGATCTCAATATGCTTGGCTCTAGAATGTAAGATTGGATTCTTTGACAAAAAAATAGCAGCAATATTATCACAATAAATGGGAATATTGTTTTCATTAATCTGCTAATCCTATAACTGATGTTTCATCTAGAGTAGTTGTGTACAACAACTTGCAGATGAGATGTATTATGCTTCTGCTGCTAACAAAGCAATAGTTGCTTGTCTTTTACTAGCCTAGGATATCAGATTCTCACAAAGAAACTGACAATTTCCACTAGTTGATTTTCTTTCAATCATGTCACCATCATAATCAACATTACAAAATCCAATCAACTTATAATATAAGGATTTTTTTGTAAAGGATTCCTAGATTAGTTGTTCCTTTCAGATATCTAAAGATTCTCGTAACAATAGTTAAATGAGATTCTCTAGGATCTGATTGGAATCTTGCACACAAACATACACTGAATAAGATATCAGGTCTAGATGCAGTGAGATATAACAAAGAATCTATCATACCTCTAAACATCTTCTGGTCAACCTTTGATCCAGTATCTTCTTTGCTTAAGGTGCAGGATGGATGCATTGGTGTGTTCATCTCTTTACAATCATCAAGCTTGAATTTCATCAGAAGCTCCTTAGTGTATTTTGATTGATGAACATACACTCCATCTTTGCATTGGTTGATTTGAATTCCAAGAAAGAACTTCAATTTTCCCATCATGCTCATTTCAAACTCATCCTACATTAACTTAGAAAATTCCCTGCAAAGAGATGCATTAGTAGAACCAAATATTATATCATCAACATAGATTTGCACAACTAAGATATCTTTCTCAAGTGTCCTTCTGAAGAGTGTTGTGTCAACCTGACCTCTTTTAAAATCATTTTCAATTAAGAAATTACTTAGTCTATCATACCAAGCTCTAGAAGCTTGTTTCAGTCCATATAGTGATTTCTTAAGTTTATAAACATGGTCAGGATGCTTGAGATCCTCTAAACCTGGAGGTTGTTTGACATACACTTCTTCAGAAATTACACCATTTAGAATTGCACTCTTAACATTCATTTGATATAATATAATGCTATGATTAACTGCATATGATAGAAGTAACCTGATTGCTTCCAATCTTGCAATTGGAGCAAATGTTTCAATATAATCAATGCCTTCTTGTTTACTATAACATTGAGCAACAAGTATGGCTTTGTTTCTGACTACTTTTCCCTGTTCATTAAGCTTGTTTCCGAACACCCACTTTGTTCCAATAATGTACTTATGATCAGGCTTAGCTACCAGATCCCATACATCATTTCTTGGAAATTGATTGAGTCCTTCTTGCATAGCTACAATCCATTCATCATCTGAAAGTGCTTCTTCAATAGTAGCTGGTTCTATCACTAATAACATTCCCAACATAAACTCTTCTTGTCTGAAATAAGATCTTGTTCTTCTAGGACTTTCATTGTTTCCAACAATGAGATTCTTTGGATGTGAAGACTTGTAATTGTAAGTATTCTTGGATTGATTAGCTTTCTGAGAACCATCTTGAGCTTCATCATAAACTTCTTCATTGTGAGCGTTTGGAGTGGGTTCAACTTCCAAACTTTTATTAGACTCTCGAGTCTGGTCAGGTTATGAAGTATCTTCAGACACCTGTATATCTGCAAAACTTTCAACTAGCTCTGGAATTTCATTTTCAGGCTCTTTGTCATCAAATTTGATGTGCATTGATTCTTCAACACATTGTATTTCAGAAATATACACTTTGTGTGCCTTTGACCTTTTAGAGTAACCTAGAAAGATTCCTCTTTGAGCCTTGACATCAACTTTATGTAGGTAGACCTTATTATTTAGAATTTAATATGTACATCCAAATTGATGAAAGTAAGAGATATTAGGTCTTCTTCCTTTAAAGATTTCATATGTTGTTTTGTCCAATATAGGTCTTATATAGATTATATTTTGAACATAACATGCCGTGTTTACAGCTTCTGCGCAGAAATGTTTAGCCAAATTATTTTCATTAATCATGGTTCTAGCCATTTCTTGTAAAGATATATTCTTTCTTTCTTCAAATGGCTCATTTTCAATTTCTCCACTATGATCACTTCTAACTTTCAAAATTTTCATTTCTTTTTTAGATTGTATTTGAGTGCAGAAGTTACAAAACTCATCATATGAATCATCTTTAGTTCTAAGTAATTTAACCTAAGTCCATCTACTGTAATCATCAACAATGACTAATCCATATTTACTTCCATATATAGATGAAGTGCTTACTGGTCCAAATAAATCAATATGGAGTAGTTCTAAGGGTCTGGAGGTTGAAACAATGTCTTTTGATTTTGAAAGATGATTTAACAATTTTTTCTTTATAGCATGCACCACAAAGTGCATCTGAATGATAATCAATGTCTGGTAAGCCTCTGACCTGTTGCAACTTAATAAGCTTAGTAATTAATCTCCAGTTAGTATGTACCAACCTTCTGTGCCACAACCATTTCTTATCATTCATTGATAAAAGACAAACTACCTTCTGATCAATTAGATAAGAAAAATTAATTTTGTACACATTGTTTTTCCTATTTCCCTTGAACACTATGGATTCATCATTCTTGTTGATTATTGTGAAGTTGGTCTTATCAAACATCACGTCATAAGCACTATCACAAAATTGAATAATGTTAAGTAGGTTATGTTTAACACCTTCTACCAACCACACATTATTAATTGAGATAGAAGAGTTACCAATAGTTCCTGTGCAATTGATCTTGCCATTCTGGTTGCCTCCAAATCCCACAGTCCCTCCCTCTTTCATTGTTAGGGTTAGGAATATAGACTTTTCTCCTGTCATGTGTCGTGAGCAGCCACTGTCCAGGTACCATGACTTGTGATCCTCTTTTACTCTTAGGCATATATGCAGCATTAACAATTTCAGACTTAGGGACCCATATCTTTATGGGTCCTTAGGGTTATTACTGAAAGTTTTACTCTTCTTCTTATGTGCCTTGTGCTATAAGTTGTATAACTTATGTTCATTCAGTACCTTAGGTTTAGCACCTTTTGGTTTTGAATCTCATAAAGCAACAATTATTTTCCTCCTCTGAAACTTAGGCTTTAAGACTACAGACTATGAGTTCTTCAGAACCTGTAATTTAGGTTCTGGTCTTTTCAGAATCTAAATCTTTCGAGTCTTAGATTCAGAGTTAGTCATCACCTTAGACTTAAAGTTCTTTGACTTTGAAACATTCACAGTCTTAGAGCTAGAAGTTTCAGGTTCTGACTGGATTACAATCTCAGACTCTACACCTTCATGCACAAATTAAGTTTTCAAACCTTCCTTAATGCATTCATAACATGATTTAAGGTTGATTCCATTATGTTTCCCTTCTGAAAAGCTTGTGATCTTCTGCAAAGCAGCTACAAGAATGCCTCTGATCTTGTGATGTTTCTTATATAGCTTCTTCTTAGCAGCAGTGTGTTTCTTTCTATCAATAGCAATTGCTTCTTCATCTAAGGCCAAGTCACCAACACCATCTTTAGGCACATCCCATAGTTCTTCATCTAAACCCAGGTTGTAACTATACATTTTGGTTTTCCACCATAAGAAGGTCTTAGGATATCCATTAAACCTTGTAGCTTTGTTATTGGAGTCAGGCGTCTTATCATCAGAAGTACCATAATCATTATGTATGGCAGCACCACCAGAGCTAGAACCTTCAACAAATGCCATGTTTTTCTCTAAAATTTTTTTGTTACACTATGAAGTGTGAAGATAACAGAAGCGGGATCTTGATACCAACTGAAGGTGAGAAAAACAAAAGAAAGGGGGGTTGAATTTTGTTTGATTTTTCTTCTTTTTAAAACTAAGTTCAATGTTCAGAGTCTGATAGATTTCAAAGTCCGAAACAGAGTTCAGAGTCTTATGCAACGAATAAAGTAAAGAGTGAGAGAGAAGAGAAAGACACAAAGCAATTATACAGGTTCCTTCCATAAACTGATATTAGTACTATCCCTCTTTCACTTCCAAGGAGAGTTCACTAAAATAAAAATTTGATTACAAATGCTCAAGCACAAAAGCAAGAGACTTCAAACTACTCAAGAACTAAAGCAAGAGGTTTCCTATGCTCAAGCACAAACGCATGAGACTTCCTATGCTCAAGCACAAAAGCAAGAGACTTCTAATCAAACACAATTACACATAAATATGTTTGAGGTTTGAACACTTGATATACAATCAGTGATGTTCACAATACAAATCAGATACAAACTCTTAAGACTCTAGAATTTCTAAGATATGAAATTTGTTAAGAAATTCTATGTGAACTTTGATGTGAAACAATTTCAGCAGAGATGTTGCATATTTCCAGCACATCAAAAAGAGTCGTTGTTGAAGCTTGATAATCACCAAAGATATGTTGCTTGATTTGGTTAATGTCCTAAGAGAGAAAAATTTCAAATTCATTCCTTAAATAGACAATAACCAGCGTAGACATAGTTGTTATCTTGTACTACTGCAGACTTGAGGAGTAGAGTAGTGGAGGTAGTGGTTGTACAATTATACTATGTCCTTTTTCTGCGCTCTTCAGTCGGTAAGCATCAAATGCCTTCTAATTCCTTTGAAATAGCTGTTTCTCCAGGCTTCCATTCCTTCAACAATGATAAGACTTCAGAATAACAACTTTAAGCTAAATTGAACTTCCAGTCTTCAGACTCTGATGAACTTCAGCTTCAGATGGTTCTTTAGACTCTCTGATGAACTTCAACTACTGATGATTCTTTAGACTCTCTGATGACATCAGCTTCTAATAGTTGTCAGACTCTCTTTGTCTTCAGACTCTTCCTTGCAACACAAGCTTCTTTGTAGTTTCCTTTGCTCTCTTTTGTTCTTTCAAAACCAATTCTTGACTAATAATTTTTGACTATGGTCCTGCACACTTGAATAAATATTAGCAATTCCAATTGATATTTTAATACCTTGTTATCATCCAAACTTAAGGTGGTAGTGTTAAACACACTTTGTTCCAACAACACGGTCGTGCTCCCCCTAAAACACAAAAAGACCACACATGACAGAAAATTACGCATGGGTCATGCACCTGGGTGGCACGACCGTGCGTGTCAGTATAGGCAGTAAATCGCAGCTCTGTTGTGATTTCGACTTGAAGGACCTATTTCGACTCTATTATCGACTTAATACTCACTAAACTCGTCCCTAATCATCACTCTAAGGTCACCGTATCATTCTAACACTAATTCCTCTTAACCTATACTATTATACACTCTTTTCATAGTTAAACTTCCAATTCATTCATCCTAGTTTTGGTTTCTTCAATTCTAAATCTTTCAACAATATCATTAACCCTTATAATATTTGTTCATTATCATTCTTTCATCATAACAACACTTAGGTTCTTATGATTAAACAGCTACACCGTTACAATTAAGACACCCAAAGATGAAAGGATTCTCTCCTTTACCTCGAATTCTCCGAAAATACATTTTTTTTTGGCTCCCTTCTCTTCATCTAGGGTTTTCTTCTTCTCCTCTATTCTTTTCTCCAGTTTTCTACGTTCAACAAAATTGTTCATTCTGATTTCTAACTTTCTATTGATAGTAGGAAATTTGGCCATTCACCTATTATTATTTTTATCTCCTCCACTTACCATAATTTTACTTCCTCCTCCCTCACTTATTTATTATTTCTATTTCACACCTGCCATGTCTATATTATTTTTATATAATTCCACTCCTCATATTAATCGTCATATCACATCATTAATCATCGAAACTCTACTTTCTCAGATATAATAAAATACTCTAGAAAAAAATGTACCTTATAAAATTAATTAAACAGAAATTCGAGGTGTTACACACCCCTCTCTCTCTCTCTCTCTCTCTCTCTCTCTCTCTCTCTCTAAGCCTCCTTTTCGTAGTAGCTAGCACCGTGAGTGGAGTTGACTGTTTGTGTGGACCGAGTAGAGGCGTTGCCAATTGAGTGGTGCTTGTGATCGGTTACTGAAATTCGACAACAAAGGAAATACACTTCAAGAGGTGATAAGTTGATCCCTGCTCATGTTTCATTCGTAAGGATCTATTGAAAGATAAATTTTTATTGTTTTGTCTTTTGTGTATACTCTTTATGTCATAGGATTTCCCTTCATTACTCACCTTGGTAACTAGGAATTCTCAAACATGTAAGCAAATGAGCAATTATAAAAATAAACATCATTTTTTTTATGCAAAGGAGAAAATATATTAATTAAAAATAAAGAGATACAGAGACTGGGGGATATTAGACCTGACCCAGGAATAACCCAAAAGTGAATACAACATGATAAAATAGTCCAAGTGGATCTACTCTAATCTATGATAACAAAAATTCACTAATCACAGGCGCAACTCAACGAACCCACGCACGAGCGCCAAACCAGATTACAAAAAAAGTATGAAAATCTGCATATAACAGTTAGAGTTTAAATATGGCGAATGGATCGACCACCAACACGGTATCAAAATCCAAGCGCCAACAGCTCCTTGATCAACAAGCATAAAAAGGTCTTTTGATCAAAAACATAGTGAAGGTATACATGACCCCTCGAAACCTGTAGATCTCAACAAATCTGGAATATCATAGAATCAAAAAAAACATACTACCAACAACAGTTCCAAACAAACGCGTAAGAACTCAGATCGAGGGATGAGTCCAATTCGTCAATGACAGTAACCAGACCCTTTCGGGTTGAACAAACCAGACCCTTTTGGATTTTTGAATCACACAACAGGCCCTTTCGGGTTTACGAAACAATCCACTGCAAAAAAAGGAAAATCCAATCCCACCCAGTCTATTAACATCAACAACAGCAGCATAGCAAAATAACATAATTAATAACAAATAAAAAACAACGAACAAAGAAGCTCCCAAGAACAAAGCACCTTCACCATCAAAGTAGATTGAAAACATATCGAAACCCGAAAAATTGGAACATGCTCCAAATCAGAACCACAAACCATCCAAACGTAAGAATCTGAAACCGACTAAACCATCACGTCCCAAGAACGACGTCGAACCAAAGGACCGGAGATGTGAAAAAGTTAAACGCGTGGATCTACTGCCATCGGAAGGAAAGAGAGGGTAACCACGCCGGAAAAGGAGCTGTGGTGCGGAGGAAGGAGACCCTTGTCGCACCACCAACCATTGAAGCTAAATGACGACGACATGTTTGGATTTTGGGTGAGAGGAAGGCTCGACGGTACTTGGTTTTTTAGAGAGAAGGTAGAAAAAGTTGTTAGAGAGAGAAAGTTGCTTCAATTCAAGTAAGATTATCAAAATCTAATTAAATGAATTTGTCCTTTCATCCAAACGAACTTGTCTTTTTCCTTTTTATTTCTTTTAGTCATCAAATATCCTAAAAATTGTGGTACTTTGTCTTATTAGTCCTTTAGAAAAAATGACTAATTATGATCTCAATTGATTTAAAAACAATGAAAAATAATTTTCATGATATTGTTGATAAATTTGGACTGCACGTTTAATGTTTTAACGAGCTTAACGAAGTGTTGTGAAAGTAACATAAAAAAAGTAAGGAAATGTTAAGAATTATTATAATTTTTTTTTTTGGTTATCAAAAGGATAAGAGTTATTATAATTTAAGACTTGTTGAAATAGAATAAACATAATTAAAGTTAAAAAAAAATCTTAATAAAAAAATAGTATCTTTCGTGCCTAACTATTCTTCTGGGTCTACAATCTACATAAATAATCATTAAATTTTGACTAAAAGTAGCAAGAAGATACACTTTTTAGATTCACCTAAAATTACCAAAAGTGGTAAAAATATAATCATACTTTTTTTTAGGGGACAATTATAATCACACTTCATTATCTATATTAACACCAAAAGTAAATTTCCTTTCCAAATTCCATGACTACAACTCGTGAGTTTATTAAATCAATTTAGGATGTTTGTTTTACACAGCTCAAATTATTGATAAAGGTGAAGCCATTTGAAGATGTAATAATTACATAAAAGATTAACCGAAAAACTAGAGAGGATAAAGATTAATATCAAAAGTTATATATAAAATTAATGGAGATGTAAACAGGAAGAGAAGGCGAAAACTTAAAACGACAGTGAAATGAACCTAATGGTCTTTAATTAACAAAACAAGAGTGAAAAATAGGGCAACTAGTTTCTGCTATCATTCTATTAGAGTTTTATTAGATAGATAGGAACAATATAAAGTTAAAGGATCCGGAACATAAGTTCTAAAACACAAAGAAGACATCATGGTTATTATCATAACTCACAAACATTTCACACAAAAAAAAGGGTAAGAAAAAATGTGTTCATTAACAAATACCACAAGGTTTTGGATGGGTGATCCTTTACAATTTTATAAACAATATATTGATGGTTCTTAACTAAAAATACATTAACGCTCAGCTAGGTTTAAGCAAAAGCACCGTTTATCCAAATTTTCAAAGTTCCAAATTGTTGTATTTGGATTGCCAAATTCTATTATCTACCAAGTTGTTACTAGGTTGAGTCACGACCAAGTCGCTCTTTATAAGACGTTTCGTGGCACTGCCCAAAATTGTGCAAAGCATACTATCAACTACGCCTCCAGGATAAAACAAGCTCAGCTACAACTGTTCGATTAACTACTGCACTGTGGAAAATTGTTCGAGAATTACACTTCTAATATGGTACCAAGACCATTCTTATAGTACTGAAACCACTTTAATATGTTATTGTTACCACTCTATTATGGTGCTGAGACCACTCAAATATGGTGTTACCACCATTCTAATTATTAACTTCTCCAACGATGATACTATGATCACTCAAATATGGTTTTACACCATTCTAACGTCTAACTTCTTCAAGAATCAAAGAAAAATATATTTTAAGATCATTCATAATTTTGAAGGGACATTATACCGAAAAAGGTACTATGATCTTAAATTATTATTTATTCCGAATGACATAAAAATATCGAAGGGACTATGAATTTAAAACCATTCTTAATTCCGAAGGGACATTAAATCGAAAAGGGACTATGGTCTTAAGAACACTCTTATTTCCTAAGGGACAGAAAGAAGGAGATGAAAGAGAAGAAAGACTCGTCAACACAAGTCAAGAAAGGGAGAAGAGAGAAAGAGTTCCCGACAACTCAATGAAACTCTTTGGTGTGATTTTTGAACTGAGTAGAATCCTCTATTTATATAGAGATTTTATAATTGTTTTAGCAAAAATTGCGGCAGCAGTAATATCAAAATGAAACTTATCCATTAATCAGTTCAACAACACATAATATCTATCAAAAAGAAACAAACAAATCACAAAAGTGGAGGAAACAAACTCATTGGATACGAATAAAAATAATAATTACTATTATTTTTATCATTATCAAGTATTTAATTAATTAACGCAATTTAAACGCGTTTTATTTTTATGTGGGACCCCACACTCTATTTTTTCAATAAATCAAAATATAATTAGTACACAATGTTCCAACATCACACCAATGTTCCAACATGAACCGTTGATTCTTAATTCATGCTAATCAGTACACAATTGATTGTATGCCTTATTTTGTCCTATGTGCATCATTCATCTCCCTAATTATGCAATTTACGTGTCGCAACTTTTCTTCATTTTGGTGAGAGAAAGCATTTTCTATTGTTACGTGAGTGGTTCTGGCAAGCACCTTTCAATTGATTTCACTATGCTTTGTTAGCCAACACTATCTACTTCATTGTTGGTGTGTTGGTTTGCGTGCATCATCAATGTTTGATTCAATTGTGTGGAGTTATCAATCATTCCAGCCTTCCGATTTCTCGCTGGTTCGCTGTTTCAAGTCTGATCACACCGCTCGCCTCGCCATGTTTGACTTTGAAGGCGGAGCTCCAGCCCCTTGCCACTCCTGCAGTGATCACGACATCAGGTCACCATCCTGCTGTTGCGATTGTCCCAGCTATGACACATACTACTCTTTCTGCTCCGCACTCTACACCAGCGCAGGCTGCACACGAAAAACACTCATTCGCACAGGCTCTTCGTGGCACACAGGTACCTCTTCCTGTGCCTGCTATACGTGGCAAAATACTGTCAATTATAATTTCCAATACTACTTATTCTCGAGGGTTGGACTTCTCCAAATTAAATCTTCGTGGTCGACTAAGCCCTATGCGACCAAAGACATCACTACCAAGTTACAGAAGTTATGGAAAGTTAAAGGGCCATGGCATATGCTTTCCCTTGGCCGAGGGTTTTACAAATTCTTTTTTGCCTCACAAGAAGACATGCGTACCGTTGGGCAGCCAGTTCTGTAATCTTGAAGCCGGGATTGCTTCGACTGTTTGAATGGACTATGGACTTTAATCTCCATACACAACAACAAACTCACACCCAAGTTTGGATTCGGCTGTGGGAATTACCACAAGAGTATTGAATGGAGAGGACACTGTACGAAATCGCAGGAGTAGTTGGGACACCGTTATTGATTGACTATGTAACAAGGAATAGATTGTATGGCCATTATGCACGGATACTTGTTGATTTGGATCTTTCAAAGACTCTTTTATGAGGTGATGGTCGAGCGGGAAGGTTATGCTTTCCCTGTAGCTATTGAATATGAGGGTCTACCCGACTTTTGCACTCACTGTAAAAGTATCGGTCACGATATTACATCATGCCGTTGGTTATACACCCGAAGAGCAGATACTCATGAGCAACCAATTGATAAGGGAAAGCTGCCGGTACACTCACAAAAACCAAAGCAAGGATGGAAACCTAAGGATAATCTAGAGGGAATTGGTTCCTCCAAGGCATTTGCAACAGTGGAGTCCACTCAACATGATGCTACTACTGTTCCCGTTCAGCAAGATGTTTCACACATAGAACCCTCACGTCTGGTAGATTCTCAACATGATTATATGGAAGATTTGGTAGGTGCCACGGCTGTTCCAAGTCAGCACAAGGAAATATTTGATGATACTACACAGTTGGTTGCTTTTCAGCCTATTGACAAGGATGTTACTGCCGCAACTTTCAGTATTGAATTACAAAACGATGTTGATAAAACTCCCCATGACCGGCTGCCTAGCACGTAGACGTGCAATCCCATGAAGTGGAACATAGGCATTTGGCATCTCAGGTTCACGAGATTCCACTTGCGGATGTCTCACAACCGGTTTTTGTTGTGCACGATGACGTGCAAGGTACTGCTGCTGATTTTCAGTCCTCAGATATGGAGCATAGCGCACGACCAACACCTCTTCAAATCCAATCAAAAGCGCACTAGAGTATTAATTTACAACACGCATAAGTTAATTCCAATGAGGACGCAGAGGTTCAAATTTTAAAGGATCAATTTACACAAACACCTCAGGTTCCAATTGCACAGACACACACTAGAAAAATCATACATAGTGATTTGGAATTATGGGCTAGAATCCGGAAATATGACCAACGGACTGCTGCAGAAGGATTCCCGCAAGTACTCACAAAAAAACAGCAGCAAGCTATGAAAAAACAAGTCCTCGGAAATACACATTAGACAACCCGTGCAAGGGGTGGTCCCCTCAAACTGCCCAACGAATCTGTTATATTGGAATGTCGGAGGTATTAGCTATTTAAATATTAAAATTGCTTTAAGAATTTTTTTTACATCTCATAGGCTATCGTTAATTTTTGTTGCGGAGCCGATGATTTCTTTTGAGAATGTTCCTTCTTGGTATTGGAAAAGTATTGGGGTGTCGAATTTAGTGTAAATATTAGAGAAATTTTGCAGCCAAATGTTTGGGCGCTTTGGGGCACTGAGGTTACATATTTCTATCGAGACTGAATTGGTTTGCCCAACTATAGATTTTCGTAGTCGTTTGATTTGCTTTTTCCTTTTTTCCTTTTGTTTTTTCTTTGAGGGTTTTAGCCTAGTCCCCCCTCCTTGTATATATTTTTTCCCTTTATTAATAAATTCTTAGAGTTTGACGGGCAAAGGACAGAGGTTTCCCGGGATACCAACCTAGTTGGGATGTCGGTGTTGTCTTCTGATGTCTGTCATTCTCTTTGCTTAGCAAAAAAAAAAAAAAAACAATATATTCATGAAAGAAAAATTGACGGAGCAAAAAAAAAAAAAACAATATATGCATAAATCTATCGCAAATATTTTTGTAATCCATATAATTTTTTTTTTTGTAGTAAACGGAGCTTGTTTCAAAAATTAAACACAGCGGAATTAAATTAACGTATGTTGCAAAGATTGAAAAATCAAGTACTAGAAAAATTCTGAAAATTTTACCATGAGTATTTATCGTGACAAAAATAATAAATTTTTGAACCACAATTTAAATTCATTGTCGAATGTACTGTTTAATTTTATTTGATCATAAATAAAAATAGACGTACGATTCTTATTTTATAAGATTAATATTTTTTTTTTTTTTTTTTTGCAAAATCATAGGTCATAAGATAACTTTTATTTGAAAAAAAAGAAGGTCTTAAGATAACTTTAGGTACTTTATTTTTTATTTTTCTGGGTTTGGTTTATATTATCCGTACTCTACTTTTTTTTTATCGCTTACTAACTTTTAGCTTTTTATAAAAATGTTAGATGAAGTAGAAGCATAATAAAAATAAATAAATACAATATTTTATCTATTATTATTGTAATATTTATGCTACCACATTTTTTTTTCTTTTTTAACTTTGGAAAAAGTAAACAATGAAAAACTGATGAGAATTGGGTTTAGCGGAAGATGCTGGATTATCTCAACATACTGAATCAATATTCGAATTTAACTTAGAGTGTGTTTATATTTAGTATTTAGTATTGCCACCATCAATATAATAAATTTATATTTGGTATTGCCATCATCAGTTTAATAAAATCAGTCAATATTTTAAAAAAAAAAAGTCTGAAATATAATATTTTCTGGTGAAAAGAACCTATAAAAAACTTTAAAAAAGAATGCAATAATCTATTATTTTCTATTTCAAAAAAATCTTTTATTTTTAATTTTGGGTGCATTATGGAAATTATGTTTGGTCAAAAAAACAAATAAACTTATGTTTAAGGTAATCTTTTTAAAATATCAACAATATTTCCCATAACGTATCTTATATTATTTATTAAAAAATTATATAAAACAAAAAGCAGTCAAAGTAAATTGGGGTCTTGGGCCTATATATATATTGTTACCATTTTATTTTTTCTTACACCTCATTCAGTCTATATCAACCACTAACATAAAAAACATATCATGTCAAAGCTAGAATTCTTATGCGATGAATGTGACAAAATGTTTCCATCTCAACAAGCGTTAGCAGTGCACTTTGTCGAAGAACATCATCCAGATTATATATTAGAATCGAGTAAACAAGGTCCACCACCAAATAACCAGCCTCAAGCAGCAAATGCTCAGCCTCAACCACAAAATGATGAACATCAACCACAAAATGCACTAGCTCGACCACAAAATGTTGAACATCAACCACAAAATGCACCGGCTCCACCACAAAATGCACCACCTCCACATGTGCAGCCATTTGACTTGAACCAACCTCTTAATGTTCGTGCTTTCGACCTTAATCTCCCTTATACACTAGATGAGTGAGAAATTAAAAACAAATTGAGGAATGAAATTATTATTACTACAGATGGCAATAATGTTATGATTAAATATATATTATCAAGAATAAGATATTGGTTTGAACTCCAATCATTTATAATTGTTGTTTTTCTTTTTTAAGAAAATTGTTTTTTTTTTGTTAGACAAAAGTAATGTAGGATGCATTATAATTGTTGTTTATAGTCTTGAACCTATAATCGATTTTTTTTTAAAATAAACCTATCATTGTTATGGGTTTTACTTTTAAATAAAACATATAAATTATCTTTTGTCAATTCAGTTTAAAATATATTTACATATTATAATTTGTTATTTATAGGTTCTTGTTATGATTGTTTAACATATTGCAACAAATAGTTTTTTGAACCATTAGCACTAGTGAATGTTACTTATGCTCTATTTTATTTACAACAATATCTACGCTCTTTAAACTTTTAAAATTTTGAATAATAATGGATAATTTTGTGTGCGAAGATGTGAGGGTGCAATCACGGGAAGGGAAATGTATTGTCTATTTTCATGTAGTCATTGAAGTTATATATTAAATTGAAAGTGAACGGCAATTGTGAGAAGTTAAATGTGTTGTCTACTTTGATTTAATAATTGAAGATATAAATCAAATTAAAAGTGTGTGTGTGTGTGTGTTTGTGAAGGTGTGCACACACAATCAAGAGAAGTTAAATGTGTTGTCTACTTTGAGTTAACAATTAAAAGTCATAGATGTGTGTTATGTACTTTGTTTTTTTCCTGTCAAGTAACCTAGTTGCTAGAAATTCTCCTCTTAAGGAGAATAAGTGGATGTTTGGGGTTCGAACCTTCGTCTCTGCATATATTATGCATTGTCTCTACCAACTGAGTTAAGCTCACGATAACTGTTATCTACTTTGTTACTGAAGTTATAAATCGAATTAGGAGTGTATGTGTGCAATTGATGGAACTTAAATGTGTCATCTAATTGAGAATGTGTGCGCGCAATTGCTAGAAGTTAAACGTGTTGTCGACATTAAAATACTAAAGTTATAAATCAAATCGTAAGTTTGTGCATACATAATTTCTAGAAGCATTCTTTGATTTAACAGTTAAAGTTATAGATTGAATTGAGAGTTTGTGCGAGCAATTATTTTTTTTTTAGGCAAAAGGAGGCTGATGCAGAGAGCATCAACCAAAATTCATTAAAATAATAAAAAGGAGTACAAGAAAGAAAAGGGGACTAAGCGAAAACCTTTTTAGAAATATACAGACCTAAAATTAGGTAAACCAAACCTATTCATAACGTACTCCCCACTAACATTTTCAGGGATGGAACTATACCAAGCAAAAGAGTTAAAAGGTAAATTAAGGTCAGCATTAGCCATTCCACCAGCACAAACATTTCCCTCCCTATAAATATGAGAGAAAGTAAATTTAATGCTTCTAATATAAGCTAAGTAATTTTGCCATCTGTTTCTTATAATCCAAGGAACACTAGAAGATGACTTCAGAGCTAAAAAAACTAGTTGTAAATCAGTTTCAAACCATAAATGGTTGAATCTTTTTTTTTTGAGAAGTTTCCATAGCAAGAATATCAGCCATCAGCTCGACATGATAAGCAGTGACATTTCCCAGATTTTGAGCAAAGCAACCTTGACACAATCCCTCCTTATCTCTGAAAACACCTCCTGCAAAAGCATTTAAGGGATTTTTAATTGCAGCTCCTTCAGTGTTCACTTTGATCCAGTAAAAAATGGGAGGAGACCAACCTCTCTGAAGAATTTCAAGATGCTAAACTCTCCCATATCCGGTGAGGATGCTTAAAGGTGTTAGATCCTGACAAATGCACATAGGAAATAATGTTGTTCAGAATGATCTTCCAGTGAATGATTTTGTCTTGAAACCTTCCTTGATTTCTTTTAAACCATACTGCACTAATCACATTCACTACGCAAGCTTGAATTACCACCTTACACTGAGGAGACCAACCTCTTTCATAAATTTTCCAGATATCATCAACATTTGAGATTTGAATGGAAATATTCAAGATGCCTGCAAGCCAGTTCCAAAAATGATTTGCAAAAGTGCATTCAAAGAATAAATGGTAAGATGTCTCAACTTCTTTATATAAATTTGAACATATAGATGACAAGTTGCATCCTCTAATCATTATATTTTCATCAGTTGGGACTCTTCTATACATCATCATACAACAAAGCAATGACTTAGAAGGAGGAATATCTTTACTCCAAATCTTTTTGTACCAATGACAATTTTGACCAACTGGAGATTTATGAATGCAAGCATCTTTAAGAGTAAGGTCTCCATTTGCAATGTTCTTCCAAACCAACTTATCTTCAGTATCCTCAGTAGGAATAATGACTTGTTGAACAAGTGAACTTATCACAGGGAAAGCTAGCTGCACGGAATTAGGAATTGATGAAATCTGCAATTGATGCTTGAAGGTTATGAGATATGGAATCATGCAGGTTCAGATAAGATGATAGTGTCATTCCACACCAATCAGCATTCCAAAAATTCACCTTATCCCCTTTCCCTATCAGCCAACTAGATTGCTCAGAAACAATGTCAAACTCACTTTTAATGTTACTCCCAACAGAAGAGTAAATATGATAAGAAACTGGCTTATGTTTTTCATGAATTTACTTTGAAGAAGCTTAGCCCAAGGTTGAGTGGAATACCTGAGATTAGATGCTTCATTCAGAGAAGTTAAAGATCTTATACTCAAACCTCCTTGAATGAATGGCTTGCAACTTTTACTCCAAGAAACTGTTACTAGCTTTCTCTTTTCTACATCACCACTCCATATAAAATTTCTAATGCATTTCTCTAAGTTGTTAAGAAGAGATTTTGGCCAGCAATAGATTGAGATTCTATGAATCATCATTCCATGAATGACTGATTTTACTAGTTGGACTCTACCTACAATGAATAGGAGAAAAGCTTTCTAGGTTTCCAGCTTACTCTTGATTCTATCTGCTATAGGAAGAAGATGAGAAGCTTTTAGTTTACCTTTAAAGATAGGGACGCCAAAATAAATGAAGGGGAGGGTACCAATGTAAATCCAATTTGAGTTGCAATTGGATGAATCCTAGTTGGTGAGATTGATCCAGCATACAAAGTTGATTTTGCAGGATTTACAAATTATCCAGATACTGCAACATACCTTTGAAATAAGTCTTTTAATGCTTAAATTGAAGATGCCTTGGCTTTGTAGGACACCATAATGTCATCTTCATAGAGTATGAAAGGAGACTAAGTGAATTATTGATCCTTTTATAAGTTCCATCATTCCTTGTTCCACAAGTTTCTGTTGGAACAAAATGTGTTTAACCACCTTAAGTTTTGATGATAACAAGGTATTAAAATGTCGATTGGATATGCTAATATTTGTTCAAGCATGCAGGACCACAAACAAAAATTTATATGTCTTAAATCAAGGTATTGGTTTTGAAAGAACAAAATAGAGTAATGAAATTTTCAACTTATGTTGCAAGTCTTAGTGTGAAGATCATCAGAGTCTGAAGTCCAGTAGTTGGAGTTAGTTAAAATTGGTTATTTGAAGACACAAGATTGTAGAAGGAATAGAAGCCTGGAGCAACGGCTATTTCAGAGGAACTAGAAGGCATTGGATGCTTATCCACTGAAGAGAGCAGGAAAAGGACATAGTACAGTTGTACAACCACTACTCCACTACTCCACTCTCATGTTTGCAATAGTACAAGCTACAGTTGTGTATACGCTGGTTAATTCTCTATGCAGGGAATGAATTTCAAATTATTCCCTCCTAGGACATTAACCAAATCAAGCAACAAATTATTAGTGATGATCAAGCTTCAACAATGACGTTTTTGATGTGGTGGTAATTCTCCAACGTCTCTCTCACACCTCTATATAAAGGAATGAAGACTTGAAGAATTGTGTGAGACTTAACAACGTTTTGATACTGCCAAAACTCTACTGAAATTGTTGTGGAAGGAACCTGTATAATTGCTTTGTGTCTTTCTCTTCTCTCTCTATCTTTAATTTACCCGCTACATTATACTCTAAACATTTTTCTGGAATCTGAACTCAATCAGACTATGGACTTTGGACTTAGTTTCGAAAGAAGAAAAAGAAAACACAATTCAACCCCCTTCTTGTGTTTTTCTCACCTTTAGTTGGTACTAGAGCTCTGGTTCTGTTGTCTTAGCACTTAATAGTGTAACAGAAAAAGATCAGAGAAAAACATGTCAAGTGTTGAAGGAATTGGTTTAGGTTCTGGTGTTTCATATCATATGATTATGGTACTGAAGATAAGTCATCAGGTTCTAACAAGCCTCCCATGTTCAATGGAGATCTTGATACCTTATCATGGTGGAAAATCAAAATGTATAGTCACATTATGGGTTTAGATGAAGAACTATGGGATGTCCCTAAAGATGGTGTTGTTGATTTGATGTTAGATGAAGAAGGAGATGTTATTGATAGAAAGAAACACATTGTTGCTCAGAAGGAGTTGTACAAGAAGCATCACAAGATCAGAGGCATTCTTGTTGATGCTTTGCCTCTCAAGGAGTATTTTGATCATGTGAACAAGATTCTAAGGAACTTACTTGCTAAGTAGAGACCTAAGGTGACTGTTATTGAGGAAGCTAAGGACTTAAACACTCTAAGTGTTGAAGATCTTATAAGCTCTCTCAAGTGTCAAAAGATTGGTCTTAATGAACAAGAACCTGTTAGAAAACAAAATTCTATTGCACTAAAGTCTAAAGGAAAGTCAGCAAAACCTCTCAAAGCTAATGAATCTAAAGATGAATCTTCTGCTGGTGACTCTGATGAAGATCCTGTTGCTGAAGAGATGGTTATGCTTTCCAGTAGACTTCAGTATCTGGTTGAGAAGAACAACAAGTTCTTGGGCAAAGGCAGTGGGTATAAAGGAGCAAGAAAAGAAGATCAGACGGGTTGTTTCAACTGCAAGAAGACTGTTTATTTCATTGCTGATTGTCCTGATTTACAGAAAGAGAAATCTAAGGACAACACAAAGAAATGAAACTTCAAATCCAACACCTTCAGAAAGCTGATTAAGAAGAGTCTGATGGCTACCTGGGAAGATCTAGACAATGAGTCAGGGTCTGAGAAAGATGAAGCTGAAGAGGAAGGAAACATAGCTATGAGGTTAATAGCTACAGTGACTTCTGATGTAGAATCTAGAACAGAATTTGATGATCAAAATTAGGTATACTCTAAAATTCTCTTAATTGAACTTATTGAGTCTCTTAAAGAGCTTCTCACACACTTTGAAAACAGATCCAATGAGTTGAAAGATTTAAAAGAAAAATATGTTGATTTAATGGAAGATCATGAAAAAACTCTTGTAGATCTGAAGGAATCTGAAAAAACAAGTTAAGATATTTGACTTCATTTGCAGAATTTATGAAGGAACACTCAAATATCTTTGTCAGAAACTAAAAGATAAGTTTGAAGAGAAACCTTTAAGTAAACAAGAAATTGCTCTTGAGGATTTTATCATGTATGGTATTGATAGAAGCAAAATAGCTTATATGACCTTTCTTTTAGCTTGATTCAATCTCCGGTAATCAATGCACATTCTCCAGCATGTGACGGTTCTTGTCGGAATTTGCTCATTTTTCTCATTCCTTATCACCGTCATGCATCCTTTCTTCGGAAAAACTTGAACCAGACTAACCCATGCACTATCCGAGATTGGATAAATCATCCCAGCTTCATGTAGTTTAACCACTTCCTTCCTCACTACCTCCTTCATAGTAGGATTTAACCGGCGTTGAGGTTGAGCTACCGGTTTCAAATTGATGGACTTATGCATGCAAAATGATGGAATTATCCCTTTTAAGTTGGATAGTGTCCATCTTATCGCTTCTTTGTTGGACTTAAGAACTTCAACCAATTTATCTTCTTATTTGTTGGATAATGAGCTACTTATGATAACCGATATTGCACCATCATCTTCATGAAATACATACTTCAAATGTGATGGCAAGACTTTCAATTCAACCTTGGTTTCTTCAACTTTTAATTCATCCTTGGACTCATCTTTCAACTCCCCAATCTCTGTTTTGTGAGGAGGAACTTTCTCCAAGGAGTTTAGCTCCTTCATACATTCCTCAACTTCCTTATCTTTTTCCGCACTAATGACATTAAGTGTGTTTGTCAAGACTCTTTCAAGGGGCGTTAGCTTGTGCAATTACTTTCTAGTATCCATGATAACTTCCTTGATTGCATCCATTTTAAGGCATGCTCCCTTGTCTTTTGAGTGCTTCATGGCTTCATTTAGATTGAAATTGGCCTCTTCATTGTTAACTTGAACTTTCATCAAACCATCATCAAGGTCAATCATCATTCTTGCCGTTTGCTTAAAGGTTCTTCCAAGAATGAGTGGCACATCATCATCTTCCTCTATATCCATCACCAAAAAATCAACCGGAAATAAGAACTTATCAACTTTTATCAAGACATCCTCGACAATTCCCACTAGTCTTGCGAAGGATTTGTCGGCTAGTTGCAAAGTCGTCCTTGTATGCTTTATATCCAAGTCACCAACTCTTTTGACAACGGACAAAGGAACGAGGTTAATTCTTGAACCAAGATCAATGAGTGCTATGCCAACATTAACATTGCCTATGGCCACCGGTAGTGTAACTCTTTCCAGATCTTTTTCATTCCTTGGCAATGTTCTTCGGATGATTGCGCTACAATTTGCATCAAGTTGAATAGTCTCTTCATAATTGAATCTCCTCTTCTTGGAAAGAATCTCCTTCATGAACTTAGCATAAGTCGGCATTTGCTCCAAGACTTCTGAAAATGGAATATTGATTTGTAACCTCTTGAAAATGTCAAGAAACCTTGCATATTTTGACTCCTTATCTTTCTTGGTTGGAGAATGTGGATATGGAAAATGTTGAGTCAATACTTTCTTCTCAGCTTTTTTCTTATTTCCCTTCTCTTTCACCACATCACTTTTCTTTTTCTTCAAATCTTTCTATTTAACTTCTTGCACATTTTGATCATTTTTTTTTTTTATTTTCAACTAAATCTTCCTAATTATTTTCTTCCTCTACTTCCTTCTTCATCATCCTCCTCTTTCTCAAACTCTTTAAAAACCTTCCGCTCCACTTCAAGATTATCACATATACACTTACCAATCACCATACCACTTCTTGTTGTCACATATACCCTTCGAATTAGTTTGTGTATTGGCGGTGAATGCTCCTCCTTGTTGGGTAGCTAATGCTAATCGTTGTTCCATTTGACCAACTTGTGTCTCAAGATTCTTGATGGCTGCATCAGTGTTCTTTTGATTAGCCATGGACATTTGCATGTATTGATTCAAAGTATCCTCCGTATTTTGAGAGAGATCTTGTTATGACGGATATTGATTGAAATTGTTGTATGGTTGTTGTCAGTTTGACGGCCCCACATTTTGTCTCCAAGGTTGGCCATATTGACCAAAATTGGTGTTGTTCCCTCTTTGAATGTTGTTGTTACCTGGATATTTCCCTTGATATTGGCCTGGCCTTGGTTGATTGCCTACAAAGTTTGCTTCTTCTTCAAGTTGTGGTGGACAATAACCTATGAGGTGATTGCCTGAGCATAACTCACAAACGTTTACTTCTGGATGTCTCTTTTCTCTTAGTAGGTGATCTTTGATATGTTGAAGCAAATCTTTCATTTCCTTTTTCATCTCTTCAATTTGTTGAATTAAGATCTTGTTTTGTGCCAACAATGCGACATTTAACCCCAATTCAAGAATTCGGACTTTCCTTTGTGAAAGATTTCTGTTGTGATTTTCTTGGTGATCGTTGAGTGCCATCTGATCAATAATTGCTACGACATCTTATGCACTCTTTGCCATTAAAGAAACACCAGAATTTGCATCTAACAAAAGTTTGGATTGTTGTCGAAGTCTGTTGCGGAAGATATGAATATGAGTAAGATCATCAAAACCATCTTTCAATCACTTCCTTAACAATGACTTGAAACGCTCCCATGCTTCGCAAAGTAATTCATTCGATCCTTGAGAAAATACAGAAAGTGTGGTCTTGGCTTCCATATACCTGTTTTGGGGAAAAACCTTTCAAGGAAATTCTTTTCTAAGGTATTCCAATTTGTCATCACTTGCGACGATTTATCCAAGTACCATTATTTTGCTTTACCAATAAACGAGTGAGGAAACAATCTCATGAACGCGGGCTCTTTCTCCTCCTCAGTTTCTCCAAGTGTACCGGCTAACTTATAGAATCTTGTGAGATGTTGAAATGGATCCTCATGGTGTAAACCTGCAAAAGGGTTAGCATATAAAATCTGGAGGATTCCGGATTTCAGCTCAGCTTTGTTTCTCTTATTCTTTCCAAGATGAGCAAGTCTTCTTGGTCTGTTGTAGAACGACAACACACTGGTGATGTTTCGATCACCATCACACTCAAGTGGAGGTGGAAGTGGTGGTGGGTCTTTTTCTACACCAGCCATCGTTTCTTCAAGTGTCAGAGATGGTCAAGGAATAGAAGCAAAAGTTCCTTATTATTTCCTTACCCTATCTTGTCTCTTTTCTCGCCTCGTTTTACTATTGTTTTTACGGGTTGTTCTATCGACCTCAGAGTCAAATAGTAGTTGATCCTCTGGAACTTTACCACGCATAAACAAAGTTCAAAGACTATACCAAGTGGTTAGCAACACAAAGGATAACAAATGATATATATATATATATATATATATATATACTCACACACACACACACACACAAGAAAGAATTTGTGAAAAATTGCTTAAAATGATAAAAATTGTTGCAATGCTTATTATATTATCGTGCCAGTCCCCGGCAACAGTGCCATTTTGATGTAAGACTTTTGTACATCCTATTTTTATCAACATGTATGTATTTAGTATCGTCTCCATAGAGACTAGTGCATATCATAAACCGTTCAACATCAAATATCATCTTAAGTTTAAGATTTAAATGTTTGTTTGTTTAAAAACTAGTCTAACTAATTTACATTAAATAACATAGAGATGAGATAGGGCATATAACAATTAGGGTTAGAGTTTGTCGACCAAGCGTTACATATGTATTCTTATGACCGCATAATTGATATTATCACAATCAGTTAACAACATGATTCATGTCTAAATAATGTCGTGATTTCAATTGTGTCGTTTAATCGATGATTTCTCAATCTATTAAACGATCCAATAGCATTAAGTTCTTGATATTCAAAGTGATTATCAAAATCTAAACCATATGTCTAGAATACAAGCTTTGATAGATGATTATTCTAACCCTAGATTCAAAAAGTACCTTTCAATATCATTTCAAATCATACATAAACATAAAACACAAGAATAATATCAATATCAAGTAAAAATTGCTAGAACCATATATTTAAGGATAAAAAAGAGTACATATTTCTTGATTAAGTACCTCTTGAAGGTGAGAAAAACACAAGAAGGGGGGGGGGGGGGGGGTTGAATTGTGTTAGCTTTTCGCAGCTCTTGAAGAGTGAGAATCTAATTCCTTTAAACTCAGAGTCTGAATGGGATCAGAGTCTGATTGCAGCGGAATAATCAAGAGATAGAGAGAAGAGAGAACACAAGCAATTATACAGGTTCCTTCCACAAACCGGAAGTAGTCCTGTCCCCCTTGTACTTCCAAGGAGAGTTCACTAAAATGTAATATCAATTACAAGTTGCTCAAACACACAGTATGAGACTTCCTTGCTCAAGCACGCAGGCAAGAGACTTCCTTGCTCAAAGACACAACTAAGAGACTTCCTTGCTCAATGGACGCAGCCAAGAGACTTCCTTTGCTCAAGCACAAAAGCAAGAGACTTCTTACACAATTACAGAAAATTGAATAGAGTTGAAACACTTGACAACAATCAAAAATGTGTTTCAATTACAACAAAGACAGACTCTGTTTTACACAAAAGACAGACTCTGTTTTTCTGTGTAACTTAGAAATTCTAGAATACTCAGTTTGTAAGAATCTAAGTTGATGATGTGTTTTTGTTAAGACTCAGTTGAATACGAAAGCAGCGCAATGTGATTTTTCAAGTTGTAGAGTCCAACAATTCTTCAAGTCTTCTATCCTTTATATAGGCGTAGGAAAGAGACGTTGAGTCATCCAGCACATCAGGATGATTTCTGAAGCTTGATCAATGACTGTTGATCTGTTGCTTGATTTGGTAATAGTCCTTCAATAGCATCATTTGAATTCCATTCCCTTTGAGGATTAATACCGGTAGACACAGTTGCCAAACTGTACGAGATAGTGGAGTAGTGGAAACAGAGTTCGTACAACGTACTCTGTACTGGCCTGCAATCTTTGTCTTTGTGCTTCCCGCGCTCAAGTTGACTTTGAAGCTAGCCGTTACTCCATACGAGAGTTTCTTTTGCATCGCAATGCAGTAGAAATCCTTGTTAGCAGATTATCAGATTTTTGGGCTTCAGACTCACTGTAGCACTAAGCTTCTGGTAATCTTCAGACTCTCTTGGTTTTCAGATTCTGATGGTCTTCAGACTCTGATACAGTCTTTCAGACTCTCTTTGGCACAGTCTTCAGACTCTCTTCGATACAGTCTTCAGACTCTCTTCGATACAGTCTCACAAGCAACAAGCTTCTCTGGAATTTTTGCTCTTTAACATTGTTCAAACAGAATAATTCCTAAGATATAAATCTTGATTGATATCCTGCATACTTAAACAAATATTAGCAATATCCAATTGACAACTTTTTTAATACCTTGTTATCATCAAAACTCAAAACGTGGTATTGTTGAACACCTTTGTTCCAACACCTCTAATCCCAGAAGGATAGATTTAGCTACATATTTTCATTATAGCCTTGCAAAAATGGAAGAAAAGATAAAGATTCCAAGACAAGATCTTTGATTTCTCTATTAATCTTATGAAAATCCACTTCTAACACTCTTCCTTTGTGTTTCTCTCTCTCTCTAAAATGCCATATCCCTCTATATTTCTCTTAAAATATCAAAGTATATCCACAAAAATGACAGAAAAAGCCTTTTATTGGAGTTTAAAACGTAACATTTCGCTTAGCGACTTGCAGCTCGCCAAAGCGAGATGTTCTGCTGCACTACATAATTTTTGCAATGTAGCCTTCTCCTAAGCTGCCTTAACTTTCTTTGGCAAGTTCAACTTGTTATGGCGAGTTGGCCTTCAAAATTCAGGGCTTTCTAGAGTTTTCTCGCTGCTTGCTCGCTTTAATTTCGCTATGGTGAGTTGGCTTGCTGTGGACTCGCTGCTGGCATGTTGAAAGCGTGTGAAACTGGGAATTTCTACCATTTTCTCGCTTTACATTTTTTTTATGAATTCTTTGGTCCTTGCTTGTAATTCCATGCACAATTGGGTAGAGTAAGGCACATAAAGCATACTTGACATTTATTCATCAAATTGTATCTTTTCCTTAAATAACTTGCAAAATAAGTAACTAAACTACCTAAAATAACACATAAAATATATCACTTTCTAACACGTATCAGACTTTTATTCCTACATCTAGTTCACTGTGTTTTAAGTTCTAAACTCCACTTATTTAATCTTCTTGATATCTTCATTTTATTGTAAGTCACAATCAACGAAATCTTGACATGCCTAGTTTATACCCTTCTAATCCATTTATATAGTTAGACTCTTCATTACCCTAAGGAATTACTCTGGGCATCATCATTTATCCTTGAACCATCCCTCCACGCCCCTCTTGACTTCACCTTAGCCTCCCTTAACTAATTCACGTCTTAGACTTGCTATATTTGTAAGTTCATTACATTCCAAAAATACCTAAATGCATCCTCTCAATTAGGTACATTGATTTAGGACCATATCCCTCACTTTAGGAGCTTAAATGTGGAAGTTAAGTTGGGTTTTCTAGGCTTGGAAATGGTGTGTAGTCGTGCTTTTTGGGGGCACAGTCGTGTGCCCCCAAAAACATAAAAAGAGCAACATGACAGAAAATTACGCAAGGGTAATACGCCTGGGTGGCACGACCGTGCGTCACGTCTAGGCAGCAAATCGCAGATCTGCTGCGATTTCATCTTGGGGGACCTATTCCCACTCAATTTTTGACCTAATACTCACTAAACACGTCTCTAATCATCACTCTAAGGTCACCGTATCATTCTAACACTAATTTTCTCTTAACCTACCAAATTACACACTTTTTTCATAGTTAAACTTCCAACTCATTCATCCTAGTTTTGGTTTCTTCATTTCTAAATCTTTCAACAATATCATTAACTCTTATAACATTTGTTCATTATCATTTTTTCATCATAATTTTTATCATAACAACACTTAGGTTCTTATGATTAAACAATCCCAACGTTACAATTAAGACACCCTAAGATGAAAGGATTCTCTCCCTTACCTCGAATTCTCCGAAAATACATTTTTTTGGCTATCTTCTTTTCATCTAGGGTTTTCTTCTTCTCCTCTATTCTTTTCTCCAGTTTTCTACGTTCAACAAAAGTGTTCGTTCTGATTTCTAACTTTCTATTGATACTAGGAAATTTGGCCATTCACCTATTATTATTTTTCTCTCCTCCACTTACCATAATTTTACTTCCTCCTCCCAACGTTATTTAATATTTCTTTTTGACACCTCCCACCTCTATATTATTTTTAAATAATTCCACTCCTCCTCATATTAATCCTCATATCACATCATTAATCATCAAAACTCTACTTGGTTCCCTCTTTGAATGTTGTTGTTACCTGGATATTTCCCTTGATATTGGCCTGGCCTTGGTTGATTGCCTACAAAGTTTGCTTCTTCTTCAAGTTGTGGTGGACAATAACCTATGAGGTGATTGCCTGAGCATAACTCACAAACGTTTACTTCTGGATGTCTCTTTTCTCTTAGTAGGTGATCTTTGATATGTTGAAGCAAATCTTTCATTTCCTTTTTCATCTCTTCAATTTGTTGAATTAAGATCTTGTTTTGTGCCAACAATGCGACATTTAACCCCAATTCAAGAATTCGGACTTTCCTTTGTGAAAGATTTCTGTTGTGATTTTCTTGGTGATCGTTGAGTGCCATCTGATCAATAATTGCTACGACATCTTATGCACTCTTTGCCATTAAAGAAACACCAGAATTTGCATCTAACAAAAGTTTGGATTGTTGTCGAAGTCTGTTGCGGAAGATATGAATATGAGTAAGATCATCAAAACCATCTTTCAATCACTTCCTTAACAATGACTTGAAACGCTCCCATGCTTCGCAAAGTAATTCATTCGATCCTTGAGAAAATACAGAAAGTGTGGTCTTGGCTTCCATATACCTGTTTTGGGGAAAAACCTTTCAAGGAAATTCTTTTCTAAGGTATTCCAATTTGTCATCACTTGCGACGATTTATCCAAGTACCATTATTTTGCTTTACCAATAAACGAGTGAGGAAACAATCTCATGAACGCGGGCTCTTTCTCCTCCTCAGTTTCTCCAAGTGTACCGGCTAACTTATAGAATCTTGTGAGATGTTGAAATGGATCCTCATGGTGTAAACCTGCAAAAGGGTTAGCATATAAAATCTGGAGGATTCCGGATTTCAGCTCAGCTTTGTTTCTCTTATTCTTTCCAAGATGAGCAAGTCTTCTTGGTCTGTTGTAGAACGACAACACACTGGTGATGTTTCGATCACCATCACACTCAAGTGGAGGTGGAAGTGGTGGTGGGTCTTTTTCTACACCAGCCATCGTTTCTTCAAGTGTCAGAGATGGTCAAGGAATAGAAGCAAAAGTTCCTTATTATTTCCTTACCCTATCTTGTCTCTTTTCTCGCCTCGTTTTACTATTGTTTTTACGGGTTGTTCTATCGACCTCAGAGTCAAATAGTAGTTGATCCTCTGGAACTTTACCACGCATAAACAAAGTTCAAAGACTATACCAAGTGGTTAGCAACACAAAGGATAACAAATGATATATATATATATATATATATATATATATATATATATATATATATATACTCACACACACACACACACACAAGAAAGAATTTGTGAAAAATTGCTTAAAATGATAAAAATTGTTGCAATGCTTATTATATTATCGTGCCAGTCCCCGGCAACAGTGCCATTTTGATGTAAGACTTTTGTACATCCTATTTTTATCAACATGTATGTATTTAGTATCGTCTCCATAGAGACTAGTGCATATCATAAACCGTTCAACATCAAATATCATCTTAAGTTTAAGATTTAAATGTTTGTTTGTTTAAAAACTAGTCTAACTAATTTACATTAAATAACATAGAGATGAGATAGGGCATATAACAATTAGGGTTAGAGTTTGTCGACCAAGCGTTACATATGTATTCTTATGACCGCATAATTGATATTATCACAATCAGTTAACAACATGATTCATGTCTAAATAATGTCGTGATTTCAATTGTGTCGTTTAATCGATGATTTCTCAATCTATTAAACGATCCAATAGCATTAAGTTCTTGATATTCAAAGTGATTATCAAAATCTAAACCATATGTCTAGAATACAAGCTTTGATAGATGATTATTCTAACCCTAGATTCAAAAAGTACCTTTCAATATCATTTCAAATCATACATAAACATAAAACACAAGAATAATATCAATATCAAGTAAAAATTGCTAGAACCATATATTTAAGGATAAAAAAGAGTACATATTTCTTGATTAAGTACCTCTTGAAGGTGAGAAAAACACAAGAAGGGGGGGGGGGGGGGGGGGGGGGGGTTGAATTGTGTTAGCTTTTCGCAGCTCTTGAAGAGTGAGAATCTAATTCCTTTAAACTCAGAGTCTGAATGGGATCAGAGTCTGATTGCAGCGGAATAATCAAGAGATAGAGAGAAGAGAGAACACAAGCAATTATACAGGTTCCTTCCACAAACCGGAAGTAGTCCTGTCCCCCTTGTACTTCCAAGGAGAGTTCACTAAAATGTAATATCAATTACAAGTTGCTCAAACACACAGTATGAGACTTCCTTGCTCAAGCACGCAGGCAAGAGACTTCCTTGCTCAAAGACACAACTAAGAGACTTCCTTGCTCAATGGACGCAGCCAAGAGACTTCCTTTGCTCAAGCACAAAAGCAAGAGACTTCTTACACAATTACAGAAAATTGAATAGAGTTGAAACACTTGACAACAATCAAAAATGTGTTTCAATTACAACAAAGACAGACTCTGTTTTACACAAAAGACAGACTCTGTTTTTCTGTGTAACTTAGAAATTCTAGAATACTCAGTTTGTAAGAATCTAAGTTGATGATGTGTTTTTGTTAAGACTCAGTTGAATACGAAAGCAGCGCAATGTGATTTTTCAAGTTGTAGAGTCCAACAATTCTTCAAGTCTTCTATCCTTTATATAGGCGTAGGAAAGAGACGTTGAGTCATCCAGCACATCAGGATGATTTCTGAAGCTTGATCAATGACTGTTGATCTGTTGCTTGATTTGGTAATAGTCCTTCAATAGCATCATTTGAATTCCATTCCCTTTGAGGATTAATACCGGTAGACACAGTTGCCAAACTGTACGAGATAGTGGAGTAGTGGAAACAGAGTTCGTACAACGTACTCTGTACTGGCCTGCAATCTTTGTCTTTGTGCTTCCCGCGCTCAAGTTGACTTTGAAGCTAGCCGTTACTCCATACGAGAGTTTCTTTTGCATCGCAATGCAGTAGAAATCCTTGTTAGCAGATTATCAGATTTTTGGGCTTCAGACTCACTGTAGCACTAAGCTTCTGGTAATCTTCAGACTCTCTTGGTTTTCAGATTCTGATGGTCTTCAGACTCTGATACAGTCTTTCAGACTCTCTTTGGCACAGTCTTCAGACTCTCTTCGATACAGTCTTCAGACTCTCTTCGATACAGTCTCACAAGCAACAAGCTTCTCTGGAATTTTTGCTCTTTAACATTGTTCAAACAGAATAATTCCTAAGATATAAATCTTGATTGATATCCTGCATACTTAAACAAATATTAGCAATATCCAATTGACAACTTTTTTAATACCTTGTTATCATCAAAACTCAAAACGTGGTATTGTTGAACACCTTTGTTCCAACACCTCTAATCCCAGAAGGATAGATTTAGCTACATATTTTCATTATAGCCTTGCAAAAATGGAAGAAAAGATAAAGATTCCAAGACAAGATCTTTGATTTCTCTATTAATCTTATGAAAATCCACTTCTAACACTCTTCCTTTGTGTTTCTCTCTCTCTCTAAAATGCCATATCCCTCTATATTTCTCTTAAAATATCAAAGTATATCCACAAAAATGACAGAAAAAGCCTTTTATTGGAGTTTAAAACGTAACATTTCGCTTAGCGACTTGCAGCTCGCCAAAGCGAGATGTTCTGCTGCACTACATAATTTTTGCAATGTAGCCTTCTCCTAAGCTGCCTTAACTTTCTTTGGCAAGTTCAACTTGTTATGGCGAGTTGGCCTTCAAAATTCAGGGCTTTCTAGAGTTTTCTCGCTGCTTGCTCGCTTTAATTTCGCTATGGTGAGTTGGCTTGCTGTGGACTCGCTGCTGGCATGTTGAAAGCGTGTGAAACTGGGAATTTCTACCATTTTCTCGCTTTACATTTTTTTTATGAATTCTTTGGTCCTTGCTTGTAATTCCATGCACAATTGGGTAGAGTAAGGCACATAAAGCATACTTGACATTTATTCATCAAATTGTATCTTTTCCTTAAATAACTTGCAAAATAAGTAACTAAACTACCTAAAATAACACATAAAATATATCACTTTCTAACACGTATCAGACTTTTATTCCTACATCTAGTTCACTGTGTTTTAAGTTCTAAACTCCACTTATTTAATCTTCTTGATATCTTCATTTTATTGTAAGTCACAATCAACGAAATCTTGACATGCCTAGTTTATACCCTTCTAATCCATTTATATAGTTAGACTCTTCATTACCCTAAGGAATTACTCTGGGCATCATCATTTATCCTTGAACCATCCCTCCACGCCCCTCTTGACTTCACCTTAGCCTCCCTTAACTAATTCACGTCTTAGACTTGCTATATTTGTAAGTTCATTACATTCCAAAAATACCTAAATGCATCCTCTCAATTAGGTACATTGATTTAGGACCATATCCCTCACTTTAGGAGCTTAAATGTGGAAGTTAAGTTGGGTTTTCTAGGCTTGGAAATGGTGTGTAGTCGTGCTTTTTGGGGGCACAGTCGTGTGCCCCCAAAAACATAAAAAGAGCAACATGACAGAAAATTACGCAAGGGTAATACGCCTGGGTGGCACGACCGTGCGTCACGTCTAGGCAGCAAATCGCAGATCTGCTGCGATTTCATCTTGGGGGACCTATTCCCACTCAATTTTTGACCTAATACTCACTAAACACGTCTCTAATCATCACTCTAAGGTCACCGTATCATTCTAACACTAATTTTCTCTTAACCTACCAAATTACACACTTTTTTCATAGTTAAACTTCCAACTCATTCATCCTAGTTTTGGTTTCTTCATTTCTAAATCTTTCAACAATATCATTAACTCTTATAACATTTGTTCATTATCATTTTTTCATCATAATTTTTATCATAACAACACTTAGGTTCTTATGATTAAACAATCCCAACGTTACAATTAAGACACCCTAAGATGAAAGGATTCTCTCCCTTACCTCGAATTCTCCGAAAATACATTTTTTTGGCTATCTTCTTTTCATCTAGGGTTTTCTTCTTCTCCTCTATTCTTTTCTCCAGTTTTCTACGTTCAACAAAAGTGTTCGTTCTGATTTCTAACTTTCTATTGATACTAGGAAATTTGGCCATTCACCTATTATTATTTTTCTCTCCTCCACTTACCATAATTTTACTTCCTCCTCCCAACGTTATTTAATATTTCTTTTTGACACCTCCCACCTCTATATTATTTTTAAATAATTCCACTCCTCCTCATATTAATCCTCATATCACATCATTAATCATCAAAACTCTACTTTCTCGGAAATAATAAAATAGTCTAGAAGAAATGTATTATCACCACAACAATAGATAAGACTTCACCTATTTAACCTTATAAAATTAATTGAATAGAAATTCGAGGTGTTACACACCCCTCTCCCTCTCCCTCCCCCCCCCCCCCCCCCCCCCCCCTCTCTCTCTCTCTCTCTCTCTCTCTCTCTCTTTCTCTAAGCCTCATTTTCGTAGTAGCTAGCACTGTGAGTGGAGTTGACTTTTGTGTGGACCGAGTAGAGGCGTTGCAATTGAGTGGTGCTTGTGGTCGGTTACTGAAATTCGACAACAAAGGAAATACACTTCAAGAGGTGATAAATTTTTATTGTTTTGTCTGTTGTGTATACTCTTTATGTCATACGATTTCCCTTCGTTGCTCACCTTGGCAACTAGGAATTCTCGAACATGTAAGCAAATGAGCAATTATAAAAATAAACATCAATTTTTTGATGCAAAGGAGAAAATGTATTAAATAAAAAAAAAGAGATATAAAGACTAGGGGGATATTAGACCTGACCCAGGAATAACCCAAAGTAAATAGTCCGAGTGGATCTACTCTAATCTATGATAACAAAAATTCACTAATTACATGCGCAACCCAGCGAATCCACGTACGGGCGCCAAACCAGATTACAAACAAAGTATGAAAATCTGCATATAACAATTAGAGTTTAAATATGACAAATGGGTCGACAACCCACACGGTATCAAAATTCAAGTGCCAACAGCTCTCTGATCAACAACAAGCATAAACAAGTCTTTTGATCAAAACCATAGTGAAGGTAGACATGACCCCTCGAAACCTGCAAATCTGGAATATTTGATAATCAAAAAAATCATACCACCAACAACAGTTCCAAACAAACGCGTAAGAACTCAGATCGAGGGATGAGTCCAATACATCAATGACAGTAACCAGACCCTTTTGGGTTGAACGAACCAGACCCTTTCAGGTTTTTGAATCACACAACAGACCCTTTCGGGTTTACAAAACAATCCACTGCAAAAAAAAAGGAAAAATCCAATCCCACCCAGTCTATGAACATCAACAACAACAGCAGAACAAAACAAAAAGGCTTAATTACACTTTTGGTCCTCGCATTTTGACCAGCTCACGAAAATAGTCCTGCCTCTTTTAAATCAAACAAAATCGTCCTTGAACTATCATTTTTTTGCAGTTTTATTCCTACCTCATATATTCAACCCCAAAAATGCAGAGAAATGGCAGTTTTAGACCTACCCTATAACACCCCATTTTTATTATTTATTTATTATACCGAGTTTAGTGTCTTTTTATATATTTTATTTGAATAATTGCGATGAGTGATGTTTTGGGTGATTTTTTTTGGTAGTCATTAATTGGTAGTTATTAGTAGTTTGTTATGACTTTAATAGTGAAGGAATCTAATTAGATTAGATTTAATGAGGCATAAGGGTAGTTTGGTAATTGGAGGAGTTTGTTAGGTTAGGAATGAGAGAGATTTGTTAAGGTTAAGAATAGAATGATGTGTATATAGTAGAGCTGAATAGTTGTTATAGAATTAGTAACCAATCTGAGGGTGTGTAGATAGTAAGCCTATTAAAAAGATTAAGTGAGAAACAAACTCTTGGTGGTTATAAATAAAGGTGGAGATTAGAGAATTAGGGTTACAATAGTTTTTGGGAGAAAAAGATAGCGGAGGCAAAAGAAGAAAACTAGGGTTAAGAGGAGAACCTTGTAGAATTCAGAGATTCAATCTAAGGTAAGGGTGGGACTAACCTTCTTTAATCATAAGTATATAATTCTGAAAAAGGGTTTAATCTTGTTGTTGAATTTTTGATGTTATAGAAGTTAGGTTTTGAATTCAATTAGATTGTTGAAAGTATAGGTAATCCCATGAATTAATGTGAAGAAATTGATGTTTAGGTTGTAGAATAATCCTAGGTAATGTTTCCTATCAAATTTGGGCATTGGGAAGTCAAAAATTGGGTTTCTGTGTGAAAAATGGTGAGATAACAGGGCCCAGTTCGCTTAAGCGAGTACCAAGCGAACTCACAAGCGAAATTGAGCTTTCTCTCGACGTTAATCTCGCTTGCGCGAGATTTGTCTCGCTTGCGCGAAATGCCTCTGACAGCATTTCCTGTTTCGTGTTCTTGCATATTTTTAACATGTTTCCGTTTTGAATTGGCCTTTGGTGTAAACATGAAAGTTTTAGATAATTAAGTTAGCTTTCCAATGGATCTGGTTTGACTTAAAAATCTTTTGTGGATTTTTAATTATGATAGGAACACTCCAAGTAGGTCTTGGAAGACTTTTAAGAAAAATTAGCATAACCTCTTCTAAATCAACCCGAAACTTTTGGTTGCTTCCAAACTTCAAATCCTAAGTACTATGAGTTTAAATTGGAATGTTTAAGAGTATTTAATCTATGTCTTGTTGAATCAAACTTAGTTTTCTTTTGATAATGAATTGGTGGATTATATTGATATGTTGTTGTTGATTTATGGTTGAATCTATGATTATATGAAAGTTATCTATGTGATGTTTATATGGAAGTTATATGATGTTTATATGAAGTTTGTTTATATGATGCTTATATGAAAGATGTTATTGTTGTTGTATTTGAAGTTGTGTTCTTGTATAAATGATTGTTAAACGTTGGGGGCTTGATGTCTGTTTAGTCGAATTACGACATTAAGTTGAAGGCTTGATGCCTTGTTAAAGTTGAGGGCTTGATGCCCTGTTTAGTCGAATTACGACATTATGTTGAGGGCTTGACGCTCTGTTGGTACCATATGCATAACTATATTGCATTTTGATAAGTTGTTGTTGTTGTTACGTTGTTGAGTTGTTGTTGTTACGTTGTTGAATCGTTGTTGTTGCATTGATAAATGAAGTTAATTGATAATTGTAACTGAAATTACATGAAGTAATTGTTAATGATTAGTTGTTGCTGTTTTATGTTGATTGATTCATTTATGTGAATTAATTGTTAATGATTAGTTGTTGCTGTTCTATGTTGATTGATTCATTTATGTGAATTAATTGTTGATGATTAATTGTTGTTGTTTTATGTTGATTAATTCTTCTTTATGAATTGTTGCTTATTATTAATGAATGTGAAATTTCACCCCTTTTGTTTGAATGTTGCCTCTACGTGGGTAACGTGCAGATATCTAGGAGTAACCGCTGATGTGAGTTGAGTTCTCGTGTCGCCTTAGGAGTCATGCTCTGATACGTAACGGGATGAGGATATTTATATATTTTGTTTTTCCTTTGTTACGTATCTCTTTATAAGATGTTGTTGAACCATTTTTAATTTGAGTTTTTATTACAATGATGACGTTGAGGCCTAATGCCAAGTTTTGAATTAAAATGTTGAATATTTTCCGCTGCAACATTGTTTAAATTATTGAAAGCAGTTGTTTTAATAAATAGTGGATTTTAACCCTATTTATGATGAAATGATTTTGAAAACGTAGATGTGACATCCTGTTTTACGATGCACTCTGATATATTTTATGTATTATTTATATGTTGGGAAAGCGGGGTGTTACATACCCCCTATGCTCAACCATGAAATAAACAAGGAATAGAACATGTGGGTATAAGGAATCCACTTTATTCGGCAGACTAACAAAAAAAACCCTAATTTCTATGATATGTTTCACATTAGAGTTTTTTGGGTTAGTGTGCTGAATAAAGTGGATTTATTGTACCCACATGTTTTATTCCTTGTTTATTTCATGGTTGAGCATAAGGGGTAGGTTTAAAACTGTCATTTCTCTGCGTTTCTGGAGTTGAAAATATGAGGTATGACTAAAACTGCAAAAAAATGATAGTTAAGGGACGGTTTTGTTCGATTTAAAAGAGGCATGACCAATTTCGTGAGCTGGTCAAAATGCGAGGACCAAAAGTGTAATTAAGCCTAACAAAAAACAACGAACAAAGAAGCTCCCAAGAATATAGCACCGTCACGACGACGGTAACACACTTCTTCACCACCGATGTAGATTGAAAACATATCCAAACCCAAAAAATTGGAACATGTTCCAAATCAGAACAACAAAACACCCAAACACAAGAATTTGAAGCTGACCAAACCATCACATCCCAAGAACGACGTCGAACCAAAGGACCGGAGACGAAAAATAGTTAAACGCCTGGATCTACTGCCATCAAATGGAAAGAAAGCGTAACCGCGCCGGAAAAGGAGCGGTGGTGCGGAGGAAGGAGATCCTCGTCGCACCACCAACCATTGAAGCTACATGACGACGACATGTTTAGTGTCTAACTATTCTTCTAGGTTACTACATAAATAATCATTAAATTTTGACCAAAAGTAGCAAGAAGATACACTTTTTAGATTCCCATAAAATTACCAAAAGTGGTAAAAATATAATCATACATTTTTTTAGGGGACAATTATAATCACACTTCATTATCTATATTAAAACCAAAAGTAAATTACCTTTCCAAATTCCATGACTACAACTCGTGAGTTTATTAAATCAATTTAGGATGTTTGTTTTACACAGCTCAAATTATTGATAAAGGTGAAGCCATTTGAGATGTAATAATTACATAAAAGATTAACCGAAAAACTAGAGAGGATAAAGATTAATATCAAAAGTTATTTATAAAATTAATGGATACGGAAACAGGAAGAGAAGGCCAAAACTTAAAACGACAGTGAAATGAACCTAATGGTCTTTAATTAACAAAATAAGAGTGAAAAATAGGGCAACTAGTTTCTGCTATCATTCTATTAGAGTTTTATTAGATAGATGGGTAAGAGATCATGGTTAATTACTATCATAAGGTTTTTGATGTGTGATCCTTCACAATTTTACACACAAAAAAAACGGGTAAGAAAAAATGTATTCATGAACAAATACCATTTTGATGTGTGTTCCTTTACAATTTTATAAACAATATATTGATGGTTCTTAACTAAAAATACATTTATGATAGCTATACCATTTTTGGAAAGAACGCTATGCTAGGCTTAAGCACGTTTATCCAAATTTTCAAAGTAACAACATGAATCGTTGATTCTTAATTCATGCTAATCAGTACACAATTGATTGTATGCCTTATTTTGTCCTATGTGCATCATTCATCTCCCTAATTAGGCAATTTACGTGTTGCAATTTTTCTTCAATTTAGTGAGAGAAAGCACTTTCTATTGTTACGTGAGTGGTTCTGGCAAGCACCTTTCAATTGATTTCACTATGCTTTGTTAGCCAACACTATCTACTTCATTGTTGGTGTGTTGGTTTGCGTGCATCATCACTGTTTGATTCAATTGTGTGGAGTTATCAATCATACCAACCTTCCGATTTCTCGCTGGTTCGCTGTTTCAAGTCTGATCACACCGCTCGGCTCACCATGTTTGACTGGCAGGCGGAGCTCCAACCCCTTGCCACTCATGCAGTGATCACGACATCAGGTCACCATCCTGCTGTTGCGATTGTCCCAGCTATGACATAGACTACTCTTTCTGCTCCGCACTCTACACTTGCGCAGGCTGCACTCCCAAAACCCTCATTCGCGTAGGCTCGTCGTGGCACACAGGTACCTCTTCCTGTGCCTTCTATACGTGGCAAAATACTGTCAATTAGAATTTCCAATACTACTTATTCTCGAGGGTTAGACTTATGCAAAATAAATCTCCGTGGTCGACTAAGCCCTATGCGACCAAAGACATCACTGCCAAGTTACAGAAGTTATGGAAAGTCAAAGGGCCATGGCATATGCTTTCCCTTGTCCGAGGGTTTTACGACTTCTTTTTTGCCTCACAAGAAGACATGCATACCGTTTGGACAGCCGGTACTGTAAGCTTGAAGTCGGGATTGCTTCGCTGTTTGAATGGACTATGGACTTTAATCTCCATACACAACAACAAACTCACACCCAAGTTTGGATTCGGCTGTGGGAATTACCACAAGAGTATTGGATGGAGAGGACACTGTACGAAATCTCGAGCAGTTGGGACACCGTTATTGATTGGCAACGTAACAAGGAATAGATTGTATGGCCACTATGCATAGATACTTGTTGTTTTGGATCTTTCAAAGACTATCTTTTATGAGGTGATGGTCGAGCGGGAAGGTTATGCTTTCCCCATAGCTATTGAATATGAGGGTCTCCCCGACTTTTGCACTCGCTATAAAAGTATCAGTCACGATATTACATCATGCCGTTGGTTACACCCCCGAAGAGCGGATACTCATGAGCAACCAATTGATAAGGGAAAGCTGCCGGTACACTCACAAAAACCAAAGCAAGGATGGAAACCTAAGGATAATCTAGAGGGAATTGGTTCCTCCAAGGCATTTGCAACAGTGGAGTCCACTCAACATGATGCTACTGCTGTTCCCGTTCAGCAAGATGTTTTACACATAGAACCCTCACGTCTGGTAGATTCTCAACATGATGATATGGAAGATTTGGTAGGTGCCACGGCTGTTCCAAGTCAGCACAAGGAAACAATTGATGACACTACACAGTTGCTTGTTTTTCAGCCATTGACAAGGATGTTACTGCCGCAACTTTCAGTATTGAATTACAAAATGATGTTGATAAAACTCCCCGTGACCGGCTCCCTAGCACATCAATTCATGTTTTTGAAAAGACCCTCTGATGAAGCGCACGTAGACGTGCAATCCCATGAAGTGGAACATAGGTATTTGGCATCTCAGGTTCACGAGATTCCACTTGTAGATGTCTCGCAACCGGTTTTTGTTGTGCATGATGACGTGCAAGGTACTGCTGCTAATTTTCAGTCCTCAGATATGGAGCATAGCGCACCACCAACACCTCTTCAAATCCAATCAGAAGAGCACCAGAGTATTAATTTACAACACGCACAAGTTAATTCCAATTGGCACGCAGAGGTTCAAATTTTGAAGGATCAATTTACACAAACACCTCAGGTTCCAATTGCACAGACACACACTAGAAAAATCATACAGAGTGATTTGGAATTATGGGCTAGAATCTGGGAATATGACCAACGGACCGCTGCAGAAGGATTCCCGCAAGTACTCACAAAAAAACAAGAGCAAGCTATGAAAAAACAAGTCCTCGGAAAGCCACATTAGACAACCCGTGCAAGGGGTGGTCCTCCTCAAACTGCCCAATGAATCTGTTATATTGGAATGTCCGAGGTATTGGCTATTTAGATATTAAAACTGCTTTAAGATTTTTTTTTTACATCTCATAGGCCATTGTTAATTTTTATTGCGGAGCCGATGATTTCTTTTGAGAATGTTCCTCCTTGGTAGTGGGAATGTATTGGGGTGTCGAAATATTGTATAAATATTAGAGAAAATTTGCAGCCAAATGTTTGGGCACTTTGGGGCAGTAAGGTTACGGATTTCTATCGAGACTGAATTGGCTTGCACAACTATAGATTTTTGTAGTCGTTTGATTTGCTTTTTCCTTTTGTTTTTCTTTGAGGGTTTTGGTCTAGTCCCCCTCTTCTTGTCTGACATTCTCATTCTCTCTGCTTAGCAAAAAAAACAATATATTCATGAAAAAAATTGATGGAGAAATTATTTTTACTGCATAAATCTATCGCTGATTTTTTTGTGAATCCATACAATTTTTTTTGTAGTAAACGGAGCTTGTTTAAAAAATTAAACACAATGAAATTAATGTATGTTGCAAAGATTGAAAATTTTACCATGAGTATTTATCGTGACAATAATAATAAATTTTTGAACCACAATTTAAATTCATTGTCAAATGTACTGTTTAATTTTATTTGATCATAAATTAAAATAGATGTAGGATTCTTATATTATAAGATTAATATATAATTTTTTTTTGCAAAATCATAGGTCTTAAGATAACTTCTATTTTTTTTAAAAAAAGGTCTTAAGATAACTTTAGGTGCTTTATTTTTTATTTTGCTGGGTTTGGTTTATATTATCATACTCTACTTTTTTTTTTATTTCTTACTAACTTTTAGCTTTTTATAAAAATGTTAGATGAAGTAGAAGCATAATAAAAATAAATAAATACAATATTTTATCTCTTATTATTGTAATATTTATGCTACCGCATTATTATTTCTTTTCATTATTTATGCTACCTCAACATACCGAATCAATATTCGAATTTAACTTAAAATGTGTTTATATATAGTATTTCCACCATCAATATAATAAATCTATATTTGGTATTGCCACCATCAGTTTAATAAAATCAGTCAATATTTCAAAAAAAAAACAATGTCTGAAATATAATATTTTCTGGTGAAAAGAACCTAAAAAAACTTTAAAAAATAAAGCAATAATCTTTTATTTTCTATTTCAAAAAGATCTTTTCTTTTCAATTTTGGGTGCATTATGGAAATTATGTTTGGTCAAAAAAAAACTTATGTTAATGGTAATCTTTTTAAAATATCAACAGTATTTCCCAAAACGTATCTTATATTATTTATTAAAATTATATAAAACAAAAAGCAGTCAAAGTAAATAGGGTCTTGTGCCTATATATATATTGTTACCATTTTATTTTTTCTTACACCTCATTCAATCTATATCAACCACTAACATAAAAAACATATCATGTCAAAGCTACAATTCTTATGCGATGAATGTGACACAATGTTTCCATCTCAACAAGCTTTAGCAGTGCACTTTGTCGAAGAACATCATCCAGATTATATATTAGAATCGAGTAAACAAGGTCCGCCACCAAATAACCAGCCTCAACCAGAAAATGCTCAGCCTCAACCACAAAATGTTGAACATCAACCACAAAATGCACTAGCTCGACCACAAAATGCTGAACATCAACCACAAAATGCACCGGCTCCACCACAAAATGCACCAGCTCCACCACAAAATGCACCACCTCCACATGTGCAGCCATTTGACTTGAACCAACCTCCTAATGTCCGTGCTTTCGACCTAAATCTCCCTTATACACCAGATGAGTGAGAAATTAATACAAATTGAGGAATGAAAAATTATAATTAATAAAGGTGGCAATAATGTTATGATTAAATATATATTATCAAGAATAAGATATTGGTTTGAACTCCAATCATTTATAATTGTTGTTTTTCTTTTTTTAAGGAATTTGTTTTTTTTTTAAGAATGTTGTTTTTATTTTTTGTTAGACAAAAGTAATGTAGGATGCATTATAATTGTTGTTTATAGTCTTGAACCTATAATTGATTTTTTTTTTAAATAAATCTATTATTGTTGTTGGGTTTTACTTTTAAATAAAACATATAAATTATCTTTTGTCAATTCAGTTTAAAATATATTTACATATTATAATTTGTTGTTTATAGGTTCATGTTATGATTGTTTAATAATTGAAGATATAAATCAAATTAAAAGTGTGTGTGTGTGTTTGTGAAGGTGCGCACACGCAATCAAGAGAAGCTAAATGTGTTGTCTACTTTGAGTTAACAATTAAAAGTCATAGATGTGTGTTATGTACTTTGTTTTCTTCCTGTCAAGTAGCCTAGTGGCTAGAAATTCTCTTCTTAAGGAGAATAAGTGGATGTTTGGAGTTCGAACCTCCGTCTTTGCATATATTATGCATTGTCTCTACCAACTCAGTTAAGCTCACGATAACTGTTATCTACTTTGTTACTAAAGTTATAAATCGAATTAGGAGTATATGTGTGCAATTGATGGAACTTAAATATGTCATCTAATTGAGAATGTGTGCGCGCAATTGCTAGAAGTTAAACGTGTTGTCGACTTTAAAATACTAAAGTTATAAATCAAGTCGTAAGTGTGTGCACGCGCAATTTCTAAAGCATGCTTTGATTTAAAGTTATAGATTAAGTTGAGGCTGATGGAGAGAGCATCAACCAAAATTCATTAAAATAAAAAAAAGGAGTACAAGAAAGAAAAATGGGACTAGGCCAAAACCTTTTTAGAAATATACAAACCTAAAATTAGATAAACCCAACCTATTCTTAACGTACTCCCCACTAACATTTTCAGGGATGGAACTATACCAAGCAAAAGAGTTAAAAGGTAAATTAAGGTCAACATTAGCCATTCCATCAGCACAAGCATTTCCCTCCCTATAAATATGAGAGAAAGTAAAGTTAATGCTTCTAACATAAGCTAAGAAATTTCGCCATCTGTTTCTTGGAATCCAAGGAACACTAGAAGATGACTTCACAGCTAAGAAAACTAGTTGTGAATCAGTTTCAAACCATAAATGGTTGAATCTTTTGTTTTGAGAAGTTTCCATAACAAGAATAGCAGCCATCAACTCAGCATGATAAGCAGTGATGTAACACCCTACTTTCCCAGCGATAATTATTAAATAATAAGAATGAATTTAATAATAAGGATGTTACAAAACTTCACATGATATCACATGTCGAAGTCCGTTGCGGAAGATATGAATATGAGTAAGATCATCAAAACCATGTTTCAGACAGTTCCTTAACAATGACTTGAAACGCTCCCATGCTTCACAAAGTGATTCATTCGATCCTTGAGAAAATACAGAAAGTGTGGTCTTGGCTTCCATATACCTGTTTTGAGGGAAAAACCTTTCAAGGAAATTCTTTTCTAAGGTATTCCAATTTGTCATCACTTGCGGCGATTTATCAAAGTACCATTCTTTTGCTTTACCAATTAACGAGTGAGGAAACAATCTCATGAACACGGGCTCTTCCTCCTCCTCAGTTTCTCCAAGTGTACCGGCAAACTCATAGAATCTTGTGAGATGTTGAAATGGATCCTCGTGGTTTAAACCTGCAAAAGGGTTAGCATATAAAATTTGGAGGATTCCGGATTTCATCTTAGCTTGCTTTCTCTTTTGCTTTCCAAGACGAGCAAGTGTTCTTGGACTGTTGTAGCACGGCAACACACTGTTGATGTTTGTATCACCATCACCCTCACGTGGAGGTGGAGGTGGTGGTCGGTCTTGTTCTACACCACCCATCGTTTCTTCAAGTGTCAGAGATGGTGAAGGAATAGAAGCAGAAGTTCCTTGTTATTGCCTTAGCCTGTCTAGTCTCTTTCCCCCCCTCGGTTTCGCTATTGTTCTTACGATTTGTTCTATCGATCTCAGGGTCAAATAGTAGTTGATCCTCCAGAACTTTACCTCGCATAAACAAAGTTCAAAGTTTATACCAAGTGGTTAGCAACACAAAGGATAACAAATGATATATATATATATATATATATACACAAGAAAGAATTTGTGAAAAATTGCTTAAAATGATACGAATTGTTGCAATGCTTATGACATTATCGCGCTAGTCCCCGGCAACGGCGCCATTTTGATGTAAGACTTTTGTACATCCTATTTTTATCAACATGTAAGTATTTAGTATCGTCTTCATAGGGACTAGTGCATATCATAAATCGTTCAACATCAAATATCATCTAAGTTTAAGGTTTAAATGTTTCTTTCTTTAAAAACTAATCTAACTAATTGACATTAAATAACATAGAGATGAGATAGCGCATATAACGATTACGGTTAGAGTTCGTCGACCAAGCGTTACATATGTATTTTTATGACCACATAAACATATTTTATCTTTTAAATGATATTATCACATTCACTTAACAACATCGTTCATGTCTAAATAATGTCGTGATTTCAATTGTGTCGTTTAATCGACGATTTCTCAATCGATTAAACGATCCAATAGCATTAAGTTCTTGATATTCAAAGTGATTATCAGAATCTAAACCCAATGTCTAGAATACAAGCTTTGATAGATGATTATTCTAACCCTAGATTCAAAAAGTACATTTCAATATCATTTCGAATCATATATAAACATAAAACGCAAGAATAATATCAATATCAAGTAAATATTGCTAGAACCATATATTTAAGGATAAAAAATAGTACGTATTTCTTGATTAAGCACCTCTAATCCCAGAAGGATAGATTTAGCTACATATTTTCATAGTAGCCTTGCAAAAATAGAAGAAAGATAAAGATTCCAAGACAAGATCTTTGATTTCTCTATTAATCTTGAGAAAATCCACTTCTAACACTCTTGCTTTGTGTTTCTCTCTCTAAAATGCCCTATCTCTCTCTCTTAAAATATCAGATTATATCCACAAAAATGAGAGAAAAAGCCTTTTATAGGAGTCAAAAAAGTGAAAACTCGCTTAGCGAGTTGCAGCTCGCTAAAGCGAGCTGTCCTACTACACTACATAGTTTCTGCAAAGTAGCCTTCTCCTAAGCTTCCTTAACTTGCTTTGGCGAGTTGGCCTTCAAAATTCAGGGATTTCTGGAGTTTTCTCGTTGCTTGCTCGCTTTAATTTCGTTGTGGCGAGTTGGCTTGTTGTGGACTCGCTGCTGGCATGTTGAAAGCGTGTAAAACAGGGACTTTCTACCATTTTCTCGCTTTAGGCGAGTGGAGCTTGTAACGCCCTATTTTATTTAATTAATTATTTTATCAAGTTTGGAGTCTTTTACTAATCTATTTAATTAATTGCGGTATGTGATGTTGTGTGATGATTTTTGATAATTATTATTAAGTTGTTGTGTGATATTCAGTGAAGAAATATGATAAGATTTGATTAGAAAAATTATCAAATAACGATAGTTTGGTAATTAGAAGAGTTTGTTAGGTCAAGATTAGGAGGGGCTATAAATAGAAGAGAATAATAGAAAATTAGGGTTAGAAACCAGAAACAAGGAAACAGAGAAACCAGAGGAATAGCTTTTTGGGAGAAAAGAGGAGAAGCCTGTAGAGTTATGTAAAATCAATTAATCCAAGGTAAGGGTGGGACTAACCTTCTTTAATCCTAAGCATATGAATTCTGAAATAGATTTGATCATGTTGTTGTTAATTTGTGATGTTGAAGAAATTATGGTTGAATCAAATTAGGTTGCTAAAAACCTAGGTAATCAGTTGAATAAATGTAAAAACTATCGTATAGGTTGTAGTTGATCAGTAGATGATGTTTCCTATCAACTTTGGGGAGTTGGGATGTCAAAAATTAGGTTTTTGGGACAAATTTTGGGTTGCTGTTCGTACTTTCGTCACCCTGTTCGTCGTTGCTCGCCATAGCGAGCGATCATCCTCGCCTCGCGAGTTGTAGATAACTCGCCATGGCGAGCACCCTTTGGTCGCCTCGCGAGTGACCCAGTTGTCACTCGCCATAGCGAGTAATTTGCTCGCAATAGCGAGCCCTTGGCAGGGAGTCACTACCTCCTCGCCACGGCGAGTAACCCCACTTGCCACGGCGAGTTAGTCAGTAGGTGTCTCAACTTTGTTTCATTTCACATGTTTCTGTTTCGAGTTGGACTTAGGTTTGAATATGAACTTGTTGATAATTAAGTCGTGTATTCCAGTAGTTGTAGTTGACATGAAAAACCTTTCGTGGATGTTTTATTATGTGCATTATGTGCTATCGTCGTTGCATTTCTTTTAAGTTGTCTTGTTGCATAACCATTGGTCTAAGTTTGGGACTTGATGCCCCGTTAAGTTGAAAAGTTGGGGGTTGATGCCCTGTTTTAGTCGAATTACGACATCATGTTGAGAGCTTGATGCTCTGTTGGTACCACATGCATAATTATATTGCATATTGTTGAGTTGTTGTTGTTGTTGCATTGTCGAGTCGTCATTGTTGTATTGTTGAATAGTTATTGTTGCAGTACATTGATAATTGGTAACTGAAATTATATGAAGTACTTGTTGATAATTAAATGTTGTGGTTGTACGTTGATTAATTCTGATTTTGAATTTGTTGCTTATTATTAATGAATTTGAAATCTCACCCCTTTTGTTTATAATGTTGCCTCTACGTGGGTAACGTGCAGATAACCAAGAGTAGTCGCTGATGTGAGTTGATCCTCGTGTCGTCATAGGAGTCTTGCTCTGATATGTAACGGGATGAGGATATCTATTTATGTTTTGTTTTTCCTTATTACGTAACTTTTATAAGAAGTTGTTGGACCATTTTAATTTGGTATTTTTATTATGTTAGTGATGATGAGGCCTAGTGCCAAGTTTTGGATTAATAGTTGAATAATTTTCCGCTGCGACTTTATTTTAAATATTATAAGCAGGTGCTTTATTTTAAATAGTGGGTTTTAACTCCACTTACGATGAAAAGATTTTGGAATAAAATTAGTGTGACATCCTGTTTTATGTTGAACTCTGATAAATTTAAGTATTAATTATATGTTGGGAAAACGGGGTGTTACAAAGCTTGTTGCGGCGATTTGATGTTTTACATTTTTTATGATATCCTTGGTCCTTGCTTGTAATTTCATGCACAATTGGGTAGAGTAAGGAACATAAAGCATACTTGACAATTATTCATCAAATTGAAGCTTTTCCTTAAATAACTTGCAAAACAAGTAACTAAACTGCCTAAAATAACACATAAAATATATCACCTTCTAACACTTATCAGCCTTCTATTCCTACTTCTAGTTCATTGTGTTTTAAGTTCTAATCTCCACATATTTAATCTTCTTGATATCTTCATTTTATTGTAAGTCACAATCACATAAATCTTGACTTGCCTAGTTTTTACACTTCTAATCCATTTATATAGTTAGACTCTTCATTACCTTAAGGAATTACTCTGGGCATCATTATTTATCCTTGAACCATCCCTCCATGCCCCTCTTGACTTCATCTTATCCTCCCTTAACTAATTCACGTCTTAGACTTGTTATATTTGTAAGTTCATTACATTCCAAATAAACCTAAATGCATCCTCTCAATTAGGTACATTGGTTTAGGACCATATTCCTCACTTTAGGAACTCCAATGTGGAAGTTAAGTTGGGTTTTCTAGGCTTTGGAAGGGTGTGCATTCGTGCTCTTTGGGAGCACGGTCATGCGCCCCCTAAAATACAAAAAGAGCACACATGAGAGAAAATTACGCAGGGTCATGCGCCTGGGTGGCTCGACCGTGTGTGTCAGTCTAGGCAGCATATCGCAGCTCTACTGCGATTTCATCTTAGGGGACCTATTCCGACTCTATTTTTGACCTAATACTCACTAAACTCGTGTAATACCCCGTTCTCCTAACGTCGTAATATTAAATAAAAAAAATATCAGAGTAAATCAAACAACAGAGTGTCACACTGCTTTTCAAAATTTCATAAATAGGAATAAACTATTTATTTTAAAACAACATAAATTCTCATAAACTGCAGCGGAATAAATCTTAAAAATTATAATTCAACTCAAATTCAACGTCAACATAATCCTGGCACAAAGGCCTCAACAGTTAAAAAATATTATTTTCAACAATAATAAAACTCCAACAACATAGTCTTTTCATAGATATAATACATAAAAGAATAAAGGAAAACATTCGCGACGATCCCCATCCTAATATGTATCAAAGCCCTAGACACTTGAGCCATACCTACTAATCTTCAGAACCTGCAGGTTACCCATACGAAAGACAACAATTTCAAGCAGAAGAGGTGAGATACACATACAATAATAATAATATATAATTCATCAAATTAATGAAAACAACAACAATCAACAACAAGCATCATCAAATGCATATGTATATATATAATACATCAGCAACATTATCATCAACAACATTTAACAACCACAACGTAGCGCCATTATTAGCAATGAACACCAACTACTAGACCAACAACGACAAATACGACAATGCAACTCCAACGACAACTAATGCATCATGCATGTGGTACCAACTACGCGCGTTGAATGCTAAGCATTCCAACAGTTGGACGGTTAAAGCATCCCAGGGCATAAACCCCCAACAGGTGAATGATAAACATTCCAGGGCATAAGCCCCCCAACGGGTGAATGATAAACATTCCAGGGCATAAGCCCCCAACAGTTATGAGAATGCAAATGGACTCAATTTGTGTTTATCAACATACAACTCAACAACATCTACGACAACAACATATGTGTCTAATCATTTATGACACACTCCACAAATTAGTCAAAATCTGACACAACAACTCTTACGACAAAATTCATCAACATAGCACATATACATTAATCAACTACATTCATATCAAACCAAAACATTCTTCAAAAACAAAGCAAGTGTGATCAATAAGACATAAGCCAAATACTCATAAAATACTTCAACTAAATCCCTAATACCTAAGTTTGAAGTTGGGAAACCAACCATAAGTTTTGGACTAACTCGGAATTAGTTATGCTAAGTTTTCTTAAAATTTTCTAAATACCCACTTGGACTATTTTCATCATAACTCAAAATCTAAAAATCGTTTACACGTAAAACTAAGGCCATTAGAAATCTAGCACAATTATCTACAACTTTCATGTTTACACCTAAGACTAATTCAGTACCGATCAATACCAGTTTTCATTTCCAATTCGGAGAAAGTTGTGCTGAAATTCATAAAAATTCACTGTGACATATGTGCAATAATTTGACCATAACTCAAGTTCTATAAATCTTTTTGAATTCAAACCAACGGAATTAGAAATATAACTCAATTATTTACAATTTTCATGTTTACACTGAAAGCTAATTCAAAACAGAAACGGGTGAAAAGTGAGTGTTTTTCCAGTTTTGGCTTTCAGAAAATCGGTGGCCGAATTCGCTTACGAGAAAGAACAGTTTTCACTCCAAAAACCCAATTTTTAATCCCTTAATCACCCAAAATGATTTACAATGATGTTTACAGGTCAAATAGGCCATATAGAAATCAAAACAACATAGGAACATGCATCAAACAACACAATTCATCTCATTTTATCAATTAACATAAACTTTCTAACCCTAACTCAAGAACACAACAATTCATCAAATTTCAGAATTATATACTGTGATTATTGAAGGAAATCCTACCCTTACCTTAATTCAGAAAAGATTAAAAGCCTACAGCAATTTTGATCCCTTCCTAGCTCTTCTCCTAGCCTCTTAGTTTTTCTCCTCTTTCTCTCAAAAACTCTCTTTTTTTTCAATTGTACGTGAAAATGTTTGTTCTGACTTTTCTTTCTTTTTACTGTAACTATAACCTCTCCTATTTCATTAAACTTCCTTTTAATTCTATTAATTCTCATTAACCCACTTAATTCCAAATAAATAATAATTCTATATTATTTCCAATTTACTAATAAAAGTCATACTATCTTTTTAACCTCCAAAACTTCAAATAATATTATTTCTCACCTATTCAATTAAATAATCATATAATAAAATACACTACACCATAAAATCAACATAAATCATTTAAAATCATATAAACTTATTAAAAATCAACCAAAAATAAATAAATAACAACTAGGGCGTTACAACTCGTCCCTAATCATCACTCTAAGGTCACCGTATCATTCTAACACTGATTTCCTCTTAACCTATTCAATTACGCACTCTTTTCATAGTTAAACTTCCAACTCATTTATCCTAGTTTTGGTTTCTTCAATTCTAAATCTTTCAACAATATAATTAACCCTTATAACATTTGTTCATTATCATTTTTTCATCATAATTTCCATCATAACAACACTTAGGTTCTTATGATTAAACAACCCCACCGTTACAATTAAGACACCCTAAGATGAAAGGATTCTCTCCCTTACCTCGAATTCTCCGGAAATACTTTTTTTTTGGCTCTCTTCTCTTCATCTAGGGTTTTCTTCTTCTCTTCTATTATTTTCTCCAATTTTCTACGTTCAACAAAAGTGTTCATTTTGATTTCTAAGTTTCTATTGATACTAGGAAATTTGGTCATTCACCTACTATTATTTTTCTCTCCTCCACTTACCATAATTTTACTTCCTCCTCCCCACTTATTTATTATTTCAATTTCACACCTCCCACCTCTATGTTATTTTTATATAATTCCACTCCTCCTTATATTAATCCTCATATCACATCATTAATCATTGAAACTCTACTTTTTTGGAAATAATAAAATACTCTAGAAAAAATGTATTATCACCATAACAATAATTAAGATTGAAGGTGAGTAAAACACAAGAAGGGGGGGTTGAATTGTGTTTTCTTTTTCTTCTCTTAAAACTGAAATTACTTATTCATAACCTGATAAAGTTCAGCTTCTGGAGTAATGTTCAGAGTCTAAATGCAACGGATAAGTAAAGAGAGATAGAAAGAAGAAAGACATCAAGCAATTATATAGGTTCCTTCCACAAACCGGAAGTAGTCTTCTCCCCCTTGCACTTCCAAGGAGAGTTCACTAAAATCAATATCTGATTACACTTGCTCAAACACTAAAGTAAGAGACTTCAAACTACTCAATCACAACTGCAAGAGAATTTTTATGCTCAAGAACAAAATCAAGATACTTCATATTCTCAAGCACAACTGCAAGAGACTTCTATTTAGACAGAATTACAAAGAAAAATGTTTGAGGTTGAACACTTGATATACAATCAGTGGTATTCACAAATACAAATCAGATAAGACTCTTAAGCCTCTTTCTAAGATATGAAAGTTGTTAAGAAATTCTAAGTGAACTTTGATGTGGAACAATTTCTGCAGAGGTTTGGTTGTTGTAAAATTGTGTGAGTCTCTTGAAAATCTTCAAGTCTTCACTCCTATATATAGAGGTGTGAAAGAGACGTTGTTGATTGTCAGCACATCAAAAAGAGTCGTTGTTGAAGCTTGATAATCACCAATGATTTGTTGCTTGATTTGGCTATAGTCCTATGAGGGAACAATTTCAAATCCTTTCCTTGTTTGGAGAGTCACCAGCTTAGTCACAGTTGTTGCCTTGTATTATTGCAGACACAAAGAACAAAATAGTGGAGAAGGTGGTTGTACAATTGTACGATTGTCCTTTTCAAGCATTCTTCAAAGAATAAGCATTCAATTCCTTCAAATTGCTCTAAAATAGTCGTTGCTCCAGACTTCTATTCCTTCTGCAATGATAGACATGAAAAATGACAGCTTAACCAATTCTGAAGCTTCAATACCATCAGCTTCGGATGATGACGTCAACTTCTGGTGAACAACTTCTGATGATTGTGCTTTTGATGACGTCAGCTTCTGATGATCTTCAGAACCTTTTGTCTGCATAACCTCCTTTCTTCAGACGCTTTCTTGCAACATAAGCTTCCTTTTTGTAGATTCCATTGCTCTCATTTGTTCTTTCAGAACCTATGCTTTTGTTAGAGACACTTAAATTTTTGTCTATGGTCCTGCACACTTGAACAAATATTAGCATATCCAATTGACAATTTTTAATACCTTGTTATCATCAAAACTCAAAGGGTAATGTTAAACACATTTTGTTCCAACAAAGACTCCACCTATTTAACCTTATAAAATTAATTAAATAGAAATTCGAGGTGTTACACACCCCTCTCTCTCTCTAAGCCTCCTTTTCGTAGTAGCTAGAACTATAAGTGGAGTTGACTATTGGTTTGGACTGAGTAGAGGCGTTGCCAATTGAGTGGTGCTTGTGATCTGTTACTGAAATTCGACAACAAAGGAAATACACTTCAAGAGGTGATAAGTTGATCCTTGATTATGTTTCACTCTTAAGGATATATTCAAAGATAAATTTTTATTGTTTCTTCTGTTGTGTATACTCTTTATGTTATACGACTTCCCTTCATTACTTACCTTGGCAACTAGGAATTCTCAAATATGTAAACAAATGAGAAATTATAAAAATAAACATCATTTTTTTTAAGCAAAGGAGAAAATATATTAAATAAAAACAAAGAGATACTAAGACTGTGGGGGGGGGGGGGGGGGGACATTAGACTTGACTCAGGAATAACCCTAAAGTGAATACAACATGATAAAATAGTCCAAGTGGATCTACTCTAATCTATGATAACAAAAATTCACTAATCACAGGCGCAACCTAGTGAACCCACGTACTGGCGCCAAACTAGATTACAAAAAAAGTATGAAAATCTGCATATAACAGTCAAAGTTTAAATATGGTGAATGGATCGACCACCAACACTATCAAAATCCAAGTGTCAACAACTCCCTGATCAACAACAAGCATAAAAAGGTCTTTTGATCAAAACCATAGTGAAGGTAGACATGACCCCTCGAAACCTGCATATTTCAACAAATCTGGAATATCTGAGAATCAAAAAAATCATACCACCAACAACAATTCCAAACAAACGCGTAAGAACTCAGATCGAGGGATGAGTCCAATACGTCAATGATTGTAACCAGACTCTTTCGAGTTGAACGAACTAGACCATTTCGGGTTTTTGAATCACACAGCAAATTCTTTTGGGTTTACAAAACAATCCACTGCAAAAAAAAGGAAAATCCAATCCCACCCAGTTTATGAACATCAACAACAGCAGCAGAACAAAACAACAAAGTTAATAACTACAAAAAACAACGAACAAAGAAGCTCCCAAGAACAGAGCACCTTCACGATGGTTGTAGCACACTCCTTCACCATCGATGTAGATTGAAAACATATCGAAACCCAAAAAATTGGAACATGCTCCAAATCAGAACCACAAACCACCCAAACGCATGTATCTGAAACCGACCAAACCATCACGTCTCAAGAACGATGTTGAACCAAACGACCGGAGACGAAAAAGAGTTAAACGTGTGGATCTACTACCATCGGAAGAAAAGAGAGCGTAACGCGTAACCTTTTGAGTTTTGCAATTCATAACCAAGTTCATTGTCCCTATTATTTGCATCCAATCTTTTCAATAGGGCTTTCACTCTTGGTGTTTCTAACTCATCATCCCATATGAACAACTTACAATTATCTTCATTCTACACAAAAGAATTTCAACATATTTAGAAGATGAAAAGAGGAAAACAAAATCAAAAAACATCAAAAATTATTACCTCCCAAAAATTACAGCACCTCCAAAATTTCCTCTTTGGGTTTTCATCTGTGTTTGATACTCACAATCGCATAAACTTATTGCACCAACATTTGGGTGTTGTTCTTCCATTCGTGTTACCAATTGATGATGCTTTGCTTCCAGCCATGTCAAACACTAAAAAACAAAAATCAAAAATAAGAAATCGCAAGGAAATTGGAGAAGATCATAACCGAATTCGAAAAACGAATTTGAAGAGGTTTACGAGATTGGGAGCTGCAATCGAAAAGGAAAAGGAAACGGCGAAGAAGAAAAAAATGAAGGACATGAGAAGGAAACGAAGGAGAACAAGAAGACAAGAAAAAATTAAATTTTTTTTTAAAAGATTTTAAGTTTTTAATGTTTTTTATAATTATTAAAATGATTTTTATATTTAAATGATGTGGTATGTAATTACACACATGTCAGGCAAAAAAAAAAAACTAGTGACACGCTACGTCATGCCACGTCATCGACTGGAGTGTGACAATTTCGAAAGAATCTTCATATTTCAGAAACAGAATCTAAACATTTTTTTTTTTACAGAGGGAAAACCGAAACTCGCCCCAAATTACAGGGGATAAAAACAATGAAACTTGAAACTTTAAGAGACCAAAACGTTATGATCTCAATTTGGATTGCACGTTTAATGTTTAACGGGCTTAACGAAGTGTTAGGAAAGTGACATAAAAAAAAGTAAGGAAACTCCATCATAATTTTCGTACAAATTTAGAGACGAAAACGTTAAGAATTATTATAAGGAAAATGTTATCAAGAATTTTTCAAGAAACAGTTGACAAGTTTTAATTGCATGATAAATCTGTTCACTTCCTATAATGTAAGACTTGTTGAAATAGAATAAACATAATTAAAGTTAGAAAAAATTTCTTAATAAAAAAAAATAGTATCTTTAGTGTCTAACTATTCTTCTGGGTTACTACATAAATAATCATTAAATTTTGACCAAAAGTAGCAAGAAGATACACTTTTTAGATTCCCATAAAATTACCAAAAGTGGTAAAATATAATCATACTTTTTTTTAGGGGACAATTATAATCACACTTTATTATCTATATGAACACCAAAAGTAAATTTCCTTTCCAAATTCCATGACTACAAAACTTGAGTTTATTAAATCAATTTAGCATGTTTGTTTAACACAGCTCAAATTATTGATAAAGGTGAAGCCATTTGAAGATTTAATAATTACATAAAAGATTAACCGAAAAAACTAGAGAGGATGAAGATTAATATCAAAAGTTATTTATAAAATTAATGGAGATGGAAACAGGAAGAGAAGGCCAAAACATAAAACGACAGTGAAATGAACCTAATGGTCTTTAATTAACAAAATAAGAGTGAAAAATAGGGCAACTAGTTTCTGCTATCATTCTATTAGAGTTTTATTAGATAGATGGGTAAGAGATCATGGTTATTATCATAACTCACAAACATTTCACAAAAAACAGGGTAAGAAAAATGTGTTCATGAACAAATACCACAAGGTTTTGGATGTGTGATCATTTACGATTTTATAAACAATATATTCTTACTGCATAAATATATCGCAAATATTTTTGTGAAAAAATGTGTTCATGAACAAAATTGAGGGAGAAATTATTTTTACTGCATAAATCTATCGCAAATATTTTTGTGAATCCATACAATTCATTTTTGTTGTAGTAAATGGAGTTTGTTTCAAAAATTAAACACAGCGAAATTAACCTATGTTGCAAAGATTGAACACTCAAGTTCTAGAAAAAATCTGAAAATTTTACCATGAGTATTTATCGTGACAAAAATGATAAATTTTTGAACCACAATTTAAATTTATCGTCGAATGTATGTACTGTTTAATTTTATTTGATCATAAATTAAAATAGACGTTGGATTCTTATATTATAAGATTAATATAATTTTTTTTTTGCAAAATCACAGGTCTTAAGATACTTTTATTTCAAAAAAAAAAAAAAAAAAGGTCTTAAATTAACTTTAGGTGCTTAATTCTTTACACTACTTTTTTGTTAAATTTCTTACTAACTTTAAGATAACTTTTCTTTCTACCATCAGTATAATAAATTTATATTTGGTATCGCCACATCAGTTTAATAAAATCAGTCAATATTTCAAAAAAGAGACCATATCTGAAATATAATATTATATTATTTTCTGGTGAAAAGAACCTATAAAAAACTTTAAAATAGAAAGTAATAATTTTTTATTTTCTTTTTCAAAAAAATCTTTTATTTTCAATTTTGGGTGCATTATGGAAATTATGTTTGGTCAAAAAAACAAATAAATTTATGTTAAAGGTAATCTTTTTTAAAATATCAACAATATTTCCCATAATGTATCTTATATTATTTATTAAAATTATATAAAACATAAAGCAGTCAAAGTAAATAGGGTCTTGTGCCTGTATATATATATTGTTACCATTTTATTTTTTTTTTCTTACACCCCATTCAGTCTATATCAACCACTAACATAAAAAACATATTATGTCAAAGCTAGAATTCTTATGCGATGAACGATGAATGTGACACAATGTTTCCATCTCGAGAAGCTTTAGCAGTGCATGTTATCGAAGAACATCATCCAGATTATATATTAGAATCGAGTAAACAAGGTCCACCACCAAATAACCAGCCTCAACCAGAAAATGTTCAGCCTCAACCACAAAATGTTGAACATCAACCACAAAATGCACTAGCTCGACCACAAAATATTGAACATCAACCACAAAATGCACCGGCTCCACCACAAAATGCACCAGCTCCACCACAAAATGCACCACCTCCACATGTGCAACTATTTGACTTGAACCAGCCTCCTAATGTTTGTGCTTTTGACCTTAATCTCCCTTATACACCAGATGAGAGAGAAATTAAAAACAAATTGAGGAATGAAAAATTATTATTAATAAAGGTGGCAATAATGTTATGATTAAATATATATTATCAAGAATAAGATATTGGTTTGAACTCCAATCATTTATAATTGTTGTTTTTCTTTTTTAAGGAAATTGTTGTCTTTTTTTGTTGAAGAATGTTATTTTTATTTTTTGATAGACAAAAGTAATGTAGGATGCATGATAATTGTTGTTTATAGACTTGAACCTAGAATTGATTTTTTTTTTAAATAAACCTATTATTGTTGTTGGGTTTTACTATTAAATAAAACATATAAATTATCTTTTGTCAATTCAGTTTAAAATTTATTTACATATTATAATTTATTGTTTATAGGTTCATGTTATGATTGTTTAACATATTGCAACAAATAGTTTCTTGAACCATTAACACCGGTGAATGTTACTTATGCTCTATTTTATTTACAACCATATCTACGCTCTTTAAACTTTTAAAATTTTGAATAATAATGGATAATTTTGTGTGCGAAGATGTAAGGGTGCAATCACAGGAAGTGAAATGTATTGTCTACTTTCATGTAGTAATTGAAGTTATATATATTAAATTGAAAGTCTGTGACGGAAATTGTGAGAAGTTAAATGTGTTGTCTACTTTGATTTAATAATTGAAGATATAAATCAAATTAAAATTGTGTGTGTGTGTTTGTGAAGGTGCACACACACAATCAAGAGAAGTTAAATGTGTTGTCTACTTTGAGTTAACAATTAAAAGTCATAGATGTGTGTTATGTACTTTTTTTTCCCTGTCAAGTAGCCTAGTGGCTAGAAATTCTCCTCTTAAGGAGAATAAGTGGATGTTTGGGGTTCGAACCTCCGTCTCTGCATATATTATGTATTGTCTCTACTAATTGAGTTAAGCTCACGATAAATCGAATTAGGAGTGTATGTGTGCAATTTATGGAACTTAAATATGTCATCAAATTGAGAATGTGTGAGCGCAACTGCTAGAAGTTAAACGTGTTGTCGACTTTAAAATACTAAAGGTATAAATCAAATCGTAAGTGTGTGCACACAAAATTTCTAGAAGCATGCTTTGATTTAACAATTACCGTTATAGATTGAATTGAGAGTCTGTGTGAGCAATTTTTTCCAGGCAAAAGGAGGCTGATGCAGAGAGCGTCAACCAAAATTCATTAAAATAAAAAAAAGGAGTACATGAAAGAAAAGGGGGACTAGGCCAAAACCTTTTTAGATATATACAAACCTATAATTAGGTAAACCCAACCTATTCCTAACGTACTCCCCCCTAACATTTTCAGGGTTGGAACTATACCAAGCAAAAGAGTTAAGAGGTAAATTAAGGGCAACATTAGCCATTCCATTAGCACAAGCATTTCCCTCGCTATAAATATGATAGAAAGTAAAGTTAATGCTTCTAACATAAGCTAAGCAATTTGGACATCTGTTTCTTAGAATCCAAGGAACACTAGAAGATGAGAAAACTAGTTGTGAATCAGTTTCAAACCATAAATGGTTGAATCTTTTGATTTGAGAAGTTTCCATAGCAAGAATAGCAACCATCAGCTCAACATGATAAGCAGTGGCATTTCCCAGATTTTGAGCAAAGCAACCTAGACACAATCCCTCCTTATCTCTGAAAACACCTCATGCAGAAGCATTTAAGGGATTTTTGAGTGCAGCTCCATTAGTGTTCACTTTGATCCAATTAAAATGGGAGGAGACCATATCACTTCTTTGATTTGAGGAGCTTTTGCAGGATGGATTGGAACTCTGAAGAATTTCAGGATGCTAAACTCTCTCATATCCAGTGAGGACGCTTTAGAGGTGTTAGATCTTGACAAATGCACAGAGGAAATAATGTTGTTTGGAATGATCTTCTAGTGAATGATTTTGTCTTGAAACCTTGCTTAATCATTCTAAACAACATTATTTCCTCTCAGGATCTAACACCTTTAAAGCGTTCTCACTGGATCTAAACCATATTTCACTAATCACATTCATTATAGAAGCTTGAATTACCACCTTAAACTAAGGAGACCATCCTCTTTCACAAATTTTCCAGATATCATCAACATTTGAGATTGGAATGGAAATATTCAAGATGCCTGCAAGCTTGTTCCAAACAAGATTTGCAAAAGTGCATTCAAAGAATAAATGGTAATATGTCTCAACTTCTTTATAGCAATTTGAACATATAGATGGCAAGCTGCAACCTCTAATCATTAGATTTTCATCAGTGGAGACTCTTCTATACATCAGTATCCAGCAAAGCAATGACTTAGAAGGATGAATATCTTTACTCCTGATCTTTTTGTACCAATGACAGTTTTGACCAATTGGAGATTTGTGAATGTAAACATCTTTAAGAGTAAGGTTTCCATTTGCAATGTTCTTCCAAACCAACTTATCTTCAGTATCCTCAATAGAAATAATGACTTGTTGAACAAGTGAACTTATCGCAGGGTAAGCCAGCTCCACCAAATTAGGATTTCTTCATGTGCCATCAATGATGAAATCTGCAGCTGATGCTTGAAGGTTATGCGATATGGAATCAGGCAGGTTCAGATAAGTTGACAGTGTCATTCCACACCAATTATTATTCCAAAAATTCACCTTTTCCCCTTTCCATATCAGCCAACCAGATTGCTTAGAAAAAATGTCAATCTCACTTTTAATGCTACTACAAATAGAAGAGTAAATGTGATAAGAAACTGGCTTCATGTTTTTCATGCATCTACTTTGAAGAAGCTTAGCCCAAGGTTGAGTGGAATTCTTGAGATAAGATGCTTCATTCAGAGAAGTTAAAGATCTTATACCTAAACCTCCTTGAATGATTGGCTTGCAACTTTTACTCCAAGAAACTGTTACTAGCTTTCTCTTTTCTACATCACCACTCCATATAAAATTTCTAATCCATTTCACTAAGTTTTTAAGAAGAGATTTTAGCCAACAATAGATTGAGATTCTATGAATCATCATACCATGAATGGTTAATTTCACTATTTGGACTATGCCTGCAATGGATAGGAGAGAAACTTTCCAGGTTGCCAGCTTACTCTTGCTTCTGTTTACTACTATAGGAAGAAGATGAGAAGATTTTAGTTTACCTCTAAAGATAGAGACGCCAAGATAAATGAAGGGGAGGGTACCAATGTTAAATCCAATTTGAGTTGCAGTTTGATGAATCCTAGTTGGTGAGATTGATCTAGCATACATTGTTGATTTTGCAAGATTTACAAATTATCCTGATACTGTAGCATACCTTTGAAATAAGTCTTTTAAAGCTAGAACGGAAGATGCCTTGGCTTTGTAGGACACCATAATGTCATCTTCATATAGAGTATGAAAGGGGACTGAGTGAATTATTAATCCTTTTATAAGTTCCAGCTTTCCTTGTTCCACAAGTTTATGTTTGAACAAAATGTGTTTAACATTACCACCTTAAGTTGTGATGATAACAAGGTATTAAAACTTCAATAGGATATGCTAATATTTGTTCAAGTGTGCAGGACCACAGACAAAAATTTATAAGTCTTAAATCAAAGTATTGGTTCTGAAAGAACAAAAGAGAGCAATGAAATTTTCAAAGGAAGCTTATGTTGCAAGTCTGAGTCTGAAGACCATCAGAGTCTGAAGATTCACCAAAAGCTGACTGCCATAAGCTGACGTCATCAAGCGTCTGAAGACCATCAGAGTCTGAAGTTCATTAGAGTTTGAAGTCAAGTAGTTTGAGTTAGTTAAAATTGGTTATTTGAAGACAGAAAATTTCAGAAGGAATAGAAGCCTGGAGCAACGACTATTTTAGAGGAATTAGAAGGCATTGGATGCTTATCCACTAAAGAGCGCAGGTAAACGACATAATACAATTATACAACCAATACTGCACTCTCATGTCTATAATAGTACAAGCTATAATTGTGTCTACGCTGGTTAATTCTCTATACATGGGATGGATTTCAAATTATTCCCTTCTAGGACATTAACCAAATCAAGCAACAAATCATTGGTGATGATTAAGCTTCAACAACGACTCTTTTGATGTGATGCCAATTCTCCAGCGTCTCTCTCACACCTCTATATAAAGGAATGAAGACTTAAAGAATTGTGAGACTCAACAACATTTTGATGGTGCCAAAACTCTGCTGAAATTGTTCTGCATCATAAACTTAGAATTTCTTATAAACTTTCATATCTTATAAACTCTAGAGTTTTATCTGATTTGAATTGTGAACACCACTGATTGTATATCAAGTCTTCAACCCCAAATATTATTTTGTGTAATTGTGTTTGTTTAGAAGTCTTTTGCTTTTGTGCTTGAGCATAGGAAATCTCTTGCAAGTGTGCTGGAGTATTGGAAGTCTCTTGCTGTGTGCTTGAGCATTTGTAATAAGATATTGATTTTAGTGAACTCTCCTTGGAAGTGCAAGGGGGACAAGACTAGTTCCGGATTGTGGAAGGAACTTATATAATTGCTTTATGTCTTTCTCTTCTCTCTCTATCTTTACTTTATCCACTGCATTATACTCTGAACATTGTTCTGGAATCTAAACTCAATTAGATATGGCCTTTGGACTTAGTTTCAAAAGAAGAAAAAGAAAACATAATTCAACCCCCTTCTTGTGTTTTTCTCAGCTTCAGTTGGTAACAGAGATCAGGTTCTGGTGTTTCAATATCATATGATTATGGTACTGAAGATAAGTCATAAGGTTCTAACAAGCATCCAATGTTCAATGGAGATCCTGATACCTTTTATTGATAGAAAGAAACACACTGTTGCTCAGAAGAAGTTGTACAAGAAGCATCAAAAGTTCAGATGCATTCTTGTTGTTGCTTTGCCTCATAAGGATTATTTTAAGATGAGTGATAAATCAACTGATAAAGCAATGTTTACTTCATTGTGCTCAAACTATGAAGGTAACAGAAAAGTCAAAGAAGCTAAAGCTACTATGCTTGTTCATTAGTATGAGTTGTTTAGGATTGTCGCGTCAGTTTTTGGAGATCATATTTATATAATAAGCGTTGACTCACTATTTTTATTCACGACTTGAACTTTTAATTTTTAAAGAAAAATGGGAAAAAGTTCAAATAATCCATTTTAAAGATTTAGGGTTCCGGTGTTAGTTATGTTTAGGGAAGGCGTTAGCACCCTAAACATTTGTAGTATTCTACGAGAACCTCTTGATTTAATTTATTTTAGTGTGCTCTAACTTGCTTTTATAAAGAAGGAGTAGTGATTAAAAGAAAAAAAAACATTTATTTTATTTACATTTTTATGATTTGGAAGGACAAAGATCTTTGCCTACGTATTCGTGAAGGATCAAAACCACGTAGTCCGGATAGAAATTGCCGTTTATTTGTTGTGTTTTTTTTATTAATTTTGAAAAAGTTTTAAAATAAAAAGTCAAATGGCAAAATAAAATTGGTTTGTATTTTTTAATATTAAAAGAAAATGACTCAAAGCATAATTAAATTGATTGAAATTGGATTAAGAAAATAAAATAAAGAAGGAATCAGTTGATTGAAAATCAAGGTTTATTATTTATTTTTTTTTTTTTTGAGTTTTTGGTTATTTGAAATGTTTTTGTTCTTTTTAAATATTAAACATGAAAATTAAACTAACGTGACAATAAAAATAAAAAGCTTATATTTCTCAAAACTCTCTCTTTCTTCCCCGATGGGCGGGACAGTGGTGGTAAGTTTCCGACGCGGTGGCCAGCCATCGGAAAAAGCTTTTTTTTTTTTTTTGCTACTTTCGATTCTGCTCTCTTCTCCTACTCTCCTTTCTTCTTCCTTCTTTTTCGTTATTCCTAAAAAAGGAAAACTAAGATCAAACCACAACAAAAAATAAAACGTGTTGGATCCGAAATGAAAACTTTACAGGTTTTCGATTCTGGCCCTTTGTATGAATTTTGATTGGCAGGTTTTGGGTGTTTGGTTCTCTGAATTTTTTGTCGTCCTCTGATTGATGATTTCGTGTGTCCTTTATAGGATTCAATGAATTTTTAAAAAGAAAGTTTGATTGAATGACTTTGATGAGCATTAACAGTGAAACGCGTTCTGGCTTTTTGAGAATGGAAAGGAAGAAAATTGACCCTGAAAACTTGCCATGGAAAGTGGCGTGCTTGCAAAGATTTTTTTGGACTCCATGGACAAATATTGGACTTATTGGACAAAAACACTAAAAAAGGTAAACAAATAAAAAACCTAAAATAAAATGAAAATTAAAGAAATAAAACCAAAAGACTAAAAGGTGGAAATAAATAAATAAATAAATAAATAACTAAAGATAAAAAACAAAAAGACTAATAATAAAAATGAATTGAGAAGAGGGCCCGAAACCGGAACAAAAATGAGGTATTTCAAATACATCTGCCGAAATTTCCTTTGAAAAGTCAAAGACTATTTATGATCAAAAGGCGTATGAATGTAGGATCTTAGGTCAAAAATTGGGGTATGACAGATGCTCTTATTTAAGTTTCTTTGTCCGGAGATAATTAAATACAAAAGTACACCAATTTTGACCTAAGATGCTATGAATGCTCGTTATGCAATTATGAATGCAGGACGGCAAAGATGATTTGATTGGAAGGAGAAACAACAATAGGATACCCAAATTCGTTGAGAAAGGGATCCGACTCTACCAGGGGTAATGTAGTTTCACTGCAGAATGGTTGTCTGCTATTAGAGCGATAGCTTAATGAAGACAAGAGTTTAATAGATTTTACCTACTATCGGTATAAGATAGCTTAATCGAGGTAAAAGGTGAAAAGATGATGATAATGTCTACTATCGGTGAAGATAACTTAATCGAGAGACAAAATAGGATTTGAAAATGTCTACTATTGGTGAAGCTAGCTTAATCGAGAGACAAGGCAGGATTTGAAAATGTCTACTATTGGTGAAGATAGCTTAATCGAGAGACAAGACAAGATTTGAAAATGTCTACTATCGGTGAAGATGGCTTAATCGAGAGACAAGATGAGAAATTGAAATTGTCTACTACCGGTGTGAAGGTAGCTTAATCGAGAGACAAAATATGGTTTGAAAATGTCTACTATCGGTGAAGATAGCTTAAACGAGAGACAAAACATGAATTGAAATTGTTTACTACCGATGAAGATAGCTTAATCGAGAGACAAAATTAGAAATTAAAATTATCTACTACTGGTATGAAGGTAGCTTAATCGAGAGACAATATGAGAAATTGAAATTATTTTTGATGACATCTCTAGACCAGACACAGTGGGGATGACACTTTTGATGATAAGAAGGTAAATACAAATTATGCGTTTGTAGAAACTTGCGGATTGACATAATGAGAAATAAAAACCGAACTGAAGAGATACGGCCGAACATGAATCTGGGTGACTAATGCTATGATGTTGCGTATATGTTATGTATGTATGAATGTTAAAGTGTAAGAATGTATTAAGGTACGAACTGTACGACTGTTTATGATAAGTGAACTCGATGAAACGGGACATGACAGGTAAGATGGGAGGCGGACTGACATCGCAGTACAAACACTCGGCAAACTTCCTTGGAGATGATGTTATTGTGAACAAATCAAGCCGTTGAGAGGGTAAAAACCCAACACAAGGTAGCAACCGATGCCTCCTGAGGACAAAACCTAATATTAACCAAAGAATCTGACAGAAGTCGCCATTTGTAAATCGACACAGAGTGTTTTTCCACTGGTATGCCTCAGCAGTCATGCTTTATTTGTTTTTTTTTTGTTTTGAAAAATCCATAACTTTTGCCTAGACCGCTCTTTCGGGTTTTTAGTCTACCGGGAATATATTCCTTTTTTCTGCCCCTAATGTTTGCCTGGACCACCCTTTCGAGTTTTCAGTTCACCGGGACGCTCTCTATTGCCTAAGCCGTTTTTTTAGGTTTTCAGCTTAGTGAGCTTTTTTTTTTTGTGTATATTTTTTATTTCTGGATTGTGACGGCATCTTGCTCAAAGCAGAGGTCCTCTCCATAGTGTTTAGCCATGTTTCTCTTTCGAAGTGTAATCGTTCTCGAGGCGGATGCTGATGTACGCTTCACCTACTCACGAGTTCAAAGAGATTGTGCTTGTTGTTTGTACTTCTCAAAAGATGTGAAATTTTTTTATATTTTTGAAAATTTTTGCTTCAAGTATTGTCATAAAAAATAGAAGAATTTTTGTGAATATAACAATTGAGAATTTCAAGTAAACGGGCATAGGCTCAAATATTATTAATGGAGTGGTGGCCTGCCAATGGCATGACTCCACAAATCTTTGAAAAGTTTGAAAAATGGTTAATATAATGGGAAAGGTACATTGAACATAATAACCGTTATTCTCCCTAACAACTTTGAATTCCATAGTTCCGAGTCTTTGATTTGCAGATGCTTCGAATCGGAGGTCTTTTGATAGCTGGATGCCCCAAGTGGATCGTGTCTAACCTGCTGCAGTTACTTCCTTAATTTTTGCATAGATCGCCCTTTCGGGTTTTCAATCTATCAGGATAATCATTATTGTTCATGTCTCTAATTTTTACCAGGCCGCCCTTTCGGGTTTCAGTCCACTGAGACGCTCATTTTTGCCTAAGTTGCCTTTTTAGGTTTGCGACTTATCGAGCTTTTATTTTTTGATAGAGTATTTCTTGACTGCACCGGTATTCACAAGATGTGCAAGTTTGTCACCATTCACAGTCACAAGAGTCATTGCACACATGCCTTCGTAGTTAGGCATCCACTTGCCCCTGGAGTCTGGTTGGGAAGATAGTACCTTTTTGGGCACAAAGTCCCCTTCTTGAAATTCACAGAGACGAACCTTCTTGTTGGAAGCTTGTTTCAACCTCATTTGATATAGTTGTACAAGGTTGTCATGCATTTAACTTCAATCAAGCATGGATTTTAGCAGAACTCCTATTAACGAGACTTCGACCTCTACTGTTGGTGTAAGCCATAGAGGTCAATAGTTTATGTTAAACTTATTTTATATATCTTGACTTTTATTATTGAATAATATATATGGCACTCTTTATTATATTTATAGTAATGTTAATAAAGTCCATAGAATAGATAGTTCATGTAATAATATAGTAACTGTGACTTAATCATGAGATTACATTATCATAAATAACGCTATTCTTAAATGTACCCGTAGTCAAGCTTTAATATGAATTAGGATAATAATAAAGCGTCGAGACTATTATGTATGTAGATTGATGACCGCATCTCATGGGTCATAGATATGAGATATTAAGTCTATACATAGGTATAAATATTATGAGTAATATTTATACTGGATTGACTCACTGTGAGAATACTACATAGTATGTTATGAAATTGTCATAAGATATTCTCACAATGATAATAGTGTATATCGCTCTTAGACCTGAAACCACTATTGTAACACCCCGTTTTCCCAACATATAAATAATATAAATAAATCAGAGTTCATCGCAAACAGGATGTCACATTTCGTTCTTCAAAATATCATTTCATTATAAATAGAGTTAAATGCACTATTTATTTAAAATAACTGCCTTCAATAATTAAAACAATGTCGCAGCGGAAAATATTCAATATTTAAACCATAGTTGGCACTAAGGCCTCAACATCAACAACATAATCTGTAATGCCCCATTGTTATTATTTATTTATGCTATCGAGTTTAGAGTCTTTTTGTATATTTTATTTGAATAATTGCGATTTGTGATTTTTGGTAATTATTAGTTAGTAATTATTAGTAGTTTGTTATGACATTAATAGTGAATGAATATAATTAAATTAGATTAATGAGGCATAAGGGCAGTTTAAAAATAAGGGGAATTTGCTTGTTAGGTTAAGAATAGAATGAGGAGTAAATAGTGGAGCTGAATAGTTATAATAGAATTAGTAACCAATCTGAGGGTGTTTAGATGGTAAGCCTATTAAAAAGATTAAGTGAGAAACAAACTCTTGGTGGTTATAAATAGAGGAGGGGATTAGAGAAGTAGGGTTACAACAGTTTTGGGAGAAAATAGAGAAGAGCTTGTAGAAACGGTTTTTGGGAGAAAAAGAGGAAGCTTGTAGAATTCAAAAACTCAATCAATTTAAGGTAAGGGTGAGAATAACCTTCTTTAATCACAAGTATATAATTCTGAAAAAGGGTTTAATCTTTTGTTGTTGAATTTTTGATGTTATAGAAGTTAAGTTTTTTGAATTGAATTAGATTGTTGAAAGTATAGGTAATCCCATGGATTAATGTGAAAGTTGATGTTTAGGTTATAGAGTAACCCTAGGTAATGTTTCCTATCAAATTGAGATCGAATGGGGTCAAAAAATGGGTTTTTGGGCAAAAAGTGATCAAACTCGTAGTTGTGTTAGTGCTGAATTTTGGAAACTTCAAAAATTCGTAACTTGAGTTCCAGGAGTCTAATTTGTACGCCGTTTGAAGCGTTGGAAAGATAACGAGATGAGTTACCTTATAATAATAGTCTCTGGCACAAGATGTGAGTTATCTTATTATGGAATAACTTAAAATGGAACTGCTGTGTTAAAAATTCTGATTTTTTTGGTGAAGTGAAAGTTTGGATTTTAGCGCAATTTCGAAACTGAAAATGTTCCATATTTTAAAATGGATTTCAGAACGTTATTTAATGATGAATTTAGGTGTATTTTAATAATTATTTCGTTATGTCCTTGAGTTGTTTTTGAAGATTACGGTCGTTGCATTTAAGTTGTGTCATTGCATAAGCATTGTCAAGCGAAGGGGGTTGTAGCCTGTCAAGCCGAATTACGACATTAGGGAAGGGAGCTGTAGCTGTGTTGATTCTTAAGCGAAGGAGTTTGTAGCCTGTCAAGCCGAATTAAGGCATTAGCGAAGGGAGTTGTAGCTCTGTTGGTACCACATGCATAATTATATTGTATTTGTTGAGTCGTTGTTGTTGCATTGTTGAGTAGTTGTTGTTGCATTGTTGAGTCGTTGTTGTTGCATTGTTGAATGAAGTTAATTGATGATTGTAGCTGGAATTTTATGAAGTATTGTTGATGATGAATTGTTGTTGTTTGATGTTGATTGATTCATTTATATGAATTAATTGTTGATGATTAATTGTTGTTGTTTTATGTTGATTGATTCATTTATATGAATTAATTGTTGATGATTAATTGTTGCTGTTTTACGTTGATTGATTCATTTATATGAATTGTTGCTTATTATTACTAAATGTGAAATCTCACTCCTTCTGTTTGAATGTTGCCTCTACGTGGGTAACGTGCAGATATTTAGGAGTAACCGCTGATGTGAGTTGAGTTCTCGTGTCGTCTTAGGAGTCATGCTCTGATACTTAACAGGATGAGGATATTTATGTGTTTTATTTTCCTTTGTTACATATCTTTTTATAAGTTGATGTTGAACCTCTTTTAAATTTCGAATTTTATTATGTTGTTGATGTTGAGGCCTTAGTGCCAAGTATTGTTTAAACGTTGAATATTTTCCGCTGCGACATTGTTTTAATTATTGAAAGCAGTTGTTTAAATAAATAGTGAATTTAACTTTATTTATGATAAACGATATTTTGAAGAACGAAATGTGACATCCTGTTTGCGATGAACTCTGATTTATTTTATATTATTTATATGTTGGAAAAACGGGGTGTTACATAATCAAATTCCAAATTTAAAAGTAGTCAAACATCAACTTATAAAAAGATACGTAACAAAGGAAAACAAAACACATAAATATCCTCATCCCGTTACGTATCAGAGCATGACTCCTAAGACGACACGAGAACTCAACTCAAATTAGCGGTTACTCCTGAATATATGCACGTTACCCACGTAGAGGCAACATTCAAACAGAAGAGGTGAGATTTCACATTGGATGATAATAAGCAACAATTCATATAAAACAATTAATCAACATAAAATAGCAACAATTCATATAAAAGAATTAATCAACATATAATAGGAACAATTCATCATCAACAATGCTTCATATAATTCCAACTACAATCATAAATTAACTTCGTTCAACAATCAACATAAAACAACAACAATTCATCATCAACAATGTTTCATATAATTCCAACTACAATCATCAATTAACTTCGGTCAACAATCATCAACAATGACTCAACAATGCAACAACGACAACTCAACAATGCAACAACAACGACTCAACAAATGCAATGTAATTATGCATGTGGTACCAACAGAGCTACAACTCCCTTCGCTAATGCCTTAATTCGGCTTGACAGACTACAACCCCCTTCACTTAATAAATCAGCAGAGCTACAACTCCCTTCACTAATGCCGTAATTCAGCTTGACAGGCTACAACCCCCTTCGCTTGACAATGCTTATGTAATGACACAACTTAAAATGCAACAACCGTAACATCATATTAACATATTAAATCATCCACACAAAAATTTCACGTCAAACCAAGACTACTGGAGAGATAACACAATTATCAACAACTTTCATATTTAAACCAAAGACCAACTCAAAACAGAAACATGTGAAAAAGACACAAGAATGCAAACAGGGCAATCTGCCACTGAACAGTTTGCTAGGCGAGCACAGCTACTCGCCGTGGCGAGCTCACATCTGAAGCACTCGCTATGGCGAGTACGGCTACTCGCCGTGGCGAGCTAAAACAGGTAGCTTTTGGGAAAATGAACATTTTTCACCCTAAAATCCCAATTTTAACTTCCCAATACCCAAATTTGATTCCAAAAGTTTTCTAATCGTTTCTAAACATGAAAAGACACTCGAATTCATATAAAACTTGACCCAAAACATCATTTCTACAAAAACATCATTTTTACTACTGAACAGTTCGCTATGGCGAGGAGAACAGTCGATGTGGCGAGTGACATCTGAGCCACTCGCTAGGCGAAGAAAACACACTCGCCGTGGCGAGCTAACCTCTACTCGCTAGGCGAGGAAAAGCACTCGCTGTGGCGAGTGACATCTGATCCACTCGCTAGGCGAAGAAAAACACTCGTTGTGGCGAGTTGACTTCTACTTGCTAGGCGAGTAAGATTACTCGTCGTGGCAAGCGACGATAGACAATTCTACAAACAACACGAACATACATCAATTTTTCACCTAAAAACCCCCCAATTTCGACAACCCAAATCTCAAAATTGATAGGAAACATTGCCTATTGTTAATCTACAACCTGGACATCAACTTCTTCACATTAATTCATGGGATTACCTATACTTTCAACAATCTAATTGAATTCAAAACCTAATTTCTATAACATAAAAAATTCAACAACAACAAGATTAAATTATTTTTCAGAATTATATACTTATGATTAAAGAAGGTTAGTCCCACCCTTACCTTAGATTGGTTGAATTTCTGAATTCTACAAGCTTCCTCTTTTTCTCCTAAAAACCGTTTCTACAAGCTTTTCTCTGTTTCCTCCCAAAACTGTTTTTGTTGTAACCCTAGTTCTCTAATGCTCTCCTCTATTTATAAATAATTTGAGTTTGTTTCTCACTTAATCTTAACCTAAGAAACAAATTCCCCTTATTCCTAAACTTCCCTTATGCCTCATTAATCTAATTTAATTATATTCTTCACTATTAAAGTCATAACAAACTACTAATAATTACCAACCAATAATTATCAAAAATCACACACCGCAATTATTCAAATAAATTATATAAAAAGACTATAAACTCAATAAAATAAATGAATAATAAAATAGGGCGTTACAACTATGATCCCTATATGTGGACTCAAGTGTTTTGTTGCCATTCTAACGTTGTCTATAAAAAGATAACCATAACGTTGGTTGATGGGTACTTGATGAATCATGCGGAGGGACATGAGTGTCCTAGATGAGATTTGTCCTTCCTCATAACAGGAGATATATCTTTAGGCCTCTTGATGAAATATGACTGTAAAAAATTGCATGGCCATGCCGAACTAAGTCAATATGAGATATTATACTTATTCATTATTCAGTATATTTCGGAATCAAGAAATATAAATATTGATCTATACAAGGGTGGCAATATATATGCCTTGAGAGAGAGCTGACAAGATCTTCAACACTTAAAGTGTTTAAATCTTTAGCTTCCTCAATAGTAGTAACCTTAGGTCTCCATCTGGTAGGCAATCTTCTTAGTATCTTGCTAACATGATCAGAAGCAACATAAATCTTCTTCAGTATTTTTAATCCAAATACTAGGGTTTGAAACCTTGAGTACATTTCCTCAATAGTTTCATCATCCTTCATCTTGAACAACTAATACTGATGAACAAGCATAAGAGCTTTTGCTTCTCTGAATTTCTTGCTACCTTCATAGTTTGCACAAAGAGAAGCAAACATTTCCTTAGCAGTGGATTTGTCACTCATCTTCATATACTCTGCTTTAGGTATAGCAGTGACAAGTGCTCCTCTGATAGTATGATGCTTCTTGTAAAGTTTCTTCTGAGTAGGAGTATGTTTCTTTCTATCAATAGCAGCTCCTTCTTCATCAAGGACCAAGTCACCAACCCCATCTTCAAGTATGTCTCATAGTTCTTCATCTAAGCCCATGACATAACTATAGAAGTTGGTTTTCCACCAAGAGAATTCTTTAGGATCTCCATTGAACTTAGGAACTTTTCCAGAGTCAGATTTCTTGTTGTTACCATAATCATATGGAACATCATTGTTGTTCCCAGATCCAGAACCAAAGGCTTCACCAGACATGTTTTTCTCAGATCTTTTTCTGTTACACTGTTAAGTGTTAAGACAACAAACAAAGCTCTAGATACCAATTGAAGGTGAGAGAAACACAAGAAGGGGGGTTGAATTGTGTTTGCTTTTTCTTCGATTTCTCCTAAGCTGAAAAACACTGATCAAAAGTAGATAGAGTTCTGCTTCTGAAGTGGTGTTCAGAACTATACACAGCGGATAAAACAGAGAGAGAGATATATATATATATATAGAGAGAGAGAGAGAGAGAAAAGAAAGACACAAAGCAATTATACAGGTTCCTTCCATAAACCGGAAGTAGTCTTGTCCCCCTTGCACTTCCAAGGAGAGTTCACTAAAATGTAATATCTGATACAACTGCTCACTGCTAAAACTAGCAAGAGACTTCAAACTACTCAAGCACAACTGCAAGAGATTTCCTATGCTTCTGAACACAATCAAGAGACTTCCTATGCTCAAGCACAACTGCAAGAGACTTCTATTCAAACAGAATTACAAAGAAAAATGTTTGAGGTTGAACACTTGATAAACAATCAGTTGTGTTCACAATACAAATCAGATACAGACTCTCTAGGACTCTAGAATTTCTAAGATATGAAAGTTGTTAAGAAATTCTAAGTGAACCTTTGAATGCAGAACAATTTCAGTAGAGTTTTGGCACTAGTAAATTGTTGTTGAGTCCTTGCCATTCTCTAAGTCTTCACTCCTTTATATAGAGGTGTGAAAGAGACGTTGTGAGTTGTCAACACTTCAAAATAGAGTCGTTTGAAGCTTTGATCACTCACCAATGATCTTTTGTCTGATATGGTTATTGTCCTATAAAGGATCAATTTCAAATTCATTCCAATTGTGAAGGAACATCGTTGCAGACAGAGCTATTTTTCTTGTCTTGTAGCAGAGACAAAAACAGAGTAGTGGTTGTACATGTTGGAACAAAGGTGTTCAGCAATACCACGTTTTGAGTTTTGATGATAACAAGGTATTAAAAATTGTCAATTGGATATGCTAATATTTGTTTAAGTATGCAGGATATTAATCAAGATTTATATCTTAGAAAGTATTCTGTTTGAACATTTTGAGAGCAAAGATCTAGAGAAGCTTGTTGCTTGTGATTCTGACTATCTAAAAAGAGTCTGAAGACTGTATCAATGAAGAGTCTGAAGACTGTATCGAAGAAGAGTCTGAAGGCTGTATCGAAGAGAATCTGAAGACTATCACAATCTGAAGACTATCAGAATCGGAAGACTATCAGAACCTGAAGACCAAGAGAGTCTGAAGATCATCAGAAGCTGAAGTGCTACAGTGAGTCTGAAGCCTGCAATCTGAAGATCTGCTTAGAAGGATTTCTAAAGGCATTACGATGCAGAAGAAACTCTCAATTGGAGTAACGGCTAGCTTCAAAGTCAACTTGAGCGTGGGATGCTCAACGACAAAGAATGCAGGATAGTACAGAGTACGTTGTACGAACTCTGTTTCCACTACTCCACTACCTCGTACAGTTTGGCAATTGTGTCTACCGGTATTAATCTTCAAAAGGAATGGAATTCAAAATATGCATTTGAAGGACTATTACCATATCAAGCAACAGATCAACAACTATTGATCAAGCTTCAGAAATCATCCTGATGTGCTGGATGACTCAACGTCTCTTTCCAACGCCTATATAAAGGATAGAAGACTTGAAGAAGTGTTGGACTCTATAACTGAAAAACTACGCTGCATTGCTATCGTATTCAAACTGAGTCTTAACAGAAACACATCAACAACTTAGATTATTCTTACAAACTGAGTATTCTAGAATTTCTAAGTTAAGAAAAAAAACAGAGTTTGTCTTTGTTTGAAACAGAGTCTGTCTTTGTTTGTAATTGGAACACGTTTGATTATTTGTCAAGTGTTTCAACTCTATTCAATTTTCTGTAAATTGTGTCAGAAGTCTCTTGCTTGTGAGCTTGAGCAAAGAAGTCTCTTGGCTGCGTCCTTGAGCAAAGAAGTCTCTTAGTCGTGTCTTTGAGCATTGGAAGTCTCTTGCCTGCGTGCTTGAGCATTGGAAGTCTCTTGCCTGCGTGCTTGAGCATTGGAAGTCTCTTACTGTTTGTTTGAGCAACTTGTAATAGATATTACATTTTAGTGGAAATCTCCTTGGAAGTGCAAGGGGGACAGGACTACTTCCGGTTTGTGGAAGGAACCTGCATAATTGCTTGTGTTCTCTCTTCTCTCTATCTCTTGATTATTTCCGCTGCAACAGAATCTAATCTCCCATCAGACTCTGATCTCTTTCAGACTCTGATCCTAAGGAATTAGATTCTCACTCTTCAAGAGCTGCGAATAGCTAACACAATTCAACCCCCCCCTTCTTGTGTTTTTCTCACCTTCAGTACACTTCGTACAATTGTACTTTGTCAACGCTCTTTAAAGAACAAGCATCCAATGCCTTCAAATCCTTTCAAGATAGTCGTTGCTTCAATCTTCTGGTCTTCTGCAATGCTTAGACGAGATTAAATCCATTGAATAGCCTTTGAAGCTTTAAGTCTTGCATCTCCTGATGAACTTTAGCTTCTGGTGATTCTCAGCTTCTGATGAGATGCTTCTGATGACGTCATCACTTCAGGAGCACTTCTCTTCAGATGCTTCAAGCTTCCTTTTTGTTGATTCCTTAGCTCTCTTTTGTTCTTTCAGCACCTATTTCAGATGCCAAATTTTTGTCTATGGTCTTGTATGAAGGTGAGAAAAAACACAAGAGGGAGGCGGGATTGAATTGTGGTTGCTTTTTCTTCGTTTTCTCCTAAGCTGAAAACACTGATCAGAAGCAATTAGAGTACTGCTTCTGAAGTGATATTCAGAACTATACGCAGCGGATAAAAACAGAGAGATAGAGGGAGAGAGAGAGAGAGAGAGAAGAAAGACACAAAGCAATTATACAGGTTCCTTCCACAAATCGGAAGTAGTCCTGTCCCCCTTGCACTTCCAAGGAGAGTTCACTAAAATGTAATATCTGATTACAAATGCTCACTACTAAAACTAGCAAGAGACTTCAAATTACTCAAGCACAACTGCAAGAGATTTCCTATGCTCCTGAACACAATCAAGAGACTTCCTATGCTCAAGCACAACTGCAAGAGACTTCTATTCAAACAGAATTACACAGAAAAATATTTGACGTTGAACGCTTGATATACAATCAGTGGTGTTCACAATACAAATCAAATACAGACTCTTTAGGACTCTAAAATTTCTAAGATATGAAAGTTGTTAAGAAATTCTAAGTGAACCTTTGAATGCAGAACAAATTCAGCAGAGTTTTGGCACTCGTAAATTTTTGTTGAGTCATTGCCATTCTCTAAGTCTTCACTCCTTTATATAGAGGTGTGAAAGAGACGTTGTGAGTTTCCAGCACTTCAGAAAAGAGTCGTTTGAAACTTTGATCAATCACCAATGATCTTTTGCCTAATATGGTTATTGTCTTATAAATGATCAATTTCAAATCTATTCCAAATGTGAAGGAACATCGTTGCAGGCAGAGCTGATATTCTTGTCTTGTAGCAGAGACAAAAACAGAGTAGTGGTTGTACACTTCATACAATTGTACTTTGTCAACGCTCTTTAAAGAATAAGCATCCAATGCTTTCAAATCCTTTCAAAATAGTCGTTGCTTCAATCTTCTAGTCTTCTGCAATGCTTAGACGAGACTAAGTCCATTGAACAACCTTTGAAGCTTTAAGTCTTACATCTCCTGATGAACTTCAGCTTCTGATGAGATGCTTCTGACGAACTTGCTTCTGATGACGTCATCACTTCATGAGCACTTTTCTTCAGGAGCACTTCTCTTCAGATGCTTCAAGCTTCCTTTTTGTTCTTTCAGAACCTTTTTAAGAGATCAAAATTTTGTCTATGGTCCTGTACACTTGAACAAGATATTAGCATATCCAATTGACAATTTTTAATACCTTGTTATTATCAAAACTCTCAAACGGTAATGTTAAACACATTTTGTTCCAACAGATCAGGCTCAACTAACAGCAACATATTGAACAATTATCCAAAACCCAATGGCCCAACTACATTAGTTGAAATCTAATGACCCAAGGCACGAACTGAATCGACCTGCTCTGATACCAAATGTAACGCCCATACTAAACGTATCTAGAAATTTTAGCATGTGCATTATCTTGATACTAGATACATTAAAATTTACAACATAACATCTTCAACGAATGAACACATCTATACAAATTCGTACGTTCCATACAACAAATCTTAGAAATCCTATACATTTGCCTAATAATCACTTGAATCCATTAAATAATCTTTGATTGGTAAGAACATGTACTCGATGATGATCCATTAAGCTACATGCATACCGTCCTTTGCCGCATAAGTTGTTGATCTGCAACAAAATAGGATTGGGATGAGACATAATTGTTGGAACAAGGGTGTTCAGCAATACCACATTTTGAGTTTTGATGATAACAAAGTACTAAAAAATTGTGAATTGGATATGCTAATATTTGTTTAAATATGCAGGATATTAATCAAGATTTTTAATCTTAGAAAGTATTCTGTTTGAACATTCTGAGAGCAAGACCAAGAGAAGCTCGTTGCTTGTGATTCTGAAGATCTGAAGAGTCTGAAGAATCATCAGAAGCTGTGTCAAGAAGTCATGAAGACTAAAAGAATCTGAAGTTCATATAAGTCTGAAGATGATCAGAACCTAAAAGTTCAAGAGAGTCTGAAGACTATCAGAACCTGAAGACCAAGAGAGTCTGAAGATCATCAGAAGCTGAAGTGCTACAGTGAGTCTGAAGCCTACAATCTGAAGATCTGCTTAGAAGGATTTCTAAAGACATTACGATGCATAAGAAACACTCAATTGGAGTAACGGCTAGCTTCAAAGTCAACTTGAGCGTGGGATGCTCAACGACAAAGAATGCAGAATAGTACAGAGTACGTGTGTACGAACTCTGTTTCCACTACTCCACTACCTCGTACAGTTTGGCAACTGTGTCTACCGGTATTAAGCTTCAAAAAGAATGGAATTCAAAATATGCATTTGAAGGACTATTACCATATCAAGCAACAGATCAACAACTATTGATCAAGCTTCCAGAATTCTCTTGATGTGCTGGATTGTCTCAACGTCTCTTTCCAACACCTATATAAAGGATAGAAGACTTGAAGAATATGTTGGACTCTACAACTGAAAAACTACGTTGCTAAGCTATTGTATTCTCACTGAGTCAAACCAGAAACACATCAAAAACTTAGATTATTCTTACAAACTGTGTATTTTAGAATCTCTATGTTTATCAGAAAAACAGAGTCTGTCTTTGTTTAAGTTATTGGAACTCATTTGATTGTTTATCAAGTGTCTCTAACTCTATTCAATTTTCTGTAAATTGTGTCAGAAGTCTCTTGCTTGTGTGCTTGAGCAAAGAAGTCTCTTAGTTGTGTCTTTGAGCATTGGAAGTCTCTTGCCTGCGTGCTTGAGCAATTGGAAGTCTCTTACTGTGTGTTTGAGCAACTTGTAATTGAAATTACATTTTAGTGAAACTCTCCTTGGAAGTGCAAGGGGGACAGGACTACTTCCGGTTTGTGGAAGGAACCTGTATAATTGCTTGTGTTCTCTCTTTCTCTTTATCTCTTGTTATTTTCCGCTGCAACAGAATCTGGTCTCCCATCAGACTCTGAATCCATTCAGACTCTGATCCTGTAGAGAAACAGATTCTAACTCTTCAAGAGTTTCGAAAAAGTAAACACAATTCAACCCCCCTTTCTTTTGTTTTTCTCACCTTCAATAATGTCTCAGTGAGTTCTACCTAATCCTACGTTGTGGGCAACCTCGGGGAAACCTACGGTCACCACGTGTCTACAACACAACAATTCGGTTGATTATACGTGTGTGGAATCTTATGTATCTAGACGGTCGTGCATAACTAAGATCGCCATAAGTTTCTAGATGTCATAATCTACAAGTATTTCTAGATGCTCTGCATACCATGGCGATCAAGGGAACTAAGACCACTATGACTGAAACCGTCACTATCATGGCTTATACATATCATGTGCATAAATATATTCTGACTGGACGACCGGGGAAAGCTAATATCGTCGACAATGAGTTCATAACTAGTTGCTGGAGCATTTACCTATACATATCATAACATAATCATACTGTATCATATTGTAGTTCGTAATTATCATATTATGTTAGAGGGTTAACGTGTGATATAAAATATTATCTTGGTTTGTTTTACAGATTAATCCCGAGTGGAGTAACCCCGGAATATAATCCCATAACATGACCGGTGAAATTCCTATCTGAGGCTAACACCGGACTCCTCTTAGTGTCGTGCGGGCCTACCTTGCGGAGCGTGTCCCGTCCCCCTAACGTGAACCTCTTGCATCCCCCTGGCGTGGATAACAAGAGACACGACATGTTCATTTTACTTAACTTATTCGTAAATAAAAGGGCTTATAATCTATACTCGAATGATTACCAAGAGTCCGTGACCTACTCGTACTGCGATGAATCATTACATGCTTGAGCTTATTCATACATGGCCTTAAATACTTATATTTCATTCTAACATGCTTGCTCTCAACTATCTATATCGAGGTTCTATAATTTTCCCCCAATGCTTAAGGCTAGCTTGCTACTCGTACATAAACATTATCGTATACTCTCGTGTGCCACTCGTCGTTGAATGTATTAATGTTTGCTCATGCTTTACCTTAAAAGAAATTTAAGAATGTAATGCACATTAGGTACTTGGAGTTTGAGGGGTTTTTAAAGGTATATAAGACTGCAAGGAAAGGCCTCGGACGACACTGCTGAACCGCATGAAGTTTCAAAAAAAAGTGTTGTGTTGTGGAATCTCGCTTGAGCGAGCTCCAAGCGAGATTCTCAGTTGTCTCGACATGAATTCCCTTAAGCGAGATATGCTCTCTTCAAGCGAAGTTCATCAGTACCAGACCTGCAAAAATGTGTTTTTGGGCTAAAATCCTCAATTCCAAGCATCCTAAGGTACCCATTACGTCCAAAACACATAAAAATAGTAATGGGTTCAAGCATGGAGAAATTAACATCAAATCTACTCAATTCATGGAACAAGGGAAACTAATTTCATAACATCATAAAACCTAACATTCAATTATCTCACAATCACACTTCTAACCCAAGGGTGAAAGCTAACTAGTGAACTCACCTAGAAGATCTCTGCAACATGCACAAGTTTATGCCTCAAATTACCATCTTCTCTCCAAACTAAACCCTAGCTTCAATTCTTTGCCTCAAGGAAGGAATGGAACCAGTGCTCAAGTCTTATTGATATTCTCTTCAATGATCAAGATAGAGCCAACATAAAACATGAATTCTTGAGGGAAGGAGTTGGAAAGGATTGGAAGAGTAAGAGAGGGAGTGAAGGGCGATTTCTAGAGAGAAGGGAGAGTAAACTTTTGATTTCTCTAACTTAGAGAGAGAAATGGCATGGTAGAATGAGTTCTTTGGGCCAAATATAACTTATATACCCTCTTGGCACAAGTACCAAAATACCCTTCGTCTTAAACATATTTAACTTGATACTGATAGCTTGGACTTATGCTTAACTGATACCGCATGATAATATTTTCCGTCATACTTATCTTTCATGTACACTTGTCCTCTGACACGTCTGACTGATAAAGTTCTAATACTGACGAGTGGGATGTTACATAACATTCATAGATACAACTTTGATGAAGACACCAAAACCTAATTCGGAACAGAAAGGACCTAGTTGTTATTTTTGTTTTTCGGTTATTATTCTTGTTGTAACTTCACCACCTTGCTATTCACATCTTCCTCTGCTTAAATCGCTAAAACACTAATCATCTCACTAACTACACCTCTTTTCTACCCACTTTTACTAATCCACCTCCGTTCACAATCTTCTTTCTTATTCTTTCTTAAAACTATATTTTATCCCGCTTATGAACGACATAACCAATCCATCCATTTTCTCCTTCCCTATTCTCCAAATGAATTCAAATAATTAAATTAATACTATCTAACAACTAATACTAATAATAACAATAATATTAATGTTATCTAATAATAATATTAATAATCTAATATTAAAAAGCGAGGGTGTTATATGACACATATTAGTCCTTCTGACAACAAGTTATGGACTTTATTGATACTAAGTTATTAAAATATATATAGATCTAATTGATATTAAATGGTTAAATATATGGACTAATTTAATAGTTTAATTTATTCATGAACCTTTTTGTAAATATTAAATATGTCATGAAGAATCAGCCATCTATTTGGTCCCCAAGCTATCACCCTCTCTCCAATTTGGTCCTAAACTATAGAAATATACTAAGTAGTCTTTTATGTTGGTCAATGTGTGTAGTACAATGATGAAGATGGATGTTAAGGAAAAATGAAAATATGTTGGACGGAAGTAAAGGGCGGGATTGTGAAGGTTAAAAAGAAGAATCGGAAGAGATAGGATATGATGGGCACACGAATGGGAAGAAGAATAGAGTCATGTGAGTGTTTAAAAAATTAAAATCAAATGTGAACCATATGTTTAATCATATGGCTAACATTTAACTTTCTCACATTTCATTTTTAAACCTCTCTTATTTGATACACCATATACGTTATCCGTCCTAAATTATTAGTAAATATGGGGTCAACAAAAGTTGATGTATTTAACTGAAAATTTGGATCAAATACATCAATTTTTCTCGACCCATTTTTGTTTATAATTTGGGACGAAGGAAGTAATATATATAGGGAGAGTCTCAATAGAGATAAGTCAGCACAATAGATGTTTCCAAGTGTTTTATATCAGTTATAAGGCAAAATATCATATGATTAGAAAATTTGAATAATTGTGGTTTGGTTTGAATGACTTCTAAAAAAATCGATAAAATCCAATTTTAATTGGTTTTTTTGGATATCCAAATTATGATTTTGTGAGTTAAAGTTGATATTACAAAGGCATGGTAAAATCATCGGTTAGATCCAAAAAACTAACAAACATTGTACCAAAAATTAATAATTTTTTTTGGAGAAACTAAGCGAAATATATTAACGAAACAAGCAGTCCCTTAGGCACAAGGCGTGCCTAAGAGAACTGGAAACAGTTATTACAATACAGTAAGGCTAATTAAAGCCAAGAAAAAAAAAACAGAACCAGACATTACAAAACAGTCTGTAAACAAACTAAAGGATTTTTCCTCCAATAGGGGTAATCAAAATTGAACAATATGTAATTCGCTTTCAACCACCAATACGTTTGGAGTTTAACCCTTTCAAGTAGACCTACAAGATGATCAAAATGATTTTGAAAAATCCTCCTGTTTCGATCTTTCCAAATGACGAATAAAACCGAAATCCAAATAACTGTAAAACCTAACTTAGAATTTTTTGAGAAACCTCCTAGAGCACAAAATTGTGTAGCATGTGAGTATAAATTACCATGAAAAACCGTAATAATACCAAGCTACTATGAAATCAAGAGCCAAATACGACCATAGTGATCACAATTAAAAAACAGATGGTCTCTTTCCTCTTCCTTACCACACAAGGTTGCACATACCACTAAGGTAGGATCAATGACATTTCTTTTGCGCAAATTATCCTTTGTAGCAAGTCTATTCAGAAAGAGACTCCAAACAAATATGTTAGCCTTCAACGGAACCGCTTTTAACCATAAAAAATGAGAAAAGTCTTCAGAAATGTTAGTATCCACCGCCGTTAGGTAAGAATAAGCCGATTGCACCGAATAGATGTGGGTCGAATGAAGTTTCCAAACCCACCTATCTGAGACATCAACCTGCAAAACAGAGTTAGCCAACCTCCCCACACACTCCCCCACCAAACCTTCCTCCCACGCGAATAATCTCCGCCTTCATCGCCACGCACCCCCATCAGCCCCCCAACCTAACAAAAACATCTCCCTCACCGTAGCCATTTTGTAAGCTGACAACTCAAAAAGCCTAGAAAAAGACACAGCTAACGGGACATCATCCAGCCACAGATCCTCCCAAAACAAAGTGGTACCCCATTCTCCAACCTTCCTAACAATATTATCCACCAACCACCTATTATCCACCGACCGCACACCATATCGAATTTGATTTAAATGACGCCACCAAATTGATCCCACCCCCTCACAAAACCACACCCTCCCTCCAACCTCACCATACTTCCCTCTAATCACCACATTCCACAAACTTTCCCTTTCCTCCAACACCCTCCACACCCATTTCCCCAATAAAGAAATATTAAATTCCCGCAACCTTTTCATCCCCAAACCTCCGTTCTCCCTTTTCAAGCAAATGGTGTCCCATTTAATCCAAGGGAGCTTTGAAGAAAGAAAGGAAATAAACCGGAATGGACGACAGAACGGACTTAAGCAAAACCAACCGACCACCCAATGATAAATTTTTACATTTCCACCCAGATAAACTTCTACGAATCCTCTCAACTAGGGGCTGCCAAAAATGAAGCTTCCGCGGGTCACCACCAATGGGCAAACCTAAGTAGAGAAACAGAATCCTACCATGTTTACAATGCATTACCACAACTGCCTCATGAAGCCAAGAATTATTAACATTCACACCAAATAACATGCTCTTATGGAAATTAAATTTCAATCCGGAAACAGATTCAAATAATAACAGAACCGCCTTTATGGTTCGAATATTAGCCCAAGACTTGACACCTAAAAGTAACGTGTCGTCTGCAAACTGAAGATGGGACACCAACACATTTTCTTGCGCCCCAACACCGTAAGGAGTAAACAACCCATTTGAAACTAATGCTGACATCATCACATTAAGACCTTCTGCTGCTAAAACGAACAAAAACGGAGAAAGCAGATCCCCTTGACGAAGACCCCTCTCAAAGTTAAACTCATCAGTCGGGCAACCATTAACTAACACTGATGATGTTGTCGTTTTAATACACTCCACTATCCAAGACCGCCACACAAGCGGAAAATTCATCTTGTTCATAACCTCGTCCATGTATACCCAATCAACTGAATCATAGGCTTTCTCAAAATCCACCTTAAACATGAGTAAATCTTTCTTATTATCCTTTGCATCACCAACTAATTCATTTGCGACCAAAATACCATCAAGGATTTGTCTACCTTTAATAAAAGCAGACTGAGAATCAGACACAACATTACCAACCACCTTTCTCAAACAATTGGCCAAAATTTGGATAAAATTTTATACACACTACTCACCAAAGATATTGGACGAAAATCAGCCACACGTTGAGGAGACTCAACCTTAGAAATCAAAGCAATAAAAGTGGAATTTAGGCCTTTGGTTAACTTCCCATTGCGATAAAATTCCGCAAAAAAAAAATCAGCAAATCGATCTTCAAAACTTCCCAAAAATCTTTGAAAAAACCCAAATTTACACCATCTGGGCTGGGACACTTAAAGCTATCACAGTCCCACACTGCAGCTTTAATTTCTGCTAACAGAAAGGGTTTAATGAGATCAACCCCTTCCGCTACTGATAACGTCTTGAACACCAACCCACCTATGTCTGGACGCGCCTCCATGCTCCTCTTAAAATGATTATGAAAGTGTTGGAAAACCGTTTGGCGCACAAGTTCGACACCTTCAATATTAACACCGTCGACAAGCAAAGAAATTATAGAATTTGACCTCTTTCTTGAAGACATAATACCATGGAAAAACTTGGAGTTATCATCACCTTTCTTCAGCCAATTCACCCTCGATTTTTTCCAGTGCATACTAGCATGAAGTTTCGAAAGAGCCATAATGTCAGCCGATAACATATGAAGCTCATCCATTTCCTGTGCACCCAACATGTTGTTCTCCCCCATAGCATCCAAAGCCACCAACCGAACCTTAGCACCCTGAATCTTACTATCAATGTTAAGAGTATGATTCAAGTGCCAACTCCGCAAGCTTTCTTTCAAATATTTGAGTTTCTCTTTTAGAATGAACCCGCTCCACCCTTGTACTTGAAAAGACTGCCATTTTTCTTTTACAAAATTTGCATAACTTGGAACGTCCGCCCAACACTTTAACATTCGTAGGGGCTTAGGACCCCAATTTTCCTCATCCATAGTTAAGAGAATATGACAATGATCCGATAAACCTCTAGGAAGAGCAACTTGAATACAATTAGGAAACAAAGAAACCCAAGCTTCTGATAAAAGAAACCGATCAAGACGGCTCATCGACACTCCATCACCCCTATACCAGGTAAAATTACGACCACATAACGGTAAATCAATAAGCCAGTTGTCATCAATAAAATCATTAAGAGGAGCGTAGTCAACATAAACATTATTTTCCACACGGCCTCTTCTTTCGTCACTAGAACGAACGGCATTAAAATCACCAAGAACACACCATGCCGCATCCCCATGTAGTTGAAACAAATTGGACAAAGCATCCCACAAATCCTTCCGCCCCCTATTATCACAAGGAGCATATATATTTGCCAAACAAAACACAGCATTATTTTTTAAAAAAGATCCTTTAACAATCAAGCAATTATCAATAATCATTGACATCCAGACATCCAACACATTGGGATCCCACACCGTAATAATACCACCAGAAGCACCAACATAAGGTTTAAAAGAAAAAGCCATCGGTTCAGTCCCCCAAAAAGAACGACACAAGAACTCATCCACCACCTCCAATTTCGACTCTTGAATACACAACATCGTCGGCTTCCTTTCTGACACCAACCTCCGTATCTCCCTTCTCTTCTCAGCCGCCCCTAACCCCCTAATATTAAAGGAAATGATCTTCATTACTACCTCCCACCACACAGCTCCCTCACACCCTAAGCCTCCCTCACCTTCCTCACCCCCTTCACCCTCAACTCCCCACCAACATCTGACCCTCCACCCACTCCCCCTCTAGATAGTGCCTGAACACTATTTTTGCATCATACTCCTAGAGACTCTCCCACATCTAAAACATCATCCTCCACCGCCTTTGCATCCCCATGAAGAGTTACCTAATTTTTCCAATCTTTTGAATAAGCTGAAGGTGTCGTTCCTGCTGACAATGAGGCCGCGTTTTTACTACAAGAAGAATTTTTGGAAGAACTTTTAGAAGAATTACCCTTCACAGACTTCCTTTTAGCACATTTGGATTTTTTCAGCGACCTAATCAAAGCGATCATGTCGGGCTCTGATAGTCGTGCAATTTTCTTCAGACCAACCAATGATGGCACCACCTTGTGCTTTTTTTATAACCGACTGTTCTTACTCACCTTACTACTCCCTTCGTCGGTTTTCACTATTGAGTTGGAAATGAAGGTGAGAAAAACACAAGAAGGGGGGTTGAATTGTGTTTGCTTTTCGCAGCTCTTGAAGAGTGAGAATCTAATTCCTTTAAACTTAGAGTCTGAATGAGATCAGAGTCTGATAGGAGATTAGGTTCTGATTGCAGCGGAATAATCAAGAGATAGAGAGAAGAGATAACACAGGCAATTATACTGGTTCCTTCCACAAACCGGAAGTAGTCCTGTCCCCCTTGTACTTCCAAGGAGAGTTCACTAAAATGTAATACCAAATTACAAGTTGCTCAAACACACAGTATGAGACTTCCTTGCTCAAGCACACAGGCGAGAGACTTCCTTGCTCAAAGACACAACTAAGAGACTTCCTTGCTCAATGGACGCAGCCAAGAGACTTCCTTGCTCAATGGACGCAGCCAAGAGACTTCCTTTGCTCAAGCACAAAATCAAGAGACTTTTACACAATTACAGAAAATTGAATAGAGTTGAAACACTTGACAACAATCAAAATGTGTTTCAATTACAACAAAGACAGACTCTGTTTTACACAAAAGACAGACTCTGTTTTTCTGTGAAACTTAGAAATTCTAGAATACTCAGTTTGTAAGAATCTAAGTTGATGATGTGCTTTTGTTAAGACTCAGTTGAATACGAAAGCAGCTCAATGTAATTTTTCAAGTTGTAGAGTCCAACAAATTCTTCAAGTCTTCTATCCTTTATATAGGCGTAGGAAAGAGACGTTGAGTCATCCAGCACATCAGGATGATTTCTGAAGCTTGATCAATGACTGTTGATATGTTGCTTGATTTGGTAATAGTCCTTCAATAGCATCATTTGAATTCCATTCCCTTTGAGGATTAATACCAGTAGACACAGTTTCCAAACTGTACGAGGTAGTGGAGTAGTGGAAACAGAGTTCGTACAACGTACTCTGTACTGGCCTGCAATCTTTGTCTTTGTGCTTCCCACGCTCAAGTTGACTTTAAAGCTAGCCGTTACTCCATTTGAGAGTTTCTTTTGCATCGCAATGCAGTAGAAATCCTTGTCAGCAGATTATAAAATTTGTGGCTTCAGACTCACTGTAGCACTATGCTTCTGATAATCTTCAGACTCTCTTGGTTTTCAGATTCTGACGGTCTTCAGACTCTGATACAGTCTTCAGACTCTCTTTGGCACAGTCTTCAGACTCTCTTCGATGCAGTCTTCAGACTCTCTTTGGCACAGTCTTCAGACTCTCTTCGATGCAGAATCACAAGCAACAAGCTTCTCTGGATTATTTGCTCTTTAACATTGTTCAAACAGAATACTTTCTAAGATATAAATCTTAATTGATATCCTGCATACTTAAACAAATATTAGCAATATCCAATTGACAACTTTTTTAATACCTTGTTATCATCAAAACTCAAAACGTGGTATTGCTGAACACCTTTGTTCCAATAATCTCCCCCTTTTTTATGATGACAAACATTAGTATTTAAAAGGTCAATTGTTTTTAATCTAATTAACAAGTTGACTTAAGGGATCTGAGGTTTGTAAGCTCAGACTCCCCCTGAGTCTGATGGTTCTTAAGTTGAGGTTTGTAAGCTCCTCTTAAGTTCTATCCAGGTTAATTAAATTCACTTACATAAGCAATCGAATTCATTCTCAGAATAATAAATGAATTTAGAAAACTGATTCTTAAACAGGGGCTCAAAGTCTAACTAAGCACCTTTTCACAGATTTCCCTTTAACTTTTACGTATTACATGCAATGTAATTAAAAGAAATTTTCCCTTCTCCCTGACATAAATACTTTCCCTTCTCCCCCTTTTGTCATCAACAAAAAAAAAGGTTTAGAACAAGTTCCTCCCCCTTTTTAAATGACTTAAGGTAAGGGTGTAAACATGTTTTAAGGAAGAATGAGATTCAGAGGAAAAACATATAAGATTCAGAGCATAAAAAATAGAATTGAATGCAAATAGAATCAAAAACAACTTGTATAAATTGTAAGCAAAAACAAGTTCAGAAGATAGCAAACAAGAATTACAAAATAAAACAAAACGAAATTAAACTAAGGTTGGTTTTGTTTGGCAAGATGATCCATCAGTTTCTGGAGATCCTCTTGCTGTTTCTTTACCATCTCTTCCAGAGCCTCAGTTCTTCGCAAATGTGCTTCTCTTTCTTGTCTAGCTTCTTCTTGAACTCTATACAGTTTCCTCTTCAAAGAATTGTAAGCCACTGATTCTCTTGGAATATACTGATCTTCATCAAAGAAGGGTGTATCTCTAATACTTAGAATCGGAGCTCTTTCCAAAATAATAGCTTTCTCAGCCCGCTTGACTTCTTCAACATGCTTGGCAGTTACAAGAGCTTGTTCCCTGGCAGCAGTCTTCTGAATTTTGGTGATAAATTCCAAAAACTCAGTCTTCACTGTAGAGAACTTGTCCTCATAGCTCACATTAAGGATTGGCACAAACCTTTGCTCAATAATGTCTTTGAGCTTATTGCATGAAGAAGCATAGAACTCATCTATCTTGCTTGAATCAAATAAGTCAATTTGAGGTTTAGAGGTTGAGGGTAGAGAAGCTCTCAAGGCTAGAAAAGTTTCGAAACCTGGGAAATAGGTTATGGGGTCACAAAGAGGTTGGGAAACTCTTCTGGTCTCAGCTCTACATTCTGTTACAGTTTCTGATACGTTATCAGAAGCGTGTTCCAGATTTTCAGAAGCTGGTTCAACAACAGGTTCTGAAGTTTCAACAGAAGCTAAAGTCAGATTCTCTGTAGGTTCAGGTACAGGGTCTGGTTTGGAAACAGATGAAGTAGCTTTTGTTGATTTGGATTTTGCAGGGGTTTTTGGTAGTTCTCCTCCTAGATGTTTTTCAAGTGAATCTAGAGTGTTTGGAGAGTCTACACAAATGGTTTCAGTTTGGGGGGATGGCTGTTTAGATTGAATGGTTACTTCAGGCTTTTCAGAAGGTTGAATTACCTGAAGTGGTTTGAGAAATGAAGGTTGAGCAGGATGGTCAGCAGGAAGATTCAAAGACACTATGATTGTGTCTTGAATTACTCTGTCCATAGTTGAATCAACATAATCAACTACTGCAGGGTCCAGAGGGTTATGAGATGATATGGGTTTGATTGGTGAGGGGGATGAATTTTTTAGGGATGGAAGAATTTGGCTTAAGGGTTTGTTGTCAGATTCTGAATCTAATTATGACTCTTGATTCAAAGATGAAGATGAGCTATATGCCACGTTGCCAGAGGTGCCAATGCCAGCTTCTGGAGAGGCATAGTGATCAGACACAGTAGCTTCTGATAACTCAGCTTCTGCAGTTGCTAAAGGATTCTTCTGTTTAAGAGCAGAAGCAAGCAACTTAGCAGCTTCCTTGACAGTTTCTTCCTTTAATTCTTCAGCCAATCAAAGAACCAATCATACCTTGCACACAAACATACACTGTATAAAATATCTGGTCTGGATGCAGTTAGGTATAACAAAGAACCAATCATACCTCTATACAGCTTCTAATCAACTTTGGTTCCTTGATCTTCTTTGCTCAGAGTGCAGGTTGGATGCATTGGAGTATTCATTTCTTTGCAGTCCTCAAGATTGAACTTCTTCAGAAGCTCTTTCGTATACTTGGACTGATGAACGTAGACTCCATCTTTGCATTGGTTGATTTGAATTCCAAGAAAGAACTTCAATTCTCCCATCATGCTCATTTCAAATTCATCCTGCATTACTTTCGAAAACTCTTTGCAAAGTGAACTATTTGTAGAACCAAAAATGATATCATCAACATAAATCTGAACTATAAGAATGTCTTTCTTCAGAGTCTTTCTGAATAGAGTAGTGTCAACTTGTCCTCGTTCAAAGTTGTTTTGAATCAAGAAATTACTTAGTCTTTCATACCAAGCTCTGGGAGCTTGTTTCAAGCCATAGAGTGATTTCTTTAATTTATAAACATGCTCTGGATGCTTTAAATCTTCAAAGCCAGGAGGTTGTTTGACATATACTTCTTCAGAAATGTCACCATTAAGAAATGCACTCTTAACGTCCATTTGATACAGGATTATGTTGTGATTAACTGCATAGGAGAGAAGTAACCTGATTGCTTCCAATCTTGCAACTGGAGCAAATGTTTCTGTGTAATCAATGCCTTCTTGCTGACTGTAGCCCTGCGCAACAAGTCTGGCCTTGTTTCTGATTACTTCTCCTTGTTCACTAAGCTTATTTCTGAACACCCACTTGGTTCCAATGATGTTCTTGTGATTAGGCTTAGCTACTAGATCCCATACTTCATTCCTTTTGAATTGATTCAGTTCTTCTTGCATTGCCAGAATCCATCCTTCATCTCCAAGAGCTTCTTCAACAGAGGTTGGTTCAATAACAGATAATAATCTTAAAGCAGACTCTTCTTGTCTGAAATGCAATCTTGTTCTCATAGGACTTTCTTTATTGCCAATTATCTGATCTTCTGGATGTGAAGACTTGTATTTGAAAGATTGTTTGGATTGGCTAGCTTGCAAAGAACCATCTTGAGCTTCATCAGAAGCTTCTTCATTAGGAACTTCAGGGGTTGTTCCAGCTTCTGAAGTATCTTTAGATTCTGGAATCTGATCAGATAATCTGATCAGATTCTGAGTTATCATCAGAATCTTGAGATTCTTCATGACTTTCATCTTGCACTGGAGTTTCACTTCCAGGCTCTTTGTCATCGAATCTTACATGCATAGATTCTTCCACACACTATGTTTCTGAATTATACAGCCTGTATGCCTTAGAGCGTTCAGAGTAACCTAAAAAGATTCCCTTTTGAGCTTTGGCATCAAATTTCTTTAGGTAGACTTTGTTGTTCAGGACATAACACGTACATCCGAACTGATGAAAATAAGATATGTTGGGTTTTCTTCCTTTAAAGAGTTCATAAGCTGTTTTGTTCAACAGAGGTCTAATATAGATTCTGTTCTGAACATAACAAGCTGTGTTTACTGCTGCTGCCCAAAAATGCTTAGCCAGATTGTTCTCATGGATCATGGTTCTAGCCATCTCTTGTAAGGTTCTGTTCTTTCTCTCTACAACTCCATTTTGTTGTGGAGTTCTAGGTGCAGAGAATTCATGAATAATTCCATGTTTTTCACAGAAAACCTCAAATGGTTCATTTTCAAATTCTCCTCCATGATCACTTCTGACTTTCAAGATTTTCATTTCCTTCTCTGATTGAATTTGGATGCAGAATTTACTAAACACAGAATATGAATCATCTTTAGTTTTCACAAATTTAACCCAACACCATCTGCTGTAGTCATCAACAATAACTAGTCCATATTTACTTCCATATAAGGATGCAGTGCTAACTGGTCCAAATAAGTCAATATGAAGTAACTCCAAGGGTCTGGAAGTTGAAACAATTTCTTTCGGCTTGAAGGGACTCTTGACAATTTTCCCTTTCTGACATGCTCTGCAAAGAGCATCTGAGTGATAGTCAATGTCTGATAGGCCTTTGACAAGTTGCAACTTGCTAAGCTTAGAAATTAATCTCCAGTTAGCATGTCCCAAACGTCTATGCCACAGCCACTTCTTATCACCCATTGACAGAAGGCACATTACCTTCTGATCAGTCAGTTCTGAGAATTTTATCTTGTATACATTGTTTCTTCGTTTTCCCTTGAAGACTATGGACTGATCATCCTTGTTAACCACTGTGCAGTTGTTCTTATTAAACAATACATCATAACCACTGTCACATAATTGACTTATGCTTAGTAAGTTATGTCTAAGTCTATCAACGAACTACACATTACTGATTGAGATCAGAGAGTTACCAATGGTTCCAGTACCAATGATTTTGCCAGTCTGGTTTCCTCCAAATCCCACAGTTCCTCCCTCTTTCATGGTTAGGGTTAGGAACATAGACCTTTCTCCCGTCATGTGACGCGAGCAACCACTGTCCAGGTACCAAGCCTTGTGCTTTTCTAGTCCTTTTAGACATACCTGCAGCATCAATAATTTCAGACTTAGGTACCCATATTCTTATGGGTCCTTTTTGGTTAGTCTTAGAACCATTGAACTCCTTTCGTAAGTTACGTCTTGAAGTCATTGGCAATGTTTTCTCCCATACCTTGGGTTTAGAACCGTTTGGTTTAGGTTTCAACTTGCCTTTCACAGTTTCTCTTCTTTGAAACTTAGGCTTTGGTTTTTCAGACTCTGGCTTTTTCAGAGTCTGTTTATCAGACTTTGAATGTTTCAGAGTCTGAAACTTTAAAGCTTTGGGTTCAAAGTTTTTCAGACCCTTTAACTTAACATTCTGAGATTTTGACTTAGTCAGAATCTTAGAAGTAGAAGTTGTAGGTTCTGAATGAGTCACTGTGTTGACTTCATCAGACTCTCTTACAAAGTGAAGGTTGGCCTCTTTGACTTGGGTTTCTCCTTCTGCAGTTCTGGACACTCAGCAATAAAATGTCCAGTTTTCTTGCAGTTGAAGCAACCTTTCTGATCCTCCTTTTTGAACCCCTTCCCACTGCTCTTGCTCAGAAATCTCTTGTTCTTCTTAGCAAGGTACTGCATTCTGCTTGAAAGCATAGCCATTTCCTTTGCAACATCAGGATCCTCCTCTGAGCTTTCAGAAGCTGAAGACTCATTTTCAGACTCTTCAACATTGAGAGCCTTTGAAGACTTTCCTTTTGATTTTAAGGCAATGGTTTTGGATTTTCTTGCAGAATCATGTTCATTGAGACTTAACTCATGAACCTTGAGTGAGCTTACAAGATCTTCAACACTTAAAGTGTTTAAATCTTTAGCTTCCTCAATTGCAGTTGTAACACCCCGTTTTCCCAAATTCAAAATTTCTCAAATAAATCAGAGTATCACGCAAAACGGAATGCTACATTTCTAAAATCCTCAAAAGGGAAAAAATAAACATTTATTCTAGTCAAAACTGTTCTAACATCGCAGCGGATAAAATCTAATGTTAACAAATCGTTTTGGCACGTAGGCCTCATAAATAAGTCTCGACATAAATTAACTGAAATCTTAAATTATAATCAATACGTAAGGAATAGAAAGTAAACATAAAGGTTCCCATCCCGTTACGTATCAGAGCACCTAAAGGACACGGTGAGGATAGCCACTCACAACGGCAACAGCAACAAAAGCTTAATCACCTGCACTTGCCCACAAGGCGGCAATTCCAGCAGAAGGGGTGAGATTCTCATAACAATAACATTAAACAAATAATTCAATAATTACAATCAACAGCATAACTTCATCATCATATATCATATCAATAATCAAGTAGCATCTTAAACAACATCATAATTCAACTTAGTAGTTTGACTTGACAATGCAACCTCGACTCAACTTATGCAACTTAGACATCTTAATCATGCATGTGGTACCATATTGAGTATAAATATACTCCTAGGGCATAAGCCCTCGTCGCTATTGAGCATAAAAATACTCCTAGAGCATAAGCTCTCGTCGCTATTGAGCAAAAGCTCCTAGGGCATGAGCCCTCGTCTCTGGATGAATATGCATGGACTCGACTTCTTAAATCTTAGACATCTCAAATAAATCCCAATAATTTGGATTACAACATCATAAATCTTATAACAACACATGCAGCTTTTAATTAATAAAACATGGCAGCATGGCAGCAATCAACATCTCAAACATAGAAAAATCGTAAACATTCACATACATCATCTCCTATAATTCAGAAAACCATATACAAATATATAGGTCACAATACGGATCAATTATCAATTAACAGCTCTACATTTCTTCTTAATATCTCAATACTTAATTCCCTAACCAGGGGTCATCTCATAACTAATCGTGCGACAAGAGTCGCATTATTCTAAAAGGTAGTCTGATACAGGACTACTCGCTATGGCGAGTGGGATCTCTCGCCTCGCGAACCATTACAGGGGTTACTCGCTACGGCGAGCTGGGTTGCTCGCCTCGCGAGCATCAGGGGTGCTACTCGCTATGGCGAGTTGGGTTACTCGCCTGGCGAGCTCCTGGGTGTTGCTCGCTACGGCGAGTAGTTTGGTCGCCTCGCGAACCTTCTGGGGGTTGCTCGCTATAGCGAGCTGTTCTACTCGCCTCGCGAGCTGATGAGTACTCGCCGTGGCGAGCTGGCTGCTCGCTGTGGCGAGCGGCGACAGAACAGTTACGGGGTTACGAGGGTTTTCACCCAAAACCCCAAATTTCATCCTAATTCTTCAGATTTTCGACTATAATGATGTCTAAGATTTATTCTAATGTCTGAAAACAGTTTACTACGTCAACGGTACAGTTTTTCATCATCTAATCATCAATTTACCACTTTTTAACCTAACTCTTAATTCCTAATTCTCATGAATTAAACCTAGAATTTGCTAACTATAATCATGAATTACATGTTCTAATGATATTGTAATGAAAGGCTCACCCTTACCTTAAGAAATTCGAGCAGCAGCCTCTCCGGTTCTTCTCTTCCGTTTTCTCCCTTTTTCCTCCCAAAGCTCTGAATTGTACGTTCTGTAAAATTCTAACCTAACTCCCCCCTTTTAAACCTCTTTCTGTTTGTTTTATTTTATCTTATTTCCCCCACAACTATATCTAATTATAAAACAAACCCACAACCTATTTATTTGTTTTATTTTCTAATCTTATTTTATTAAACAATAAAATAAGTCACAACACATAAGTCACATAAATCACATAACATCTCGAATATCACCTAATTCACACAAAATCATATAAATATACTCTATACTATATAAAATAATTTAAACGGGCGTTACAGCAGTGACCTTTGGTCTCCATCTAGAGGGTAAGCTCCTTAAAATCTTGCTAACATGATCAGAAGCTATGTAACTCTTCTTCAGTATCTGAAGACCAGATACTAGAGTTTGAAATCTTGAGTACATCTGCTCAATACTTTCATCCTCTTTCATCTTAAATAGTTCATATTGATGAACTAACAGAAGAGCTTTAGCTTCCCTGACCTTTTTGCTTCCTTCGTAGTTAGCACAGAGAGAAGCAAACATGGCTCTAGCAGTAGATTTGTCACTCATCTTCATGTATTCCGTTTTAGGAATAGCAGTGACAAGAGCCCCTCTGATGATATGATGTTTCTTATAGATTTTCTTTTGAGCAGCAGTGTGAAGTTTGCGGTCAATGGCAGCACCTTCGTCATCAAGTTGTAAGTCACCAACACCATTTTCAAGTATGTCCCAGAGTTCTTCATCAAGACCCATGACATAACTATAGAAGTTGGTTTTCCACCAAGAAAATTCTTCAGGATCACCATTGAACTTAGGAATTTTTCCATAATCAGCCTTTCTACTGCTGTTATTGGATCCATAGTCATATGGTATAGCAGCACCCGAAGTAGCACCAGAAGAAGACGGTTCACTGGAAGACATGTTTTTCTCTGGATCTTTTCTGTTACACGGTTAAGTGCTATGACAACAGAGCCGGAGCTCTGATACCAACTGAAGGTGAGAAAAACACAAGAAAGGGGGGTTGAATTGTGTTTGCTTTTCGCAGCTCTTGAAGAGTGAGAATCTAATTCCTTTAAACTCAGAGTCTGAATGAGATCAGAGTCTGATAGGAGATTAGGTTTTGATTGCAGCGGAATAATCAAGAGATAGAGAGAAGAGAGAACACAAGCAATTATACTGGTTCCTTCCACAAACCGGAAGTAGTCCTGTCCCCCTTGTACTTCCAAGGAGAGTTCACTAAAATGTAATACCAAATTACAAGTTGCTCAAACACACAGTATGAGACTTCCTTGCTCAAGCACACAGGCGAGAGACTTCCTTGCTCAAAGACACAACTAAGAGACTTCCTTGCTTAATGGACGCAGCCAAGAGACTTCCTTGCTCAATGGACGCAGCCAAGAGACTTCCTTTGCTCAAGCACAAAAGCAAGAGACTTTTACACAATTACAGAAAATTGAATAGAGTTGAAACACTTGACAACAATCAAAATGTGTTTCAATTACAACAAAGACAGACTCTGTTTTACACAAAAGACAGACTCTGTTTTTCTGTGAAACTTAGAAATTCTAGAATACTCAGTTTGTAAGAATCTAAGTTGATGATGTGCTTTTGTTAAGACTCAGTTGAATACGAAAGAAGCTCAATGTAATTTTTCAAGTTGTAGAGTCCAAAAAATTCTTCAAGTCTTCTATCCTTTATATAGGCGTAGGAAAGAGACGTTGAGTCATCCAGCACATCAGGATGATTTCTGAAGCTTGATCAATGACTGTTGATCTGTTGCTTGATTTGGTAATAGTCCTTCAATAGCATCATTTGAATTCCATTCCCTTTGAGGATTAATACCAGTAGACACAGTTGCCAAACTGTACGAGGTAGTGGAGTAGTGGAAACAGAGTTCGTACAACGTACTCTGTACTGGCCTGCAATCTTTGTCTTTGTGCTTCCCACGCTCAAGTTGACTTTGAAGCTAGCCGTTACTCCATTTGAGAGTTTCTTTTGCATCGCAATGCAGTAGAAATCCTTGTCAGCAGATTATCAAATTTGTGGCTTCAGACTCACTGTAGCACTATGCTTCTGATAATCTTCAGACTCTCTTGGTTTTCAGATTCTGACGGTCTTCAGACTCTGATACAGTCTTCAGACTCTCTTTGGCACAGTCTTCAGACTCTCTTCGATGCAGTCTTCAGACTCTCTTCGATGCAGAATCACAAGCAACAAGCTTCTCTGGATTATTTGCTCTTTAACATTGTTCAAACAGAATACTTTCTAAGATATAAATCTTAATTGATATCCTGCATACTTAAACAAATATTAACAATATCCAATTGACAACTTTTTTAATACCTTGTTATCATCAAAACTCAAAACGTGGTATTGCTGAACACCTTTGTTCCAACAGGAAATAGATTTAGGAACATTATAACACAAATTCTCCTTCTCCTCCTTCCCATTAATAGACTGAGATATCTCCAAATCGCCATTATCATCCTTGACCACATTAGAATGTTACACCCAATCATTTTTAATCTGATTAACAAGAGCATCAACTAAGGGTTCCTCCTCATTTGCACAAATTGGAATTGAACATTGTGACTTATTATCATCTTCAAATTCAGCTAAACATGCATCATCAGCAAAGCCAAACTCCAAGTCCTCAATAAAACGAATTGTGTACTCTCTCCCGTCAATCAAAAAAGTAACATCATAATTTAACTCTTTCAGTTCAGGAGTTGCAATCAAGAAACATGCAAAATCCATTCGTTCTTTATTCACTGTAGCATCATCAATTTTAAGTAACCTACCTCGAGTTGAGGCCAATTTCAAGAAAAAAATATCGTACGAAGCATGGAGAGGCACCCCGTAACACCGCACCCAAGCACCCCGTTCATAAGGCACACTTGTATCTTTCGTCGAAGGCCGACAATCATATAAGAAGTTACCAATCAAATCTGCCGCCGAATTAAATAAATTCATACAGTCACCTTCGACACACGGATGCATCAAAACATTATCACCACCCAAAGAAATTAGCTTAAAGTCCATAAATCCGGCATCTAGAAAGGATTGTTGAATTATGGAAATGCATGTGCCATTCTTAATTTTTGCCAAAATACATTTGTTTGCCCACAAAATTTCCTCATGAAACGGTAAATATTTTCTAACCACCGGTGGATCAACATTACCACAAACAGATGCCAAACCCTATAACACCCCGTTTTCCCAAATTCAAAATTTCATAAATAAATCAGAGTACCATATAAAACGGAATGCTACATTTCTTAAATTCTCAAAAAGGAATAAATAAACATTTATTCTGGTCAAAATTGTTCTAACATCGCAGCGGATAAAATTCAAAATGTTAACAAATCGTGTTTGGCACGCAGGCCTCATAAATACGCCTCAACATAAATCAACTGAAAACTTAAATCATAATCAAATACGTAAGGAATAGAAAATAATCATAAAGGTTACCATCCCGTTACGTATCAGAGCACCTAAGGACACAGTGAGGGTAGCCACTCACAACAGCAACATCAACTAAAGCTTAATCACCTGCACTTGCCCACAAGGCGGCAATTCCAACAGAAGGGGTGAGATTCTCAAAACAAAACATTAAACATATAATTCAACAATTACATTTAACAGCATAACCTCATCATCATATATCATAACAATAGTCAAGTAACACCTTTAACAACATCATAATTCGGCATCATAGTTCAACTTAATAATTTGACTTGACAATGCAACTTTGACTCAACTTATGCAACTTAGACATCTTAATCATGCATGTGGTACCATATTGAGTATAAATATACTCCTAGGGCATAAGCCCTCGTCGCTATTGAACATAAAAATACTCCTAGAGCATAAGCTCTCGTCGCTATTGGCAAAAGCTCCTAGGGCATGAGCCCTCGTCTCTGGATGAATATGCATGGGCTCAATCTCTTAAATCTTAGACATCTCAAATGAACTCCAATAATTTGGATTATAACATCATAATTCTTATAACAACACATGCAGCTTAAAATTACTATCAATATGGCAGCATGGCAGCAATCAACATCACAAACATAGTAAAATCATAAACATTCACATACATCATCTCTTATAGTTCAGGAAAGCATATACAAATGTATAGGTCACCATAACGAATCAAATATCAGTTAGCAGCTCTACAGGTCGTCTTAATATCTCAATACTTAATTCCGATCCAGGGTTAATCTCATAACTAATCGTGCGACAAGGGTCGCATTATTCTAAAGGTAGTCTGGTACATAACTACTCGCTATGGCGAGTGGGAACCCTCGCCTCGCGAACCATCAGGGGTAACTCGCTATGGCGAGTTGGGTTGCTCGCCTTGCCAGCATCAGGGGGGTACTACTCGCTATGGCGAGTTGGGTTGTTCGCCTGGCGAGCTCCTGGGTGTTACTCGCTATGGCGAGTAGGTTGTTCGCCTCACGAACCTTCTAGGGGTTGCTCGCTATGGTGAGCTGTTAGGCTCGCCTCGCAAGCTGATGAATACTCGACGTGGCGAGTTCGCTGCTCGCTGTGGCGAGCGACGACATAACAGTTACGGGGTTACGAGGGTTTTCACCCAAAACCCCAAATTTTCATTTTAATCCTTCAAATTTTCGACTATAATGATGTTTAAGGGTCATCCTATGGTCTGTAAACAATTTTCTGCAACATTGGTACAATTTCCCATCATCTAAACCCCAATCCCTCACTTTTAACCTAACTCTCAAATCCCTAATTCTCATGAAATAAACCTAGAATCTGTTAACTATAATCACCAATTACATGTTCTAATGTAATTGTAATGATAGGCTCACCCTTACCTTAAGAAAATCGAGCAGCAGCCTCTCTGGTTCTTCCCTTCTGTTTTCTCCCTTTTTCTCCCAAAACTCTGAATTGTACGTTCTATATAATTCTAAACCTATTTCCCCCTTTTAAACCTCTTTTGTTTTATTTTATCTTATTTCCTCACAACTATATCTAATTCTAAAACAAACCCACAACTTATTATTTGTTTTATTTTCAAATCTTATTTTATTAAACAATAAAATAAGTCCCAACCTTCATAAAATCACATAATATTTCAAATATCACTTAAATTCACACAAAATCATATAAATATTACTTATACTGTATAAAATAATTTAAATAATAAAAACGGGTGTTACAACTCTCCCCAACTTATAAGATTTTCGTCCTCGAAAATTTACCTTAAGCAAACAACTCGGGATAAGACTCCAGCATCTTACTCTCTAGCTCCCAAGTCAAGCTTTCACCAGTCGCTCCGTCCCAAGAGGTATCTCCTTGCCTCTCAATCTCTTCACTTCACGGCCTTCGATCCTCACTGGTAAGGTCTCAACCGTCAGGTTATCTCTAACTTGCACATCATCCCTTTGAATCACATGGGATGGATCTGGAATATACTTCCGAAGTTGCGACATGTGAAACACATCATGCAACTTCGACAAGTGCGGCGGTAAATCTACTCGATACGCCACCGTCCCAATTCTCTCTGATATCTGATACGGACCAATAAACTTCGGGGTTAACTTCTTCGACTTCAATGCACGACCCATACCGGTCATGGGAGTAACTCTTAGGAATACATGGTCTCCCTCTTGGAACTCAAGGTCCTTCCTACGCTTATCATGATAGCTCTTTTGCCGACTCTGCGACGCTTTCATCTTTTCTTGAATCATTTTTACCTTCTCAGTGGTTTGTTGAACGATTTCTGGTTCTAAAACCACATTCTCACCTGACTCAAACCAACACAACAGGGTTCTACATCTCCGGCCATATAAAGCCTCGAAAGGTGCCATACCGATACTAGAATGATAACTGTTATTGTACGTGAACTTTATCAACGGGAGATGACTATCCCAAATTCCTCCTTGCTCAAGTACGCAAACTCTCAATAAATCTTCCAACGACTGAATCGTTCTTTCCGACTGACCATCTGTCTGCGGATGATATGCCGAACTCAACTTTAACTTAGAACCTAAAGCCTCTTGCAAACTCTTCCAGAATCTAGAAGTAAACCTCGGGTCTCTGTCTGATACGATGCTCGAAGGAACACCATGCAGCTTCACTATTTCACGAATATAAATCTCTGCCAACATCATAATTCGGCATCATAGTTCAACTTAATAATTTGACTTGACAATGCAACTTCGACTCAACTTATGCAACTTAGACATCTTAATCATGCATGTGGTACCATATTGAGTATAAATATACTCCTAGGGCATAAGCCCTCGTCGCTATTGAGCATAAAAATACTCCTAGAGCATAAGCTCTCGTCGCTATTGAGCAAAAGCTCATAGGGCATGAGCCCTCGTCTCTGGATGAATATGCATGGACTCAATCTCTTAAATCTTATACATCTCAAATGAACTCCAATAATTTGGATTATAACATCATAATTCTTATAACAACACATGCAGCTTTTAATTACTATCAATATGGCAGCATGGCAGCAATCAACACCACAAACATAGTAAAATCATAAACATTCACATACATCATCTCTTATAGTTCAGGAAAGCATATACAAATGTATAGGTCACCATAACGAATCAAATATCAGTTAGCAGCTCTCCAGGTCGTCTTAATATCTCAATACTTAATTCCGATCCAGGGTTAATCTCATAACTAATCATGCGACAAGGGTCGCATTATTCTAAAGGTAGTCTGGTACATAACTACTCGCTATGGCGAGTGGGAACCCTCGCCTCGCGAACCATCAGGGGTAACTCGCTATGGCGAGTTGGGTTGTTCGCCTGGCGAGCTGGGTTGTTCGCCTGGCGAGCTCCTGGGTGTTACTCGCTATGGCGAGTAGGTTGTTCGCCTCACGAACCTTCTAGGGGTTGCTCGCTATGGTGAGCTGTTAGGCTCGCCTCGCAAGCTGATGAATACTCGCCGTGGCGAGCTGGCTGCTCGTTGTGGCGAGCGACGACAGAACAGTTACGGGGTTACGAGGGTTTTCACCCAAAACCCCAAATTTTCATCCTAATCCTTCAAATTTTCGACTATAATGATGTTTAAGGGTCATCCTATGGTCTGTAAACAATTTTCTGCAACATTGGTACAATTTCCCATCATCTAAACCCCAATCCCTCACTTTTAACCTAACTCTCAAATCCCTAATTCTCATGAAATAAACCTAGAATCTGTTAACTATAATCATCAATTACATGTTCTAATGAAATTGTAATGATAGGCTCACCCTTACCTTAAGAAAATCTAGCAGCAGCCTCTCTGGTTCTTCCCTTCTGTTTTCTCCCTTTTTCTCCCAAAACTCTGAATTGTACGTTCTGTACAATTCTAAACCTATTTCCCCCTTTTAAACCTCTTTTGTTTTATTTTATCTTATTTCCTCACAACTATATCTAATTCTAAAACAAACCCACAACTTATTATTTGTTTTATTTTCAAATCTTATTTTATTAAACAATAAAATAAGTCCCAACCTTCATAAAATCACATAATATTTCAAATATCACTTAAATTCACACAAAATCATATAAATATTACTTATACTATATAAAATAATTTAAATAATAAAAACGGGCGTTACAAACCCTCCTTAACACTTGGTTGCAGCTTGTCAATGTCCTTCACCCCTTGAACCTCCAACTTCACTCCTTCCTCCTTACTCAACCCCGCCTTCTTCCCCCCACATTCTACCTCCCCCACCGTGATCACCCTCTCCCTCTCCCTCTCCAACTCACCACGAATAGCTGCCACCTTCACCTTTTCTAAAGCCAACTTCGGACTATCCCTTCTCTCTTCCTCTCTAACCTCCAACTCCCTCGGATTTTTTCCTTCCTTATTCCCCTTAATTTTTTCTCCCTCAACCCTCATAGAACCGTCCCTCACCTCTCCTCCAACACTACCCTCAGCCATGTCTACAAATCTATCATATTTTGCCACATTTGCAAAAAGCCTAAGGTCTCCAAAGAAAACATTATTAAGAGCTTTTTTCAATTTAGCAACATCACGTACCTTCAAAAATTTTGCAAATCTGAAACGTTGTCCATGAATATTACGAAAACGAGAAAGATAAACATCTGATAATATTCCACAAACCTCCAGCCCTTTCTTCAAATCTACAAACAGTAGACGGTTCGGAAAATTGGAAATATAAAACACCGCAGTTACTGGAGATACGTTGCCATTGTTTCCACCTTTGTTCTCTACCAGGCGTAAATCAGCACTATAGTAATTACCTTGCCTTTCATAATGACTTGCACCAATTCCATGTTGAATTCTCTGACTCTGCCGAACCACAGTTTCTCTGAAGCATGAGAATGGGCGCCCATTGCGAAAAGTCAACGACCTTCAACGATCAAATTCATGCATAACCCTAACCCTAGGTGGAGAATCCTGTGACCTCTCCTTGCTGGCTTACCTGCTGCGATAAAGGTTCCTTTCTCGCTGATACCCTCTGCGTTCTGATGAACAATCCAACCCTCCTTGTCCATTGCCTTGCCGCTGTCCGTTCCGTCCGTCCGGTTCCGGTCCCAATGCTTTCCCTCTCCTATTTCTCACCCAGGTCCACTCCCCTTGATCCCACCCCGTTTCCGCCTCCCCGACATATGGCCCTTCCCCCCATAGTGCCTCACCGGCAACGGAAACTGGCGTGGAGGCTGCCAGTAACCACCACCAGTGAGCGCTATCTCTCTCTCAGAAACTCTCATCGCGTTTTTCATTATTTTGAATTAACAAATATTCAATTGTGACGGAAGATACATCAACCTACAATGAACAAAGTCGGTACTAAAAATTAATAATTAAGAATGAAAATTAAGTCAAAAAAATAATAATTTAAGAATGAAAATAATCGATACTTTTTCTTTGAGTAAATAATCGACTATGCTTAAAACATATGAAATAGTAAAAAAATAGTTTAAATTAACTAATAATTATTACTATAAAAAATTGAAAACCGACGACTAATATATTAATGCAATATATTATACTCCGTCCGTCTCATAATAAGTGAGTCTTTTGTAAAAAAAATATTGTCCTAAAATAAAATAACTGTTCCATTTCAATTTTCAATGCAATATTAATTATTATTTTTCAATTATAACTCTAATTTTCCTCAACAAAAAAAAACTCTAATTAATAATATTTTCATCATTCTCAATTCAATATATTCTACTTTACATTTATGATAATGGTAAATGCACTATTACTTGACAAGAGCACTTAAAACCATTTCTCTCTCTCCTTCTCTAATACATTTTTCTTAATAAGTGTAAAATGATTAGGACAGAGGGAGCACTAATAAAATAAAAATAAAATGTATTCAGTTTGGTTTAGTTCGATTTTAAAAAAATATCCAAAATCCAATCCAAATATTGTTATAAAAATACACTCCAACACATATAATAAATTTCAGTTTTTATGGTTTAAGGTTTTAATTTTGATAGATTTAAATATGAACAGCCATATCGTCTAAATGAAAATGAAAATTTGGTATAAAAAAAATCTCATGATATTTTTATAGAAGAAATGACAAATAACTATTAAAACTCACATACAATTGATGAGGTCGAGGTTCAAATTCCGATCAAGATATTCAGCCAAACAATTTTAAACTTTTACCAATTGAACTAAGACTTGTGTGAACATCTCTACAATTTTATTTTATTTGTTTAAAATGGTCCCTTATTTTAATAAAATTATCCTATCCATACAATTATTTAAATGGCAAAGACAATTTTATAAAATATGGGCCGAATTTAGAAATAAACAAATATCTTTGAAGAAAAAAGATAAACAAATATTGTTGTTTTTCTATGGGAAACATAAAATAAATATTTTTTTTGATTTAAGGTAAAAAACATAAAACAAATATATTGAAGGCCTAGCCTGCACAAAAGTACAATAGCTGGAAACAGAACAAAACAAAGGCGCCGCCCATTCGCGTAACACCCAAAACAGTAGCAGCCCAAACAAAAACCCCATAACCACTTAAAACAGTCACTCGGAAACAAACACCAATCATACCACAAACGGAGTCACTATATTTAGGGAAAATACATAACAAAAATTACATCTAAATTAATCAAGAAAATCACAATTGTTAAATTACAAACAATACAATAAAAAAATCTGCTGTAATAATCAGATCCATCGAAACTTGTTTTAGATATAAATAAGAATCCATCATTCATACGTAAAAAATATTGAAACTAGCACTTGATTTGAAAGTTACATAAATTTGTAGATCTTGTAGCTTTAAACTCAATGTCTTTTTTATATGTATAAATAAGGTTATGTCACCGTTGAGACATAGACCTTATGACATAATTAATCAAGGAAATTACACCCGATGGAATAATAAAATTATTCCTAGTTGATCCATTAATTAGATCTCCAACACATCTTTGTAGCATCAGATCTCGAACACATGATGCACCCCTGCTGCATCTAGCTGTGGAATTGCTCATTGATCTACGCATATAGATGGCAAAGAGAATCACGAGGGATTCAAGAGGAGGGTTATGTGGATCTTGGAAATTGAAGAACTGATTTTGGTTACATGGAAGTTGAAGGGGATGACTGAATTGGGCTGTGAAGCTATGTGAAAAACATTTGCTCAAAAAGGAAAAAAGAGAGCATCTGCGGCTAGTGGAAGGAGTGGAACTCGTATAACCTTATTTGAGGAAGAGACAGTATATATAGGAGTGAGATATAGGTTTGTTAAATGAGGGTTTATTGGTGTAAATCAGTCGTTGACACGTACGTACCTACACAATGTTCAGAAGCTGCATCTAGAATTATGGAGTATAACTTTTTTTTACCCAAAAAAAACACGTATTAATATAAGGGCTAAAATGTTCTTTTGGTTCCTTAATAACATTTTTAGTATCGCTTTTGTCCCATAAGTAATAAAAACTCCGTTTAGATCCCGTAACTTTATTTAAAGTATCAGTTTGATCCTTTCTGTTAATTTAGTTCAAAAAAACGTTAAATTTTGATCCCTTAACTTATTTAATTAGTATTAGTTTGATCCTTTAGCTTATTTAATTAGTATTAGTTTGGTCCCTAAATTTAACGTTTTTTTGAATTCAAATAGCAGAAAGGACCAAACTGATACTTTAAATCAAGTTAAAGGACCTAAACGAAGTTTTTATTACTTATGGGATCAAAGCGATACTATAAATGTTATTAAGGGACCAAAAGAGCATTTTAGCCTAATATAATTAAGGGTTAATAGATTTTTACCCTGTAATATAGGGCACTTTTGGTTTCGTCCTCTGTAAAAAAAAAAATTGGATTCGATCCTTATAAAAAAAATTGTTTTAGAATACCCCCTAAGTCAGCTGACTGTGCATTTTTGCTGATGTGGCACGTTGAATCACCTTTTTCTGATGACATGGTGCGCTAGTTGTATAATTAATTTTATTTTTTTATGGGGGTACACGTGGCGTTTATAGTTTTTTTTAAATTAAAATTAAAAAATTCTTAAAAAAATTTAAAAAACGAAAAAAATCTTAAAAAATAAAAAAATTCATTTTTCCAGATTTTTTTCTTCATTTTTATTAACTTTTCTAGATTTTTCATTTTTCCGAAAAAAAAATCATTTTTTTCAATTTTTTTTATTTTTTAAGAATATTTTTTTCATTTTTTAAAAAAAAATTATTTTTATTTTCAAAAAATTATAAATTCCACGTATACCCCCATAAAAAATAAAATTAATTATACAGTCAACGCGCCACGTCATCAAAAAAAGGTGACTCAGCGTGCCACATCAGCAAAAATGCACAGTCAGCTGGGCTAGGGGGTATTCTAAAACAAAAAAAATTTACAAGGACCGAATCCAAAAAAAAAATTTACAAGGGGCAAAACCAGAAGTGTCATGTATTACAGGGGATAAATGTCTATTAACCCTTGTTTTAAATTTCTTATTATGTAGATTTGAAACAATGGGCGGGTGGATCGGCGTTCCTGCATAATTCAACGGCGAAGAACCTTAGAGGTTGAAGGTTCGGTGCCTTGGTATAACGCTAAGAGGTGTCAAGGATCAGTTGAATGAATTCAACCAAGGAGTCAAGTCCCGAGACACAAGGAATGTGGAATACGTTCGGTATAAACGTCCAACGCTCGACTATGAGAGAATATCATTCATTTGGATGGAATTGACGAACGACGAAAACGTGACGACCATGTTTTGGGAGCACAACATGTTCCAGTAGATCGATATGCGAGCAACATTGGTGAGATCAACTGAAGATATCAACAAAAGTCTGATTCCGCCAGAAGATCGTGATTAGGTAGGAATCGTGATTAGGTAGGGAATGCACCTTCCAACTATAATAATTATCTTACCCTCACTACAAGAAAAAAGGCATTTTGCGACTTTTAAAATGACTGATTGCGACCGTTGGAAGGGTCGCAAATGTACATTCGCGATTGTTCCTCAACAGGCGCAAATGTTGGGGTCGCAACTGTCTTTTGCGACAGTTCAGAGAACAGTCACACCAACTGCCGGAAAAGGTATTGCGACAGTTCCCAACAGTCGCAAATGAATAAGTTTCACATGGTTTTGAAGGGACTTGCGACCCTTCACTACTGTCGCAAAGTAAGCATTTTAATTTAATTTAAATGGGCTTGCGACCCCTTAACAACATTCGCAAGTGTTTAGTTTTTAAAAAAAAAAATATTAAATTGTGCAATTTTTGTTGACGATTTAAATAAATATATTAATGAATACTAAAATACATAAATATATAACCAAAATATCTAACTTCCATTCATTTGAATCCACAAACATGTTACAAAATCAAACAACCAGAGTTTATGAAACTGACTCCCATCTTTAAATCTTCATTAGTTGAGTTTCTGCTACATGAACCTTATTTGCAAACTTGTAGCAGAATAGACTAATACTCAACCGTTGTAACCCATCACTATAACCTACAAAAAAACACCATATTTAATCAATCAACGGTCATCAAATTTGCTAAACGTCAGGACTTCGGCATTCGCACGACATTCCCATTGTTCCTCTCAAAAGATTAAATTCTTGTTAGGCTTGTTTAGATGAAGGTATTGAAGTGTCAAGGAATGGACCTCATTTTTTGACACTTGGATACCGTCATTTAAACCAAGTCTAAGAAGAATTTAATCTTTTGAATGGAACAATGGAAGTGTCGGGTGAATGTTTGAGTCCTGGAGTTTAGCCAGTTTGAATTTACCATTTCAGATGTAAGATAATTATTGTAGTTTGAAGGTGCAACCCGAATGTAATGTATTTTCAAAACAACATGTATTATATAAAATCAGCTATATAAGTTATGATATCGAGTTCTTCATATAAGATTAGTGTCACATAATGGACTTCATTCTTTATGTGATGACCTGTCTTATATGAAGGAATTAGATGTGATAACGTATATAGTTGATACACATGTTGTTTATGTAATGTAAATGTAACTTTTATTCGAATTTATTCAATACGAAACTTTATTCGATTCCACACTATTTTTAATTAGACTTTTTATTCGAATTTATTCAATACGCGATTTTATTCAAAGTATCATAATGTCAAGCAAAATGTGGCAAAGTACGCGCGAAATATAAAAAAATATCCAAAACAATTAGGCATTCTAAGCCATTACATTCAGTCATCTTCTTTGTCGCACAAGTCAATCGGGTTGTCCTCGGCAGTCCCTGCGGCACCTGCTTTTGGTTGAGGACCAAAATAGCATGTCCTCCTGCTCCTCCTCAACCTGGAATGATTGTACACCGGCACTGAATCCTTCTTTTTTACGGAACCATCACATGCGATTTCGTGCCTTGTCATAGGCGATTTTCTTTCTTCTTCTCATCACCCTCCTTTTTGTTCGACTAAACGTTACCCTGATTTTGATTCTGTGTCATAATCATAAAATCAATAAAATCAATTCTAACAATTCATAACAACTTAAACTTAATCCTAAACAATTCTAACAGCAATTCTAACAAATCTAACATAAATCAAAAATATCATAAAATCATAAAATCAATACCTAAACCTAACAATTCTACAACAATTCATCAAAACCCAAACCTAAACTATTATAAAACCAATAAAACCTCTATAATCGAAATTTAACCAAAAAAAACTATCAATTCAATCACAAAAAACCAATGCAATAGGATTCAAAACATTTACTTGATTTTGTGATTGAAATTGGCTTTGAATGACTTATGGTTGCTGAAAATCGTACCTAACAATACCAAAAACGCAACAATGGAGTTTTGAAAACTCATATGGCTGCTTTGTTCTTATAACATTTTTATCGGTTGTTAACTGCCGAATTTTTCCTCGGCAGTTAACTGCAGCCAGTTCACTTTTTCTCGGTAGTTAACTGCCGAGGGGTGTTTTCTTCATTTACTGATGTTTTTCAACCTTACCAAATGTGTATACAACAATTTTCAAACAATTTTGGGTTCCTAAAAAAAGGCAAATGTTAACTTAGTGCCCTCAAGTGTCGTGCATTCAACTTCTTAAAAGTTTGCATATTATGTTTTCCAATGCAAATTTGCTCTTTTCAGGTCGCTTAACATGTGCCATAAAGGCACAAGTTAGCATGACTAAAAAAAATCTATTTTGGGATTTTTAGAAAAATTCAACAAAATTTCTCCTATATCCTTAAATTCTTATAGTATCAAAAATTTTATTTAAAAAAAAAAAATCTTAAAATATTTTTCAATTTTACCTCTTTTCGTATTATATAAGTTAAATGGAAAGTGTCTATATCGGTTAACTTGACGATTATGAACATCTTGTTTAGATGTAAAAGAAATTATGATTTTTTAATACATGTGACTAATCAATCCAAAAGTGCAAAATACAACTTATGAAATTTTCGACATTTTCAGATTGGTCAATTCATAGTTGTAAAATGTTTACAAATTTCTTTAGATTTTTACAATAGATCCCATCATAAATGACAGAGTAAACCACCAAAGTTTTTCAGATCCCTTCATATATGACAGAGTAAACCATCAAATTTTACAATTTCATTAGGTCATTAGATACTTAAGCATAATGTTCAGATCCCTTCATATATATGATAGAGTAAACCACCAAAAAATTTCTATCACTTTGTTGGATGTTTTGAATAGGTCCTTGATATTATAAATAATTTTAAAAAAGAAGAAATCTGATTCTATATTATTATTATTATTATTATTATTATTATTATTATTATTATTATTATTATTATTATTATTTGAACAAGGCAAAATGAGATATATATTAACAAACAAAAATGTTTCCTTCCAAACACAAGGAGTGCCTAGAGAAGCAAAACAGAGTTACAACAATTCGGTCTTAGAAACAAAAAGACATGAAATTAAGGCATCAACCAATCCCCAAACAAACAAAGGGATGCTACCACCACATATGGTAACCAAAAGGAAAGCACACATTTTTTTTGCTTTCAACCAATGAAGAGATGACATCTTAACTTTTTCCAGAAGTTGCACGGTCGAGCTGACTTTATTAACAAAGAGTCTTTGGTTTCTTTCATTCCAAATAACCCAAATACAACAAAGCCAGATTAAGTGTAAAAATGACCGACGCTTAACATTACCACCTGATGAGTGAACAAATTGGTAGAAATGATATATAACCTGTTGAGGACACACTGAATATACACCAATCCAAGACTTCACAAGTTGCCATAAATTACCAAAAACAGAGCAATGAATAATTAAATGATTGATTGTTTCATTTTGGTCACATCCTGAAACACACAATTGGTTATCAATAGAAATAACGCCTCGACGCACCAAGTTGTCCTTTGTCGGCCATCTATTGTGGAAAAGGCGCCACGCACAAATGGACACTTTCAAAGGAACACTGTTATGCCAAGGTGCCTTTGAAACATCGTCTTGGTCGTGCATCTTCTGCCTCATAAGCATTTGATACACCCCACGAACCGTGTAGCCATCACCAGCCACAGAATCCTGCAAAGTAACATTAGAGAGCAAATTCCTAATCTCCACTACTAGATCCTCCTCCCATGCTAACAAACGACGTCTCCACCCCCAAGCCTCCCCATCTTCACCCCAACCTAAGGCGTGCATTGCGCCCACCGTTAGGTTTTGGTGAATCGACAGATCAAACAACCTCCTAAATCTCTCCATAAATGTCACTGTCCTCATCCAGCGATCCGACCAAAAATAAGTATTAAGACCATTGCCAATGCGTTTTACAATGTTCTCTTCAAAACTTTGTCCTAAATCTCTTCATATTATTATTATTATTATTATTATTATTATTATTATTATTATTATTATTATTATTATCATTATTATTATTATTATCATTATCATTATTATTAGGGTTAATTAAGTTTTTGGTCCTTATAAATATATGCAGTTTCGTTTTTAGTCCCTATAAAATAAAATCACACTTTTTAGTCCCTCTGACATTTTCCTTTAGCATTTTAGGGACCAAAAATGCTGACATAAATTTTTTACAGGGACTAAAGATGTTGATGGAAAATTTTATAGGGACTAAAAATGCTGACGGAAATTTTACAGGGACTAAAAAGTGTGATTTTATTTTATAGGGACTAAAAACAAAATTCTGAATATTTACGATATTTATAGGGATTAAAAACATATTTAATCCTTTTTTTATATAAGTAAAATGTGTTGTCTACTTTGATTTAACAATAAATTCATAAATCAAATTGAGATTGTGTGCACACAATTGGTTGAAGTTAAATGTGTTATGTGCTTTCTCAATTGAAGTTATAAATCAAATAGAAAGTGTGCATGCAATTGTTGCAAATTAAATATGTTGTCAACTTTGATTTAACAATTAAAGTTATAAATTAAATTGAAAGTGTGTGCGCATGCAATCGTGAGAAGTTAAACTTGTTGTCAACTTTGATTTAACGATTAAAGTTATAATTCAAATTGAGAGTGTGTGTGTGTTCGATTGTTAGAAGTTAAATTTATTGTCGAGTTTGATTTAACAATTAAGTTATCGGAGATGCTAGTTATAGCAAGTGGCTAAATCGTGATGGGTTCATAAATAATTTGGCATATTTATGTCCCTTAGATTTCCTCTTTCAAAAAATAAAATGTCCCTTAGATTTCCAATTTAATTCACTTTCGAATCATAAAAAAAATATTTAAAACCAGCAAACCGTAATTTCCGACCAGTCCAAATATTAATTGGCTAACTTGCTTTCCGTTACCATATTGTGATAAATTCTTTCTATATATATAGCAATACTCTTAAGTTATAGATCGAATTAAGAGTGTACGTGGTGGAAAACTAAATGTATTGTCAATTTTGATTCAATAATTAAAGTTATAAGTCAAATTTAGAATTTTAAGTTTATGGTTTTTATCTCAATTAGATTAGATGTAGTATAAATCTTCTTTTATGATAAAATAAATAGACTCAATATAAATAATATTTAAATAATGCAATTAAAAGACTACTTTTTTTTCCAATCAAATGCAATAAATAGTGTTGACCAAATCCAGGCAAAGAAAGTTTGTATTAAATGAGTTGGCAAGCGGTCAACATTATATATTTGATTATATTTTTTACTGAGGGATAAGACTAACAATGAACCGAGCTAATTCGAACAAAGTTCGAAGCTCGATTCGACAATGAACTCATTAAACTTGGTTCATGAATTAAAGGAGCCGAATTTGAGCTAAAAATTTAGTTCGTTAATTAAATGAGTTGAACTTGAGCTATATATAATTCAGTTCGTTTGGTTAGTTAGCTCGATAATATGTGTGTGTGTGTGTCTATATATATATATATATATAGAGAGAGAGAGAGAGAGAGATTTGCTAGAAGACACATTTTATGAAGGTGTCTTTTAGCAAGTTATTCTATGAGCATTTGCTAAAAGACACTTTCATGGATGGCTTCTAGCAAAACTCTCACACACACATATATATATATATATATATATATATATATATATATATATAGTTTTGCTAATACCCTCACATGCATACCAATGCACAAAAGCACTTTGCTGCTGAAAAGGAAAGAAGGAAAAAGAATTTCTTTTAACTAGCGTGAGTTAACTCACGCAGGTGTTAATTTCTGCGTAAGTTAACTCACACGGCGTGACTTAAGTCACACATGTGTAAAAATTACGAAATTTTCAGTTAAGTTAATTTTACACTTGCGCAAGTTAACTTGCGCATGGGCATTTTCGTCAGTTCAGCTGGGCGGGAGTGTTTTGTGCTGGATGAAGAGCAGAATTCTTAATATAAAGTGCTACTGCCAATTTCCCTTAGTAATTTAATTTGATTATTACTTTTCCCAACCTCTTAAGTTCTCGCACACCCTGTAAAAATTACGAAAAAGCCCTTCGGATTATAAAATCCGGACAACTAATTTCCCAGAAATTTCCGGATTATATAATCCGAAAAATCACTTTTACCAGTTTTACACACTTTGATTTAGTTTTATATTATTTTATTTAGATGCTAAAATAATACGAACACTTTGCTAAATTCATAAAAACAAGCTCATTTTATTAATATAAACATAAAAGAAAAATACGAACAAAAATAATACTCAAAACAATCTCATTTTATTAATATAATTATTCATACAATTACAATGGGATAAAACTAAATCTACAAAAAAAAAAAAAAACCCACAAGAAAACCAACCTCCCTGGGGTAAAACTACATATAGCTTTACCCCAAGAAAGTTGGTCAAATGGGAAAGAGGGGCGAGGCTATTGGGGTAAGGTTTGTTTCCAGGGTGAAAGAGGCTTTAATGGTCGACCTTGCATCTAGACATATCAACCTGACACCCAGACAAACCGTGCTTCTTTGCAGCATGTTGCCTTTCCCGTTGACCAATCATATAACCCATGAGTTTCCAAAGTAGCATCATTTTATGAAAGGCCAACGATGGAAACACATTTTAAATAGAATGAACATGAGGAGAGGAGAATAGAGTTTGAGAAATCGTGTGAGAAATGTGAAGGCTTTGGAGGCTATTTATAGGAAAATAACATGCCTAGCCATTAATTTTGTTCAAAAAAACGTGTTCAAAGGAGTTTTACCAGCCATTTATGCTAGTAAAAACCTTTGAAAATGTGTTTCTTGTGGTGTAGACTACCGGCCAAACTATACTGATCCAGTTCGGATTACATAATCCGGATAACTCTCATGGTTTCCTGAAAATATAATCCGAATTTTTACGATACTAGGCCAAGTTGAAGGATTTTGTGCACCTTCTCTAGGGTGAGGGACTTTCCGGATTATGTAATCCGGAACTTTTTTTTTTATGTGGTCCACATTGCACCGACAGTTTCTGTGGTCCAGGACGCCTAGGGACTCTATAAATAAGTGTTCATGTTTTCATAACCAGTAAACCAAACAAAGAAGAAGAAAAAAACCATGGAAAACTTTGTATTCAATTCGAATACCAAGCTGGTTGCATTTTACTACAACGATGGAAAACCACTCCATATGTTCAAAATTCGCACTGATGTCACCCTCTCCAGGTTGAAGGGTCAGCTGAATGAAATCAACCTCGAACTCAACTACAGAGACACACGGAGGGTGGTTGGTGTTGAGTATCGACGTCCGTCGACCGACTCATCCGGGAGTCTGCGGTTCAACCAGATGAAGGTCATAAACGACGACTGTAACGCCCTATTTATTTATCTATTATTTATTTAATTATTTTATTAAGTTTGGAGTCTTTTGTTGATTTATTTGATTAATTGTGATATTTGATGCTATGTGATGATTTCTAGGATTTATTAGTAGGTTATTATAACATAAAAAGTGAAGGAATCTAATTAAATTAGATTTAATGAGGCATAAAGGTAGTTTGGTAATTGGAGGAGTTTGTTAGGTTAAGAATAGGAAAGATTATAAATAGAGGAGAACATTAGAGATTAGGGGGAGAACCAGAAAGCAGAGAACAGAAAACAGAAAGCACGTAGAAGCAGTTTTTGGGAGATTAAGAGGAGAAGTTGTAGAGTTTTGTAAATCAACCAATCTAAGGTAAGAGTGAGACTAACCTTTTTTAATTATAAGCATATAGTTCTAAAAAGATTATCTCTTGTTGTTGAATATTGTTGTTGTGAAATTAGGTTTTGAATTGAATTAAATTGTTAAGAACATAAGTAATCACATGAACTAAGTGTAGAAGTTGATGTTTAGGTTGTAGAGTAACCCTAGGTAATGTTTCCTATCAAATTGGGATCGAATGAGGTCAAAAATTGAAACAAAACAAGAAAACACTGTTTTATTTTTTTGAACCTGCGACAATTCGGGCGCCGATTTTTCTCGCGGCTGCTGCCTCCAAAACAAGCATAATTCGGGCCCCGATTTTGCCAATTCGGGCCCCGATTTTGGCTTTTCCAGCGCTGAATTTTGGAAACTTCAAAAATTCGTAACTTGAGTTCTCGGAGTCTGATTTGTACGCCGTTCGAAGCGTTAGAAAGATAAAAAGATGAACTACCTAATAATAATAGTCTCTGACCCAGAATGTGAGTTATATTATTGTGGAATAATTTTAAAATGGAACAGCACAGTAACAACATACCCTGTTTCGCGTTCTTGCGTCTTTTTAACACGTTTCTCTTTTGAATTGGCCTTTGGTGTAAACATGAAAGTTTTAGATAATTAAGTTATCCTTCCAATGGTTCTGGTTTGACTTGAAAATGTTTTGTGAATTTTGAATTATGATAGAAACACTCCAAGTAGGTCTTGGAAGACTTTTAGGAAAATTTAGCTTAACCGCTTCTAAATAAACCCGAAACTTTTGGTTACTTCCAAACTTCAAATCATAAGTACTATGAGTTTAATTAGAATGTTTAAGAGTATTTAATCTAGGTCTTGTCGAATCAAACTTAGTTTTCTTTTGATAATAAATTGGTGAATTATATTGATATGTTGTGTTGATTTATGGTTGAATCTATGAGTATATGATGATTATATGAAAGTTATCCATGTGATGTTTATATGGAAGTTATATGATGTTCATATGACGGTTGTTTATATGATGCTTATATGAAAGATGTTATTGTTGTTGTATTTGAAGTTGTGTCCTTGTATAAATGATTGTTAAAGTTGAGGGCTTGATGCCCTGTTTAGTCGAATTACGACATTAAAGTAGAAGGCTTGATGCCTTGTTAAAGTTGAGGGCTTGATGCTCTGTTTATTCGAATTACGACAATAAAGTTGAAGGTTTGATGCCTTGTTAAAGTTGAGGGCTTGATGCCCTGTTTAGTCGAATTACGACATTAAAGTTGAAGGCTTGATGCCTTGTTAAAGTTGAGGGCTTGATGCCCTGTTTAGTCGAATCACGACATTATGTTGAGAGTTTGACGCTCTGTTGATACCACATGCATAACTATATTGCATTTTGATAAGTTGTTGTTGTTACGTTGTTAAGTTGTTGTTGCTACGTTGTTGAGTTGTTGTCGTTACGTTGTTGAGTTGTTGTTGTTACGTTGTTGAATCGTTGTTATTGCATTGATAAATGAAGTTAATTGATAATTGTATCTAAAATTACATGAAGTAATTGTTGATGATTAGTTGTTGCTGTTCTATGTTGATTGATTCCTTTATGTGATGATTAGTTGTGCTGTTGTTTTATGTTGATTAATTCTTCTTTATGAATTGTTGCTTATTATTACTGAATGTGAAATATCAACCCTTCTGTTTGAATGTTGCCTCTACGTGGGTAACGTGCAGATATCTAGGAGTAACCGCTGATGTGAGTTGAGCTCTCGTGTCGTCATAGGAGTCATGCTCTGATACGTAACGTGATGAGGATTTTTATGTGTTTTGTTTTCATTTGTTACGTATCTTTTTATAAGATGTTGTTGAACCATTTTTAATTGGAGTTTTTATTATGTTGATGACGTTGAGGCCTAGTGCCAAGTTTTGATTTAAACATTGAATATTTTCCACCGCGACATTGTTTTTAATTAGTGAAAGCAGGTGTTTAATTAAATAGTGGATTTTAATCCTATTTTTATTTGAAATGATTTTTGAAGAACGAAATGTGACATCTTGTTTATGATGAACTCTGATATATATTTTATATTATTTATGTGTTGGGAAAACGGGTGTTACAACGAGGACTCTAATATATATTTTTATATTATTTATGTGTTGGGAAAACGGGTGTTACAACCAGGACGAGAGAAAACACACATTAAAGTTAATATTACAAAGACATGATAAAATCATTGGTTAGATCAAAAAATATAACATACATTATACTTAAAATTAACAATTAAAAATGAAAATTCGATCAAAATTCATAATTTAAGAATAAAAACAATCGATTGTGCATTTTTTTTTTTGGAGTAAATAATCGACTATGCTTAAAACATATGAAATAGTAAAAAAAAAATTAAATTAACTAATAATTATTACTATAAAAAATTGAAAACCAGCAACTAATATATTATATGCAATTTGGTTTACTTCGATTTTAAAAAGATACCCAAAATCCAATCCAAACATTGTTACATAAGTACACTCAAACACATTAAATAAATTTCAGTTTTTATGGATTACAATTTTAATTTTGATAGAAATATGAACATCCCCCGATAAATAAAAATGAAACTATCTTTTTATAGAAGAAATGACAAATAACTATTAAAACTCACTCACACAATTGAACAGGTCAAAGTTTGTGCAACCAAAAAGAAGAGGCTAAAGTTTAAATCCCGATCAAAACATTCAACCAAACAATCTTAAGTTTACCAATTAAACTAAGACTTATGGACATCTATACAACAATATTTTTAAGTTTTTTTTGTTTAAAATAGTCCTTTATTTTAATATAATAATTCTCTTCATACCATTCCATTGTTTAAATGGCAAAGACAATTATATAAAATTAGGTGCCGAATTAAAACATAAACAAATATAAAATTATAAGTCAGTAAATACATAACGTATAATTTTTTTTTTTTAACAAGATATCGCCCAAAAATCACAAGGGAAACAAAACAGGACAACCACCCTACAAACCCGACAGAAATGCTGCCTCAAACAGTAGGCATACCTCTGCAAAATATACAACACAAAAACATCGATTCATACAAAAACTCCATGACCGCTTAAAACAATCACTCGGAAACAACACTATTCATACAAAAATCGACAGTATTCGGGCAAAATACATAAAAATACATTTCAATTAATCAAGAAAATTACAATTATTGAATTACAAAATGATACAATAACTATCTGCTAGAATCATCAGATCCATAGAAAATTATTTTAAACATAATTCACATTTAAACATTCAAACTTAACTCTTAACTTTATAAAGAGCATTCAAACTTAACTTTATAAAAAGCATTGAAGCTAGTACTTGAATTGAAAGCTACATAGTTTTGTTGATCTTATGGCTTTATACTCAAGGAAGTTTGATTATGCAAAAACATATCACCGTTGAGACAAAGACTTTGTGACATACTTAATCAAGGAAATTACACCCGGAGGAAAAATAAAATTATTCCTAATTGATCCATTATTTAGATCTCCAACAACATATCTTTGTAGCATCAGATCTCCAGCACATGATGCACCCACGCTGCATCTAGCTGTGAAATTGCTCGTTGATCTACACATATAGATGGCAAAGAGAATCACAATGGATTCAAAAAGAGGGTGGTGTGGATCTTGGAAATGGAAGAGTAGATTTTGGTTAAATGAAAGTTGAAGTAGAAGACTGAATTGGGCTGTGAAGCTATGTGTAAAACATTTGCTCAAAATGAAGGAAAAAAAAGAGCAGCTGCGGCTGCTGAAAGGAGTGGAACTCGTATAACCCTATTTGAGGAAGAGAGGGTATATATAGGAATGAGATAGGTGTGTTAAAAGAGGGTTTATTGGTGTAAATCAGTTTTGATACGTACGTGACTACACTGTATTAATTAGTCGGTCTTCAGAAGCTGCATCTAGAATTTTAGATCTACTAGGTCTATGACTTTTTCCTTTTTCTGGTCAATGGTCAATGACTTTATTTCACCTAATAAAATACTACCATAGTAAAAAATCAATTATTTTTTCATGCGTGACTTAACTCACGCACCTTATAACATATATGTGTATTAAGTCACGCACCACTGGCATGTGCGTGGATTAACTCACGCATGTTACCCGGTGATCATAACTCAAGTACACACGTTTTTGGTGGACAGTGGTCAATTTTCAACCTTCAATCTACACGTTTTTTTACACCATTTACACGTTTTTTTTTACCACATTTATGTTTTTTTTTTATAACTTATACTACCATTTCCACCTATAAATACCCCTCCATACTTCCTTATTTCCTCACACCATCTCACTTTCTCTCCATCCTCACTCTCTTCCTCTATTTCTTTTCTTTTTTGTTTCTTTCAATAGTCTCTAGTCACTTAGGATAAATGGTGATCAGTTTTGAGGAAAATAGTGAGTAGCCGTCTTGGGGAAGTGATCGACCCTTGGGATAAAATTAAATTTGCTTCTTTTTACCCCAAAATCTTTTTATCGTGGGTAAAAAGAATCTTCTTGGGGTATAAAAAGAACCAGATTTAGATTTAGCTCAAGGGTTTATGATGTATTTCCCTCAAGAAGGCTGCTCACTATCTTCCCCATGATTGATCACTATTTACCCCAAGTGGGTAAAAAGAACTTTTTACCCCAAGAAGGTAAAAAGAAAATAAGTACATTATTTAGTGAATTCAAATAAATGTATCAATTATTGTACCAATTCTATTAATAAAATGAGAAGTTGTTATATGTATTTATTTTGTTCCTTTCTTTTTATTTATATTTGTTTTTATTTTCTAATTTTGTATTTAATGAATAAATCCGAATAAATATTAATTTAGTTCATTTTTTATTTATTTATATTGGTATTTATTTAATGAATAAAGTGAACAAATAAATTAGAATAAAGTGAACAAATAATGGTGTGAATAAATTCGAATAACCTCGCGTATTGAATAAATTCGAATAAAAAGTCTAATTAAACTCAGCGTGGAATCGAATAAAGTTGCGTACTGAATAAATTCGAATAAAAAGTCTAATTAAACTCAGCATGGAATCGAATAAAGTTGCGTATCGAATAAATTCGAATAAAAAGTCTAATTAAACTCAGCGTCGAATCGAATAAAGTTGTGTATTGAATAAATTCGAATAAAAATTACATTTACATTACAATACATAAAGTTCCTAAATATGTCATATCATTACATTACATTACGTTCGGAAATACACCTTCCAACTACAACAATTATCTTACCTTAGAATGAGGTAAATTCAAACTTGCCAAACAACAGCTCTCAAGCATTCACCTGGAAGTTCTATTGTTTCATTCAATAGATTAAATTCATGTTAGCTTGGTATAAATGATGGTATTCAAGTGTCAACAAAATGAGGTTCATTCCTTGACACTTCAATACCGTCATTTAAACCAAGCAAACAAGAATTTAATCTTTTGAATGAAACAATAGAACTTATGGGTGAATGCTTGGGAACTGTCGTTTGGCAAGTTTGAATTACCTCATTCAAAGGAAGACAATTGTTGTAGTTGGAAGGTGCAGTTTCCTACCTAATAACGATATTCTGGCGGAATCAGACTTATATAATACATTCGGGTTGCACCTTCAAACTACAATAATCATCTTACCTCTGAAATGGCAAATTCAAAGTGGTTAAACTTCAGGTCTCAAGCATTCGTTCGACAATTCCATTGTTCCATTCAAAAGATTAAATTCTTCTTAGGCTTGGCTTAAATGACGATATTTGATAGAATTTTGGCAAGTGTACCAAATACTATTGAAGTAGTAAAAATATCGTTCCCACAAGGACTGGTTTTAATCTCAAAAAGTCAAGTACGTTATTAAATTAGGATGTAATAAAAGTTGTTTTGTTTTGCCACTAGGCAGTAGATTGGTTTAATAGCATAAAACTTAGTAACAGAAAGTAATTGATTGTTAAAAATAAGAGAGAGATGAGTTAGGTCTTCGAATCATCTGAGTTCCCTTAATTGGTCACTGCACCTATTCTTATGAATGATTTTCTAGTTTCATGATAGTTAACAAAATAGTCCTAATCAATCCCTTGAGTTAGGACCCTCTTCTAAGATTATAGCCCCTAATCCCTTAGGTGGTCTAATAATCTTCGAAGGTTTGAAGTACGTTAACCTAATATCACTAATAAAGAATTATCCATTCCTAGACTAATTATAATTATTAGAACAATTCAATTAGGTCAAAGTCGAAAGCTATGGTCAGTAGTCGTTCGTTCTCACCAAATCATATATATATGTGATCAGAATATATAAAGCATTAAGAACAATTGAATTGAATAAAAACTAAATTGTCATTCACAATAAATAGAGTTTCACAGCAACATATATCAATTAGGGTTACAAAGAATCATCTCAGACCTAACCTCTAATGGATTTAGCTACTCATAATCGAATTTATAAATAACATAATCATTAGAGGTAACAATACATACATGAACTGGTTACAAGGTGAAGAAATTGCCCCTGCAGCCGTCTTCAAGTCTCAAAATCGCACTTTGCTCTTCTCAAATCGTAACCCTTGTTTTCAGAATAGCCTTCAGCTTAAATAGACACAGAAGTTCGCCTAAAATCGTGTCACATTTTTGCAGAACCGTGACACGATTTGCCTTGTATAACAAACTTCTAAATTAGGGTTTCTTCAAATCATGTCACGTTTTGGTCAACGTGACACGTTTTTGCCTTGGCAGAGAGCATGTCTTTGTCTTCTTGAATCGTGTCACGTTTTGTACCAATCGTGACACATTTTGATCTTTTGTGAATTCTTCAGTTTTTCTGCTTTTCTTGCTGCTTAAGTTACCTTGTGAACTCTAAATTGTGATCAAAATACATAGAAAATTACGTAATGACAAGGTGTCATCACAACCCCAAACTTGAACTATTCCTTGTCCTCAAGGAATTTACTTATGAAATTGAAAATTGACAGTAAAATAACAAGTACCTGATCAAGCGATAGTACCCAAAAGTTCAACACCTTACTAGCTAAAGATGAGCTAGTTTGACTTGTTAGCATCCACCAACTCACAACTCCACGCAACAATTTGAATAGGGTTCACACATAGTCGACATGCAATTTACATATTACCATAAGCTTGAAAATTTTCTAAACGTCAATCAAAATTAATGTCAATGCATACTTTGAGGTCTTCAAGGGTTATAACGGGGCTTAGGTGAAGGTGGGATAATATTTGGATAAGTAGGCTACACAAAATCATGAGTTAGGCACTCCTACCGAAATTAAAGCACAAATTCAACCCCTTAATTCACCTTTGAAACAACAATTTGTACAGGTACTAGAGAACATTTGTAACTTTTTGGGACGATCGAGTTTAAAGTTACTCGGATTTTCAATGATATGTCCCCTTTTCAATCTTTTTTTTTCTTTTGATACACCATTTTTCTGTGTGTATTTTTCATTCATTTTTTTTTTCTTCAGTTGCTCTATTCTTTGTTCTCTTGTACTACCACCCCAAACTTATTTGGATGCAAATTCCAATAGCAACCCCAAACTTAGTATTTAGCAACATTCTACAATGTCTAACTCAGATAAAACAAAGTGGGATAAATCCTAAAAGTCTCTAAGCTTGTAATGTAGTTTGTCACCGAACAAAAAGTTCTAATCCTACCGGCTCAATTTGGCTAAAAAGAGGATATAAATTCAATATAAATAGGGTAGGCTTCAAAAAGGCTCACTGGACCAAACACTTTTGCCTCAGTGTGCAATAAAAAAAACCAATCAACAATTGAGAAACAATGCAAGTTCTAGAAATGTAAAAGCATGGAACACTCTTATATAAGTAAATTGAAAAATAAAATTTGACCATGAACCTTACAAAGTTTAGATTTCTGGGAGTTGTGACTACCTATCATTCACTGCCGTACACTTCGCCTTTGAAACACAAGTCACTCCTCCTTTTGAACTTTTGGAATACCACTTGAACAAACATTTGTTATCAAAATGTAAAATTTCAATTAAACAGGCAAATTCATCAATAATAAACAAGTTCAAGATCAATCACATAATAGGGGAATTACAACCGAATTATAAAAGGAAAGCAATAAAATTGTTCAAGTTAAATTAAAAGTACATCACGAAAAAGTGCTGAAACAAAAGAAAGAAAAGAAAAACATCAAAAGAGTTGGACCATCAGTAGTCCACTCAATCCTCCATCTGATCCTGATCAATCCACGTGTTCGGGTTCTCCTCTGCATACGAATCCTCTCCAAAATGATATCTGGAACTAGCACCTCCAGCAGCAAAGTCAGCCCTAATCTCCTGTTCTCGATCCTGAGCTCGTCCTTTGGTCACATCAAAGTAGTGGTCCATCGCTTCCTCGGATCCATCAAAGCGCTCAAAAGACCCAGTCATAGGCCTCCTATTAAGGGCTACCATCTCAGAGAATTCCTGCCCAAACCTCGGACGGTTCCAGTACTCTTGATCAGAAACTTCATTCATCCAGTTAGAGTGGCCAAACATATAGTCTAGCACCAAGGGATGGATGGACGCATGAGTGAACTGCTGACTGCTCCCCTCTCCATGCACAGACTGCTGTTGAGGTAGAGGTGGTTGTACCGGAGGTTGTTCCTGTTGTTGTGCTGCTGCCTCTTCCTCTCTTCCCATCTGTAACAGGCGCTCTTGATAGTCTTTCACAAACCCAGCTATGTAAGTGTCTGTCAGAGGCTTCATCTTAGGAGCATCCAGATCATTTGCATAAAGTTGGCAGTCTGCCTCTTCACATAACCAGTTAATGAGGCTCAGATGTGGTATCGCCTTCTTCGTACCTGTAGCAAATAGAGCAATGTTGTCGGCAATTAACTCACCAACATTAATCGGGGCACCATCAAGGATTGCTGCCACAGCATGCACACGTGCCAATGGGATTTCAGACGTGCACGAGGTTCCCTCCAATGTTTGCACCACAAAAGATGCCCAAGCCTTGGGAACCGGCCTGAAGTCCGACTTCAACAGCATCTGTTTCCCTCCTTGCCATTTAGCTCATTCTACACACAGTTGAAAGAGCAACTCTTCCCATGCTTCATCGTTCCAACTACCACAAGTCTCCCTCCTTCTCTTAACATCGCATTGTTCCGGAGGAACAAGCTTTAACAGATTATTAATAGCAGCAGCGAAGAAATCGATTTCCTTACCACGAACATAAGAATCGTACCTCCTCCCAGAGAATCTAGCGTTGGCATAGAATTTCAAAGCCAAAGTCTTGTTGGCTTGCTCAAAAATCATCTCGTTCAGCCCATGCCAATCCCTCGCTGTCAGTGTCTGCTCAAATTCCGGGTTACCGAAAAGCTTCTGGAGCAGGAAGGCTCGCTCTTGAATCACCCTAAAGTGCTTGATATCCTTGAAGCGATCACGAGCCTCTTGGTTGAGGAATCTGTCTGTGGAAGGTGGTGGTGGTTGGTTTGATGGTTTAGGTTTCACTGGTTGTTTTCTTTTTGCGGTGGTTTTGGCCTTTTTGGTTGGTTGAGATTTTTTTCTTGTATCCACCATGGTTAGGGTTAGGGTTAGTGAAAGTTAGGGTTTGACGAGTTTGTGGTTTTGATGAATTTGATCGGATGAATGATGATGGTGACGGTTTAGGTTGATGAAAGGGTGATTAGATGATGAAAAGATGAAGATATTTGGTGAAAAAGGTTAAGAAAATCGTAGGTTAGGGTTCTGGGAAAAATCTGGCAGAGTTTGGTTACTTTTGGAAGTAGATGGAATGAAAATCGTGTTGGGTGTATATATAGGCTGAGAAAATCGTGCCACGTTTGGCCCAAAACGTGTCACGATTTCCTTTTGTAACGGTCAGATTTTGAAAACCACCATAATCGTGTCACATTTGGGTAAAAACGTGTCACGATATTCAATTTTTGAAAACTTCTTTTCTAGAAAACGTGTCACGATTTGGCCAACGTGACACGATTTGGCTTGGCAGTAAGGCACACATTTTTAACTTAGAAATTTTTTGAGACGTTCAGAGGGAGGTAAAATTGTGTCACGTTTTACCCAAAACGTGTCACGATTTTGCCTAGTACTGAACTTGAAATTTTTTCTTCCTCTGTTGTTTCAGCTGAAATCTTTTTGTATTTTTGAATTTTTTTTGAAAGAAATAAAAATAAAAACTACTACCTGAACTTAAAAATGTGGGTTGCCTCCCACCAAGCGTTTCTTTACCGTCACTAGCTTGACTATCAAGGACCCTTAAAGGTCCGTCAGAACAAGTCCTACCCTCTCTTTGGGTAGGTCGCCACCTATATATGACTTAACTCTTTGCCCATTCACCTTGAAACTTCTGTCACCGTCTGGCGTGGTTAACTCAACAGCTTCATGAGGTGACAGACTCTTGACCACAAATGGTCCTGACCACTTGGACTTGAGCTTTCCAGGAAACAGCTTCAACCTGGAATTAAACAACAAAACTAGTTGCCCATAGTTAATATCCCTAGATACTAAGTTTTTGTCATGGTACCTTTTAGTCCTGGCTTTATAGATGAGCGCATTTTCATATGCTCTAAGCCTCATCTCTTCCATTTCATTAAGTTTCAAGAGTCTTTTCTTACCAGCGGCTACTTGATCAAAGTTTAAGGCCTTAATGGCCCAATACGCTTTATGTTCTAGCTCAACTGGAAGATGACAAGCCTTACCATACACTAACTGATAGGGCGAGAGCCCTATATGAGTTTTGAAGGTTGTCCTATAAGCCCACAGTGCGTCATCTAATTTCTTAGACCAATCTTTCCTATTTGACGCTACTGTCTTTTCAAGGATTTGCTTTAATTGACGGTTTGAAACCTCTACTTGTCCACTAGTTTGTGGGTGATAAGGAGTTGCAACTTTGTGCTTGATGTTATACCTTCTGAGCACATTTTCAAGAAAATTATTGCAAAAGTGCTTCCCCCCATCACTGATCAAGACTCTAGGTGTTCCAAACCTAGTGAAAATATTTTTCTGCAGAAAGTTGACCACCGTCTTAGCATCATTAGCAATACAGGGTATCGCTTCAACCCACTTGGTGACATAGTCGACACAGACAAGTATATGGAGATAAGAGTGAGAAGAAGGAAAAGATCCCATGAAATCAATGCCCCAACAATCAAATGGTTCAATTTCAATGATTCCAGTTAGGGGCATCTCATTCCTTTTGGAAATGTTACCTGTCATTTGACATTTATCACACTGCTTTACAAAGTCATGGCAATCCTTGAACAAGGTAGGCCACCAGAATCCACTTTGCAGAATTTTTACAGCTGTTCTTTCCCCACTATGGCGGCCTCCATAAGCTGAGCTATGGCAGTGCCACATAACCTTATTTGCTTCCTCACCTGCAACACAACGTCTAATTAAACCGTCAGTGCTTACCTTAAACAGATAAGGATCATCCCACAGATAATGGTTTGCATCCTTGAAGAACTTCTTTCGTTGATGGGAGGACATCTCATCTGGTATGATGTTACCGGCCTTAAAATTCGCCATGTCGGCAAACCATGGCCTGACATCCACAGTGAATAGTTTTTCATCCGGGAATTCGGCCATAATGGTCTTCTCTTTCTTTGTGACCTCTTCGTTATCTAGCCGCGAAAGATGATCAACCACCACATTTTCGACTCCCTTTTTGTCACGAATCTCAAGATCAAACTCTTGCAACAAGAGAATCCATCTCAGCAATCGAGGTTTTGACTCCCCCTTGGTGAGGAGATATTTAAGAGCTGCATGATCTGTAAAAACAATGACTTTGGAGCCAATTAGATAAGAACGAAATTTTTCCAAGACAAATATTACCTGTCATACCCCAATTTTTGACCCAAGATCCCACCGACACGTGTCATTTGACCCTGACCAATCACTAACTTTTTCAGTAAAAATTTCGGCAGAGAGGTATTTTAAAATACCTCATGTTTTGGTTCCAAGTCGGACCCTCTTCTCTCTTTATTTATATTTACTTTTATATTTTTAATTTCCATCTTTTGTTTAATTTCCTTATTTTTAATCTTTAATTTTAATTCCTATTTTTAATTAGTCATTTTTATTTTCTTAGTATAATTACTTTCACTTTATTTTATTTTTAATTATTTATTATTAATTGTCCAAAAATTCCAAAAAAAATGTCGATAAGTCCAAATAGTATCCAAAGTCCAAGTCTGCATAATTATCCTTTCTTTTTATTTATATTATTAGATGATAAGTTCAAAAAAGAGTATAAATCCAAAATATGCAATCTATAACAAACACGCTTTCCTACTACCCAAGCCCCAAATTTTTTGCATCTTTTCAACAAACCATAACCCTAGTCCTAATGCTATAAATACAACCTGCAAAGAAACCATTCTCAGAGGCTCACTCTCGTTCATAACCCGCATCAACATCACAAGTACCAATTTTTGCATAAAACAGTCAACCAAACACCAATTTTCGCACAAACAGCAAACCAAACACCAATTTTCGCACAAACAGCAAACCAAACAGAAGTTTCTTCACACAGACAGCAAACCAAACAGAAGTTTCTTCGCACAGACAGCAGACCAAACAGAAGTTTTTCCTCACAGACAGCACACTAAACAGAAGGTTCTTCTCACAGGCAGCAAACCAAACAGAAAGTTTTTTTCTCACAGACAGCAAACCAAACAGAAAGGTAGTACTTCTTTCTTTTCCCTTTTAAAAAATTAGATCTAGACTGCATATTTATCATTCACTTATTTATTGCGTTTTTTTTATCTTTTACTTTATTATAGACCTTAGAATGTATAATAGGTTTAAATGTAAATTATTTATTTTTCGTTATTTACTTTCTCGCAGACCATAGCATGTATTGTAGGTTTAATGTAATAGTTGTAGGTGCATGTGTGCGTGTGTGGGTGTATGTTTATTTTTATGCTTTGTAGTTTAGGTAAAAGGTCCTTGTGGCGGTCCAACACCGCCATAAGGTACCAACGCTTTTATTTTTATGCTCCGTTAGTTTAAACTTTAGTTTTAATTATTATTAAAAAAAAACAACAAAAACATGCAAATAATCAAAAATCACAAAAAAAAAACATTTTGTATAATAAACCTTGACTCCAAAAATCAAGTGATCCTTCTTTTTCTTTTTCTTAATCAAATGTCTAAAACAATTTAATTTTATCATGAGTAGTCTCTTTCAAATAAAAAATACAAATCAATTCCAATTTGCCACTCGGCTTTTTCTTTAAAACTTTTTTCAAAAACTAATAAAAAACACCAAACAAATCAAACGAAATTTCTACCCCGAACTACGAGGTTTTGATCCCTCACGGATACGTAGGCAAATGACACTCGTCCTTCCAAATCAATAAAAAATGTAGATAATAGGCTGCTCTTTTTCTTTTAACACTTTAATTCCATTTTCAAAAGCAAGCAAGTTTATAGCACAAAAGTTAAATAAAATCAAGAGGTTCCCGTAGAGTACTACGAATATAAAGGGTGCTAATACCTTCCCTTTATGTAACTAACCCCCGAACCCTAAATCTTTTAAAGTGGTATTTGAACTTTTTTCCACTTTCTTTTAAAAATTAAATGTTCAGTCGTGAAATAAAATAGTGAGTCAAACGCTAATCAAATAGCCTTGATCTCCGAAAAATGACGCGACATTACCGCAATCAATTCTTTTTCAGTAGTGGAATAGTTCACTTGATTTTCGTTCAAAACCTTGCTTGCATAGTAAATTGCATGGAAAAAAAGTATCTGAAGAAAAAAAAGTATCTGATTCTTTTTTTTTTTTTAAAGAAAAAGTCTCTGATTCTATCATATTTTGCTCATATAAGTCTTTCAGGTAACATGTTAGGGACTATAGTAAATGATTGAATATAAGGACTAAATAAATATTAAGTTGTTAACATATAAGTATCTAATTGATAATAGTAAGTAGTTAAATATATGTATCTAATTAATGGTTGAATAAAGTCATAAGCCTTTTTGAAATATTTATAATTTCATAAAGCATAAACCATCAATTTGATCCACCGAACTATCAACCTCTCTTCAATTTCAGTCTATGAACTATCAAAATATACAAAGTATTCCATAAAATATTATAAAGCATCAAGTTAGTCGCTCAATTCCCTTAAAAAAGATAGAATAATGGATCAGAGACTATTTTTATGGAGTAATAATAGATTAGGAACTACTTGGTATTTTTTTATAGTCTGTGGGACAAATTGGAGATAGGTTGATAATTCGGGGATCAAATTGATGTTTTATTTATTTCAGAAACCTATTTGAAAGTGTTTTACAAAATTAGAGACTAGTTTGATGGGTCATTTTTTATTACATCAACTTAGACCACTTACAATGGGAGTTGAATGCTATGTTGAATGAGATGTTCAACACAAATGAATGGTCTAATGGTGGTGTTGAAAGTGAGCCGGAAGAAAGAGAAGTTGAAAGCATTCAACTATGATGAGACTAAAGTCGAGCGGACACGTGGCGCATTTTGATTCGCGCAAACCGGCGCGTGCGCTACACACCCTGACAGGGCGCGTCGCCCAACAGGGGACGCGGAGAAAGAAGATGGTGAGGAGATAAGCTAGACATGTGTCCTGTTTTGATTGGCTGTCTGAATTTTTATCATCTTAATAATTTAAACTCAATTATTTCATTGTAAATTAATTTTTAATAAAAAATAAAAAAATACCAAAATTCATGATTTTTTTTTTGTCTATAAATAGAGACTTAGTTCATTTGATTTTGACACAGAAAAAAAAACCAAATTTTTCACTATCTTAATCTTATTATTATCCTTCTATTACTTACCCAAAATTCTTCTACTTACCCATTTAACTACCAAAATCCCAACAATTATCAAAATCCAAATCAATTTTTCAACCAACATCCTCAAAACATACCTAATTTTGGTTTTGCACCAAATTTCAACCAGTCATCCTTTGTTTCAAACTTTCCTCCATATTATGGATCTATGATGAGATATCCATCTCAAACACCCCCATTTAATGGTTATATGCCAATGGTAAATGAAAATTTTCCGAATGCATCTGAATTTCCCGAATTTTCAACACAAATAACTCCTGGTAGCATGAGAGTTGCTAATGAAGTCACTCCAGATCCAGATGATTCAACTCCTAAGAGCAAGAAAACTCATCAACCAGCATAGAACACTGAACAAAATTTGGTGTTAATTATTCCTCCCTCAAAATCTTGTAGATTGACGGGTGGTCAGCACCCTTAAGAAGTAAAATGTGTTGTCTACTAGTATGATTGGACAATAAATTTATAAATCAAATTAAGAGTGCGTGCACACAATTGCTTGAAGTGAAATGTGTTGTGTGCTTTCTCTATTGAAGTTATAAATCAAATTTGAAGTGTGCATGCACAATTTTTGCAAATTAAATATGTTGTCTACTTTGATTTAACAATTAAAGTTATAAATCAAATTGAGAGTGTGTGTGCGTGCAATCGGGGGCTATACTTATTGTTTTGCTTTGATTTAACAATTAAGTTATACTCCCTCCGTTTTAAAATACATGTCCAAGTCAACCACTTCACATATGTCAATGAACAATTTTGACCGTTAATATCTTTAATTATCAAAAGTAAAAAATTATAAAAGTTTAATATTTTGAAAATATTTGTTGAGACGAATCAAACAACATCTTACATGATAATATTTTGTATTTATACATTAGTTAAAAAGTATGGTCAAAGTAAGTCAAGTGAATAGTGAATAGTGCACATTGCAAAAATTGAACATGTATTTTGAAAAGGATGGAGTAATTTAAATTGAGAAGTGTGTACATGTGCAATTGTTAGAAGTTAAATTTATTGTCGAGTTTGATTTAGCAATTATAGTTATAGATCGAATTAAAAGTGTACGCGTGCAATTGCTGAAAACTAAATGTATTGTTTATTTTGATTCAATAATTAAAGTTATAGGTCAAATTTAGAGTTTTAAATTCATGGGTTTTCTGTTGTTACGTCAATTAGATTTAGTATAAAATTTATTTTCTGATAAAATAAATAGACTTACTATAAATAATATCTAAATAATGCAATATTATTTTTTGAAGGACTGGTTTTTTTCTACAATAGTTTTTTAAAAGACTTATAATGTAGTAATGTACAAGTATCTCATGGACTATTTATGCCTTTAGCTATTTTTCTTTTCTCTTGAAGTGAGTTTGTTATCTCTCATAAGTTTCTTGTCTTTGTCTGTCCTTTAGTGATAGTTTGTTGTCCGATTGATTATCCTTAATCTGATCAATTTGTGTTGATCTTTTCCGTTGAGTCATAAGATCAGTTTTTGTTTTTATTTGTGTAATTGAGTACACTTTATTTGGTCAAATGTGGGAGTCTCATCAAAAGTATTAGTATTGTTACAAGGTCTTTTGAGATTTTGGGTGGTATCATAACGAGTCATGTTTTGTTACTCTAGGAGATTTCTTGCCTTTTTGGGGTGCTGAATCAAATATTTTCCTTCCAAAATCAATAGTAAGAAATCGGTTGTATCTTGGTCTTTAGTGGATTCATTCCATTATGTTGATTATGAATATTTTTCTTTTATTGGCCAAGATTTGGTTGTATTGTGTTAGTATACTCAGCGGGCTCTATATATTCTACTGGAATTGGAATAGTTTTTCTCACCAATACAATACATGAAAGCTATACCAGCGATTATTATAATTCTCATATCCAAAACCATCATTTTGTCAAAAAAAAAAAAATGGAGAATTTAAACATCAATGGCGTTCTGATAGCTCTATGTCGAAGTTGACATAGGCTATTAGACTTGTTTCTCGTCAGTCGATTGGTGGTTAACAAGTGAAACCATCTGTCTACCCTTAAGGAAAGGCTAGGTCCTATGTGGGAGCCAAGGCTTCGCATGATGTTAATCCCAATGGACAATAACTAGTCATGGTCCAGCTTTATCAAAAAGGTGATCTTGTGAAGATTCTTGATGGTGGTTCCTGGTTGCTCGAAAATAATATGATCATCATGAAGAAAGTAGCGGTTGGGGAAAACCCTTTGACAATACTGATGAACACAATGGAGATATGGGCTCAAATACATCAGTTGTTGTTCAAATTTATGGACTCAAAAGTCAGTGCCTTGGTCGGAAACCATATTAGAAGGATGGTCAAATTTGACGAGGAAAATAATTATGGTACGTGGAGAAGGTTCATGCGAGTAAGGGTGGAAATTGATGTGGAAGAACCACTGCAACAAGACCTTGTGATTAAGCGGGAATAAGGTGAGGATATAAAACTCGTATTCAAATATGAGAAGCTATGCAAATTTTGCTTCGTCTGTGGAGCTATAGGCCATACGAAGAACTTTTGCAGTGAAATGTACGAGTCCAGTTCCGCCAAAAGCGAGAAAAAGTGGGGGCCTCACCTCCATGCTGAGAATAATTCCGCTGGTGGTAACAAAGTGGCGAGTAAATGGTTAATTAGTTGCTAGAGTAAGAATTTCGGTGGACGAAAGGAGGAAGGGACATCCATTAATGGAAATCAAAGCAGCCATTCAACAGCATTTGACAGTTGCGGAAACTCTGGGCATAAAATGTATGGGCACATTGAAGTTGAAGTTGATGCGCAGACAAGAGCATTAACTTTTTACATATTTATGGAATGTCAACGATCGGATGGGGGGACTAGTAAGATGGTGGACAATAATAAACCCCACTGAAATTATTAGTGGTGGGTCCGGAATAGAGAAAGTCAGAACAAAGAAGAAGATTTTTGCTCCGAATCTTACTAAATCAGATCAAATAAATCAAGTGTTAGCGGAAGGCATGACGAAGAAGGATATATTTTTGTGGGAGAAGGGAGTGTAGAAGCATACTGGAAGTTGATGGAGGTAGAGGCCCAACAGAATAATGTGAGCCCACAAAACTCTATGGTGGAGGACAATGGGAAGGGCCCATGTGTGAATAAAGGAAATGAAGGAGGGAAAGTTGTGAACAACAACAGTAGGGTCCCACAGGGAGACAGCCACCAGACACAACGTGGAAACCAAGGCCAGGTTGTCTTGTATGACAACTCTCATAAGTTAGGAGTCCCACGTGGACATCAATTGTCATTCCTTATTTTTTGACCACTTTTGAAAATTCTACTCATTTTTAAAAGCCGAGAAATTCCGTCGTTTCAGACGAAATTTTGACAGAGAGGTATTTTAAAATACTTCATTTTGGTTCCGAAAGGGACAATTTTAAGTTTATTTGTTATTATCGTTATTTGATTAGTTTTTTATTTATTAAAGTTTTTTTACTTGTATTTTAATTAATGTTCTTTTATTTCTTTAAGTCATTTTCGTTTTTATTTATTTTATTAATTAATATTCTGTTTTAGTTTTGTCCATTTGTCCTCTTTAGTCATTTTGTCCAGGTCCTAGAGTGTTGTTCAAGCCAGGGGCATTTTGGTCCAATCTTTTTCCATCTCAACCCTAATTGGTCACTATTTAAACAGCAATCATTGGCTCAGAAAAGGGGGCTGACACACATTCCAAGACTGACACATAACAGCAGCCCCAATTACACACAAAAACCCTAATCCTCTTTCTCTCTCCCAATTTCCAGATCAAACTATCAAAAATCACACAAAAAATAAAGAACATGTCAAGAACAAATTTTCCAGATTCATAAATCATAACATAATTCTTCCTAAACTTTCTTGATTCATGATCTAATAGTTCGGTATATTTCATTTTGTTTCATCTCTAGTATAATCTCATGCATCTTTTAATTTTTGTCATGTAATTTATTTTTATCCTCCTTAGTGTGTATAATAGGAATTGATGTAACTTAATGCATGCATTTTATTTTCCGCAAGACCTTAGAATGTATTTTAGGGTATGTAATATGTAAATAACACAAGCACCGACACTATCACATTTACCTTTTTACCGCTTCATGTATGTCGTAATCGCGAACGAGGACCGAAAATGAATTAGTGACACTTTAGGATAATTATTGGACTTCAAAATATTTTCTTAAAATCAAACTACTAGTACTTTTAGGTTCACTTACTCGAGAGTTTATTTGGGATCCAACGTCCCTTGTAAACTTCTCCCCTTTTTTTAAGTTACGTTGTTGCATTTAATTTAGTACGCTTTCTTAAACTTAGAAAAAATTCTCTTTTCTCCAAAAGAAAATCAAGTATGTCAAACTTCAAAGTATTTTCCTAATAAACCTTGGTTCGTAACCCAAGTGCTTTCCTTTTATTTTCTTAATCAAATGTTTAATCAATTTAATATCCACATTAGACATGGATTTCTTGCAATTAAAATTAACCAACTTCATCATATTTTTCTCTCATGCCTTGAGGCCTCTTATCTCTTCTTAAAATCTTTTTTTCCAAAAAATGTTAAAATCAACTCAACCCACCAAAGAAGTTCTTTAGATGAACTACTTGATTTTGATCCCGATTCATTTGGGTAAGTAGGCAAAAGGCTTTGGCCTTTCCAAATCAAATAAAAATAACCAAAAGCGTGCTTCATCTTCCCCCATTCTTTCATTTAGACTCTTAGGCAATAATTTTTGAATAAGTAAAAAGAATTTAGCGCAAGATTAAGAATAGGTAAAAGGTTCCTATGGGATACCATAGTCGATTCGGGTGCTTAACACCTTCCCCTATCGAAACCAACCCCCGGATCCAAGGTCTATAAGGGTTTTTACTCACTTTTTCCCTTCCCACGAATAAAAGCTGAGAGTTCAAAGATTAAAGGTTCAAATCCAATTAATGGTTTGGTACCCGAAAATCGAGAGCACAGAAATGGCAACTTCACTGTGGACCTTTTAGAGGGTTAAGCCTAACTTACCTTTCTTTACTATTGCGCTTTATTATTGCTTATACCTTGTAAATACATGCTTATTTGTTTACTTTCCTACGTGAGTGGCGAGATAAGTCCCCCTACCTGGACTTGAGAGAAACTTAAGATAGGACGGTGGTATAATCATAGTACCTTACCAAGAGTGATTTTTGGTTGTGGTACATGTGATAACCCACTCAACGAAGGAATCTTGGAAGTATAATTTTTTGACATGAGTATTCGTGTTTGGCATGTTACTTTCAAGTGACCGTCGAAGTTGAGAACCTAGAGTTGCATTTAACCCATCTCAGCCTTTTAGGACGTAGTGCGGTGGCTAAAATCATAAGTTAGTCTTGGTTTAGTCGTTACGCGATACTACACTCAAACTAGACTTCCTTGTGAATGTTATTAGACTAGGAGTATTACTAGGCCCTAATATATTCAAAAGGGGGTTGTAATTTGGGAACTTGGTAGAACCCGTGATACAGGTACTTGTGAGACCATAGTCCTTACCAAATGGCGTGTTTACCCTCAGCTCCAACTTTGTGGATTTAACATCACCATGTTTTCTCTGTTCTTTAGCATAATTATGCATACATGCATTCATTCATAAACATTTTTCTCATCAAAAATACCGAAGGACTTAAACAAGTTTTTGTAAACATCACAAAGGTATGGACCTTGTAAGGATGAACACCAAAAGAAATACAACTTCAAAAATCTTAACTAAGCTTTTGCTTTCGTTAATAACTTCTTCCTTGGTTTCGTTCCTACCTTTTGAAAAGGAACTGATTGCAATATCTTTACGAATTTTCAACTGATACCATGTTCCTCTGCGATGTTTACAATTCACTTTGACAAATTCTTCGATAACAAAAATTATACATTTTTGCATAAGCATATCATGCATCATCTTGAATTCATAGTTTCTAGTCTGTGTCTCATACTGTGTCTTCTCCATAAAGGGTCAATCCATCAGTCTACCCGCATCTACAACACTCGGGCAAAGCGGAATGAATCATTTTGAACAAGAAATCCACAAGCTTCATGAAGAGGTGACAACCCTCCAGGCCGAAAATGAGATTTTGAGGAACTTAGTATCTTTGTTGACGATTGCACAGAGTCAGCCATTATCTCTTCCTATCGTCGGCACTCAAGCTCAGCCGGTTGCTTCCACCACCCCGATTTCAACGGTGTTTGCTAGTACTCCTCAAAATGCTATACTGGAATGTTATCTCTGGAGCACACCTTTAAATTCCGGTGAAGTACTTCGCCCTGGTGTCTCTAAGGTTCAAGCTCCTTTTGTGCAACAGACAACGCCTAATTCTCAACTGGGCCCTTTGTACCATCAAGCTGCTATTACATACTCATCTCCTTTGATCAACACTGTTAAGCAAAACCACGAACCCATCCATCACTCAGAAGGTGTGGCTGCATATGACCGAATAGATGAACTGGAAGAAAAGTTTGATAAAATACAGTTGGAATTGAAAGCTCTTCGTGGGAAAGAATTGTTTGGCCAGGATGCTTATGACCTTTGCTTGGTTCCGAATGTCGTGATACCACCCAAATTCAAGATCCCTGATTTTGAGAAGTACAAAGGGAACATTTGCCCTAAGGATCATTTGGTGATGTATGTGAGAAAGATGTCTGCACATGTCAAAGATAACCAACTTCTTATCCATTGTTTCCAAGAGAGTTTGACTGGTGCCGCACCAATATGGTACATGGGTCTGAACAGGGTTGACATCAAAACTTTCAATGATTTGTGCGAAGTTTTCGTCCAGCGATACAACTACAACTTGAACTTGGCCCCAAAAAGAGGCGAACTGCAGGCCATGACCCAAGATGATAATGAATCCTTCAAAGCTTATGCCCAACGTTGGAGAGATTTCGCCGCACAAGTCTGTCCATCTCTGGAAGAGAAAGAGTTGCCCGAAATTTTCCTAGATACTCTGGATCAATTCTATTATGAGCATATGTTGACAAGTGCATCCGGAAGCTTCGCAAAGATGATAACTGTGGGTATGCGCATTGAAGAATTGGTCCGAAAAGGACATTTGGTCAAAGAAAGTGTTCCCACTGACAGTTCGGAGGAAGAAGACCAGGAAGCGAGTATGGTGGAAAGTCATCCTCAACAACAGTATTTGACTTACCACCTTGTTGCCTCTATTATGCCCATCACAAACGTTGTTCCAAATCCGGTGTACCAACCTCAGTTTCAACAATATCAACAACAACCTCGACAACAGGCTCCAAGAACTAAATTTGATCTAATTCCCATAAAATATGCGGAGCTGCTTCCCGATTTGCTTGAGAAGAACCTTGTCCAAATTATACCACCTACTCCGGTGCCTAGAAAATTGCCAGCTCGGTGGAGACCTGACCTCTTTTGTGCTTTCCATCAAGGGGCACAAGGTCATGATGTTGAGCACTGTTATGCTTTCAAGAATGCAGTTCAAGATTTAGTTGAAGCCAATCTCCTGCCTTTCTAAGTTTGAACTCTGATATGCAAGAAAATCCGCTACCGAATCATCATAACCTAATGTTGACGCGTGGAATGTTTAGCAGCACTTGGGTTGTTGCTGATGTTTCTTTCTACTACTCATTTGTTCAATTAATATGTTTGTCTGTTGTTTTATGTTTTTCAAAAAAAATCCTTTCGTCCCACCCGAGGCAGAAGTGAACTTGTTTAGGGATTTTTGCTTTATGTATTTTCATCATTAATTTAAAAAAAAAAGGGTCGCTTTGATCCCGACTTTGTTTTATTTTGTGCTTTTTCTGGAAAAAATGGTAATACAAAAAACCAAAAAATTCTTTTTCTTTAATCATATTCGCATAATCATAACTTTCACTTATTTGTCAAAATCAATAATCAAAGCATGCATTAATAAACCCGTTGAACACTTCAACTTTGTACTCTCTCTCAACTTTGAGTTCCCTATGTTTGAAACTGAAGAAAAGGAGGAGGATTTCCCAATGAGAACTCTTGCCTACTGGGGCATCTCAGCCATTGAAGCTACAAAGAAATATCAAGAAAGATTGTCCAGAAGTTGGCATTCAATTAGAAAAATTGGCAATAAGATGTTAGCATTTGCCTTGTATAGGAATTGTACTCCAGTAACACTTCAACAGGGGCAATCCCTCCCACCATCCCTCAGTATACAACATGAAGTTCAGAGTCCCGTCAATGGAAGTTCCGATGAATACTAAGCTTGATTGCACTTAAATGCATTGTGGTCTTATGTTATGGACAATTATATCAAACGGATGAAGCAAGTTTCCAACAAAAGAAGGTTCGTCCCCATGAATGTCAAAAAGTGGCCTTGTGCTCAAACATATGTTATCTGATTTTTACCAGACTCCAGGGGCAAAAGAATGCCTAATTGTAAATAATGGTGATAAGTTTGTACGTCCTGTGAATACTGAGGCAGTCAAAAATACTTTGTTAAAGTGAAAAAGCTCGATAAGTAGCAAACCTGAAAAGGCGGCTTAGGCAAAAAAGAGCGTCTCGGTGGACTGAAAACCCGAAAGGGCGGTCCAGGAAAAAGTTAGAGACATATAAAAAAGATGATGAAAAAATGAATGTTTATCCTGATAGGTTGAAACCCGCATGGGCGATCTATGCAAAAGTTAAGGATTGTGACAAAGTAACTGCATCTGGTTGGACATGACTCACTTAGGGCATTTCAGTTGTCAAAAGACCTTCGCCTTGTGGCAAAGCAATTGCATCAAATCAGATATGAATCACTTGGGGCATCTCAATTGTCAGAAGACCTCCGATATGAAGCATCTGCAAATCAAGTACTTGGAACAGTGGAATTCAAAGTTGTTGGAGAAAACCGTGGTTATTGTGTTCAATGTACCTTTCCCATATAATTACCATTTTCCAAACTTTTAAAAATCCGTGGAGCCACGCTTTTGGTGGGCCACCACTCCATTTACATTAATTTGAGTCTGTGCCCATTTATTTGAAATTCTCATTTATTCTTTGCTTGCAAAACTTTCTTCTACTTTTGATGTTAATACTTAAAGCAAAAAAATAAATATTTTCCATGTCTTTCGAAATGCATAAACATCAGGTACATCTTCTTTGAACTTATGAGTAGGAGAAGCATACATCAACATTCGTCTCAAGGACAGTTAAACTCTGCAAGTTAAGTATGACCAAAGGCTGTGAGATGACCTCTGTCAAAAAAAGTGATACAAAATAAAAAAAAATAAAAAAAAAAGAAAGAGCTCGCTAAGTCGAAAACCCGAAAGGGCGGCTTAAGTCAAAAATGAGCGTCTCGGTGGACTGAAAACCCGAAAGGGCGGTCCAGGCAAAAATTAGGGGCATAAAAAAAAGAATATATTCCCGGTGGATTGAAAACCCGAAAGGGCGATCCAGACAAAAGTTAAGGATTCAAAAATAAACAATACAGAAAAAAAGAGGAGGAAAAAGACAGAGGCATCACAATTCAAGTGGGTCAAATGGAAGAATGCACTTCATACTGGTTTACAAATGGCGACTTGTGCCGATTTGTTGATTGATGGACTTTGTTCCCAATGAATTGCGACTTTTACCGATTTGTTGATTGATGGACTTTGTTCCCAGTGAATGGCAACTCCTGTCAGATTGATTGATTGATGGTTTTTTTTATCCCGAGAAATGGCGACTTCTGCTGAACTTATGATTGATGAGCTTTGTTCCCAGAAAATGGTGACTTCTGCCGATGGTGGATTGATGGGTTTCATCCTGTTTGATGGTGACTTCTGCCTGTGGTTTGATTAATGGTGACTTTTGCCAAAATGATCGGTTGATGGTTTGTTACCCTTCAGTGGTTTGATTAACGGGTTGTACCCCGACAGTGATTTGATTCATCTTTAGTGATATTATCCTCCATCGAAGATTGCAGAGTGTTTGTATTGTGATGTCGGTCCACCTCCCGTATTACTTGTCCAATTTTGTTTCCTTGAGTTATGTATAGTCATACAAGTTTCTTGCATACATTCATACATTCATTCATGCATACAAAAATTCATGCACATGTAAGATGCACAATATCATTTATACATTATTGCATTAACCACCCAGTGCCTTGTTTCAACCGTATCACAAAGGTGTCGTCCCCTGCTTTGTCAGATAACGAGATGTCCCTCAATCTTTACCTATCAAGTGTTTTATTCTCCGGTTTGTCGGATTACGGAATATCAAGTGTATTATTCCCGGTTTGTCGGATTACGGAATATCAAATGTTTTATTCCCCGGTTTGTCATATTACGGAATATCAAGTGTTTTATTTCCCGTTTGGTCGGATTACGGAATGTGAAGAGTATTATTCCCCGGTTTGTCGGATTACGGAATATCAAGTGTTTTATTCCCCGTTTGGTCGGAAGACGGAATATCAAGTGTTTTATTCCCCGGTTTGTCGGATTACGGAATATCAAGTGTTTTATTCCCCGGTTTGTCGGATTACGGAATATCAAGTGTTTTATTCCCCGTTTGGTCGGATTACGGAATATCAAGTGTTTTATTCCCCGGTTTGTTGGATTACGGAATATCAAGTGTTTTATTCCCCGTTTGGTCGGATTACGGAATATCAAGTGTTTTATTCCCCGTTTGGTCGGAAGACGGAATGTGAAGAGTATTATTTCCCAGTTTGTCGGATTATGGAATATCAAGTATTTCATTCCCCGCTTGGTCGGAAGACGGAATGTGAAGAGTATTATTCCCCGGTTTGTTGGATTACGGAATATCAAGTGTTTTATTCCCCGGTTTGTCGGATTACGGAATATCAAGTGTTTTATTCCCCGTTTGGTCGGAAGACGGAATGTGAAGAGTATTATTTCCCAGTTTGTCGGATTATGGAATATCAAGTATTTCATTCCCCGCTTGGTCGGAAGACGGAATGTGAAGAGTATTATTCCTCGGTTTGTCGGACTACGGAATATCAAGTGTTTCATCCCCCGTTTGGTTAAGAAGACGAAATGTCAATGGTGTCATCTCCCGGTAGGCCAGACTACGAGACGTCATTCGTGTTCTATTTTTTCAAAAAGTGTCATCCCCAATGTGTCTTATTCAGAAATGTCATCGATCAAGTTTATTTCTTGAAATGTCATCTTTACCATTTCTAAAGGTAATAGACATGTGTTTATCTTTCTTGTAATGTCGTCTTTACCATTTCTAAAGTTAATCGACATGTGTTTACTTTCTTGTAATGTCGTCTTTACCTTTTCTAAAGGTAATAGATAGTCTTTCCTCCCCAGTGATACTTATCAGTTTGCTCCCTAGAGGACCAGTGTTTTATCCCCAGTCCGTTTTTATTCGTCGTCTTTGCATTCATACTTGCATCGCAGGCATTAATGTCATTATGTTCATAAGCATTGCATTTCCTGCATTTCAACTGGTCAAAAATTGGCGTACTTAATATTTAAGTCTCTTCGACCCGTTGATTTAAAAGATTCATCTTCTAAATCTCCGTGCTGGAGAAACTTAAATAGGGGCATCTGTCATACCCTATTTTTTGACCACTTTTGAAAATTCTACTCGTTTTTAAAAGCTGAGAAATTCCGTCGTTTCAGACGAAATTTCGGCAGAGAGGTATTTTAAAATACCTCGTTTTGGTTCCGAAAGGGACAATTTTAAGTTTATTTGTTATTATCATTATTTGATTAATTTTTTATTTATTAAAGAGTTTTTACTTGTATTTTAATTAATGTTCTTTTATTTCTTTAAGTCATTTTCGTTTTTATTTATTTTATTAATTAATATTTTGTTTTAGTTTTGTCCATTTGTCCTCTTTAGTCATTTTGTCCAGGTCCTAGAGTGATGTTCAAGCTAGGGGCATTTTGGTCCAATCTTTTTCCATCTCAACCCTAATTAGTCACTATTTAAACAACAATCATTGGCTCAGAAAAGGGGGCTGACACACATTCCAAGACTGACATATAACAGCAGCCCCAATTACACACAAAAACCCTAATCCTCTTTCTCTCTCCCAATTTCCAGATCAAACTATCAAAAATCACACAAAAAATGAAGAACACGTCAAGAACAAATTTTCCAGATTCATAAATCATAACATAATTCTTTCATTTTTGAACAAAAACTTCCAGATACAAGTTCACATCCACAAATCACCAATGTTCATCACAAATACACATCCAACAAGGAACAAATTCGGATTCCAATAGAACACAATACAAAGTTTCAACAATCCATTCATCCACAAACAAAACGAAACAGTGAGCAAAAACGTGAAAAAGGAACGAGAAGAAACATTTCAGCAAGGTCAAAACGGATTCAAGCAACAACAACAGCAAACCGGTCCAGATTCAAACGTGAAACAATAGCAAAGAAAGCCAGGTAGAACGACGAAACCGAGGCGAAACTGAAAGCAAAGAAAGAAGAACGAAACCGGAATCCGAAACAAAGGTGGAGTGAGGTATTCTTTTTTTGAAACTTAAACTTTAGATCTAGGCCATATGTGTTTGATTTTGTGAAAACCGATTTCGGATTTGAGCTTAGGAGAGAAAAGGATATTTGAAAGTGTAAAAAGTTTTTGATTTGGTTGAGTTTTGAAATTCCGACACGGCGGTGCACCACCGGCCACCGTGCCGGAAAGTTGTTAACTCGCCGGAGAAGATGAAGTTTCCGGCGCTGGTTTTAGAGAGAAGAATTCAGCATAGAGAGAGAATCTATTTTAAAAAAAATGAATTAAAACCACTGATTTGATATTTGTACTCCCTTAAGAACCGGGCGGTTCACCCATAAACCGACCCGGTTCGTTTTCTCGATCCAGTTCTTCTTCCTTCTGGATTTTTTATTACTGATTGATGTTCATACCCCCCAGTACATGCTACTTGCACTCCCTCCCTGCATTTTTTTAGTAACTCTGTTAAAAGAAACTCATGCATTTTTTTAAACTAATATTTTCTTTTTAACTATGTGTCATGCATTCTTAAATGCCTTAGTCCTCATAACATGCATCTTTTAGTTAATTTTGCTTTAATGTTTGTTTTCAAAACTTGCGTTTCATACATTTTTAAACATACTTAATGTCATGCATTTTATTTGGTAATTATTTTCGTATGTGATGTTCTTTTTAAACTTTCTTGATTCATGATCTAATAGTTCGGTATATTTCATTTTGTTTCATCTCTAGTATAATCTCATGCATCTTTTAATTTTTGTCATGTAATTTATTTTCATCCTCCTTAGTGTGTATAATAGGAATTGATGTAACTTAATGTATGCATTTTATTTTCCACAAGACCTTAGAATGTATTTTAGGGTATGTAATATGTAAATAACACAAGCACCGACACATGCACCGACACTATCACATTTACCTCTTTACCGCTTCATGTATGTCGTAATCGCGAACGAGGACCGAAAATGAATTAGTGACACTTTAGGATAATTATTGGACTTCAAAATATTTTCTTAAAATCAAACTACTAGTACATTTAGGTTCAGTTACTCGAGAGTTTATTTGGGATCCAACGTCCCTTGTAAACTTCTCCCCTTTTTTTAAGTTACGTCGTTGCATTTAATTTAGTACGCTTTCTTAAACTTAGAAAAAATTCTCTTTTCTCCAAAAGAAAATCAAGTATGTCAAACTTCAAAGTATTTTCCTAATAAACCTTGGTTCGTAACCCAAGTGCTTTCCTTTTATTTTCTTAATCAAATGTTTAATCAATTTAATATCCACATTAGACATGGATTTCTTGCAATTAAAATTAACCAACTTCATCATATTTTTCTCTCATGCCTTGAGGCCTCTTATCTCTTCTTAAAATCTTTTTTTCCAAAAAATGTTAAAATCAACTCAACCCACCAAAGAAGTTCTTTAGATGAACTACTTGATTTTGATCCCGATTCATTTGGGTAAGTAGGCAAAAGGCTTTGGCCTTTCCAAATCAAATAAAAATAACCAAAAGCGTGCTTCATCTTCCCCCATTCTTTCATTTAGACTCTTAGGCAATAATTTTTGAATAAGTAAAGAGAATTTAGCGCAAGATTAAGAATAGGTAAAAGGTTCCTATGGGATACCATAGTCGATTTGGGTGCTTAACACCTTCCCCTATCGAAACCAACCCCCGGATCCAAGGTCTATAAGGGTTTTTACTCACTTTTTCTCTTCCCACGAAAAAAGTTGAGAGTTCAAAGATTAAAGGTTCAAATCCAATTAATGGTTTGGTACCCGAAAATCGAGAGCACATCAATCATCATAGCAATTACTACCTTTGTCCCTAATTATAAGGCCCTTTTGCATTTTTTCTTTGTCTCTTTTTATAAGACCCGTTTCAAATTTCAATGTACATTAATTATTTCTTTACCATTATATCCCTATTTATGTTGCGTGTTTTATTGCAATATATAATTAATACTCTTTGAAAACATCAACTAATTCTCTTTCATAAAGGGTAAACATGTAAAACAATAACAATTGTCAACAAAATTAATTCAATAATCAACTTTCTGAATTCCCGTGTTTTTTTTCAAAAGGGCCCTATAATTAGGGACAGAGGTAGTATTAGGCAATAATAAGTTGACAATGAGTGGACCGGGTTTCAGAAAGTTATTTGCAAATAATTTTGCACCAATTAATGTTGCTTTTAAAGGCAATAATGCTGTCATACAGGTACAAAAAGTGGACCACATTCAATATTTGATGAGTAAAGACAATAATGGGCAATCAACTATTTTGTCCCGTCTTTAATGATGTTGATTATCGTGGTGCCTTTGACTCCATTAAAGTCAAAAGCACTCAGCCAAGCCGAGCTAAGCCAACTAGGAGGGATAGAGCAACAACTGCTATTCAAGTTCATGGGAAGCAACGCAAGCCAGCTCTAGTGCGCAGCTCGGTGCAATCTGGCTCCTTCATGGCTAGTGCACGTGGGGCCAGTAGAGCCTGTGGGCCTCAAGAGGAAAACAGACCTAAAAAAAGGTCCATAATTGAGTTTGTTGACGAAGGAGACCAAGGAAAAGATGTGCAGAAAGTAGTGTATGTTTTTAATAATTTAGTTTTTGAACAAAATAATGAGGCGGCGGGACCTAGTCACCAGGCCTTCCGAGATCAATGAGTATTGTATGCTGGAATTGCCGAGGCCTGGGAAACCTGCGTGTAATTCCAAAAATTAAATTCTTTGTCTGGTATTACAAACCGAATATCCAATTTCTTAGTGAAACTATTGTTCACGTTAATAAAATTGAGGAATTTCGTTATTTGTTGGGTTATCATTCTTGTTTTGCACCGGATAGAATTAGTAGAGGAGGAGGTATTGCTTTGTTTTTTCGAAATACAATTAATTGTAGCATTGTCAAATATTCTTCTAATCATATTAGTGCTAAAATTGAAGAAGAAAGTCGTGGGGCTTGGATGTTCACAGGTTTTTATGGATATCTAGAAGTTAGTAGACGAAGAGACTCGTGGAATTTTATTTAGTCTTGCTAGACAGAATAATTTACCATGGTGTCTTATGGGGGATTTTAATGATATTATTCATGCTGATGAGAAAAAAGAAAAAGCAACTAGACCCAATTGGCTCATTAAGGGATTTAGACAAGCTGTTCAAGATAATGGTCTCGTTGATGTTCACGTGGAAGGTTATCCGTTCACTTGGTTTAAAAGTGTGGGTACTCCTCATGCTGTAGAAGAAAAGCTAGATAGGGCCTTAGCAAATAATTCTTGGATGCAAATGTTTCCAATGCTAAATTGGAAAACCTTGTTGCTCTGTCTTCTAATCACTTTCCTATTTTGTTGGATAGAACACCGGTGGCGGTGGCACGATCTCATAGAATTAAAAGGTCCTTTAAATTTGAAAATGCTTGGAGAATTGAAGATGATCTAAATTAGGTAGTTGAGAATAGCTGGCTCGAGAGTGAGAAAAATAATGTCATAAACCAATCAGCTGCATGTGCAGAGGATCTGACACATTGGAGTGAAACCCATTGTAACAAACTTCAATTTGATATTGAAAAATGTCAGAATCATCCCAGTAGAAGTCGTGGTGTCAATGAAATACAAGATGAGGCTCAATTTCAACAATTTGAGGAAAAAACTCAGTCATCTACTTGATCAAGATGATATGAACTGGAGAGACAGGGAGCAAAGACACATTGGTTTCATGACAGAGATCTGAATACGAAGTTCTTTCATGCTAAAGCTACTTCTAGAAAGAAATTCAATAAAATCCTTTCTCTTGAAACTGATGAAGGAATCTGTATTACAGATGATTCGGGGATGCGGTCTATTGCGAATAATTACTTTGAAGAATTGTTTGAAGGATAAGAAAATGTTCGCTCTCCAGTGGTCAATTTATTGGACCATATCATCGATAATGAAGACAATGATCATCTAACAGCTCCATTTTGTATATAAGAGTTTAAAGAAGCAATGTTTCTAAGCAGTCTGACAAATGTTCGGGACCTGATGGTTTCAATCTTGGGTTCTATCAACACTTTTGGTCAGTCTGTAGAGATTATATTTATAATGAGTGTTGTCAACGGTTGAATGAAGGGCAATTTCCTCCATCTTTGAACTCCACAAATATAGTTCTAATCCCAAAAGGTACATAACAAAACACTAGGAAAGACTGGAGACCCATAGCATTGTGTAATCTTCTATACAAGTTACTGTCCAAAGTCCTTGCAAATCATCTGAATAAAATATTACACAAATGCATTGTCGATTCTCAGTCGGCTTTTGTGCCTGGCAGATCCATTATGGATAATGCTTTAGTAGCGATTGAGTTGGTCCATTATATGAAGACAAAAGACGAAAGGTAATGAGAAAGTGGTGCGCTGAAGTTAGACATCGGCAAAGCGTATGATAGGATTGACTGGTCCTATCTCAAAGATGTAATGTCAAAATGGAGTTCTCTAAAAAGTGGATCCAATAGATCATGATGTGTGTAGAAACAGTTGACTATTCCATCATTGTGAACAAAGATATGGTGGGATCTATTATTCCAGGACGTGGTCTAAGGCAAGGTGATCCTTTATCACCTTACCTATTCATTATATGTGCTAAAGTTTTATCTGTGTTGATCAGGAATGCTAAAAATAGAGGGGATCTTCAAGGTGTACATGTTTGTAGTAGTCCCCTGAGGGTGTCCCACTTAATTTTTGATGATGATTGTTTCTTGTTCTTCCAAGCGGGGGAGAATCAAGCAAATCTGATAAAGCAGATTTTAACAAGGTACGAGGCAGCATCAGGTCAAACCATTAAATTTCCTAAGTCAAAAATATTTTATAATACAAATGTCCAAGAACCGTTGCAACAATCCATCACCAACATCTTAGGGGAGCGTGCAGTATTAGGTACTGGCAAGTATCTTGGATTGCCGTCAATGGTACGACGCAGCAGAAAGGCAACCTTCAGTTTCATTAAGGATAGGGTGTGGCAGAAAATCAGTAGTTGGAGTAGCAAGTGTTTGTCCAAAGCAGGTAGGGAAGTCATGATTAAATTTGTTCTCCAAGATATTCCTTCATATGTTATGAGTATATTCAGATTATCAAATTCACTCCTAGATGAAACTGAAAAGATGATGAACGCATACTGGTGGGGACATAGAGGTGCAAGTAACAAAGGGATGCATTGGCTATCTTGGGAAAAGTTATCAGTGCATAAAAACCATGGAGATATGGGTTTCAAATACTTGGCATCATTTAATGTTTCAAAGCTTGGAAAACATGGTTGGAAACTACAAATTGATTCGGATACTTTATTCTCAAGAATTTTTAAAGCTCGATATTACCAGAATAGTAGTTACCTGGAATCTAAATTAGGTCATAATCCAAGCTTTGTTTGGCGTAGCATTTTCAGTGCCAAGGTGGTTGTTAAGCAAGGTGTCCACTGGAAAATTGGTTCTGGTTTTAATATTCCTATTGTTGGTGAGCCATGGGTTGGGACATGATCTAGCATTCCTCCTGTTGGCCCTGACATGATGGCTCTTCTACCTTATTCAGTGGGACATTTAATTGATCAAAATGCTAAAGTTTGGAATGAACAGTTAGTTTGTCACTTATTTGTAACGGAAACAACCCAAAATATTTTGAATACCCCATTGCACCAACAAGTCCAAGTGGATAAGTTGGTTTGGAAGGTGGAGAAGAATGGGTGTTATTCTATTAGAATTGCTTACAACATTTGTATTTAAGACATAATAAATATCGATCATTTGCGGAAACCTAGTTATTGGAGTGGTATATGGAGATTGAAAGTACCTCTCAAAGTCAAGAACTTGATGTGGAGAATTTGTAGAGACTGCTTTCCTACGCGTGTAAAGCTTCAAAACAGAGGCGTGAATTGGCCATCATCTTGTGTCTTGTGTGATGACCCCCGTGAAGATAGTTATCATATACTTTTTCATTGTAAGACGATCATTGATGTTTGGAACGAGGCCAATGTTTGGCATCTGATTTCTCCATCTCTGAATCATCTTGAGAATGCACCAGACATCATATTTAATTTGTTACAACAGTTGTCTACAGCTCAGATTGAGACTATCGTTACCATAATATGGAGCATCTGGAAAGCTAAAAACCTTAAATTGTGGCAACAGGTGTCAAACTCGAGAGTTACAATCCTATAAAGAGCTAAGCACCTTTTAGAAGGTTGGAGGAATGCCAATCGCAAGCAAAGTCCTATAAGTCAGAATCACATAGTTGCCATTACGAGTCTTTCCCACCATCATGACCACAATTCAGTTAACAAAGATATAGACATCATATGGAGGAAACCAAGGAGTGGTAGATTTAAATGTAATGTTGATGCCTCTTTTTCAAATACCATCAATAAGGTAGGAATGGGCATGTGTGTTCGAGATTCAGCAGGAAACCATGTCCGCTCAAAAACCATGGGGTTCACTCCATTGTGCTATGTTGATATTGGGGAGGCCATGGGTTTATATCATGCAATTCGGTGGATAAATGGACTTCAGCTCGGAAAGGGTGATTTTGAGGTTGATTCAAAAAGAGTAGCTGATTATTTCAACAAAGGTCGAGGAGATGTCACTAAGTTTGATTCCATTATGGATAGTATTATCCAATTTTGTAGTTCCTATTTAACAAACTCTCATGTGGAGTTTATTAGGAGGCAAGCAAATGAGGTTGCACGTGAATTAATTAAGACAACCACATATAATACTAACTTCCGTATCTTTGATAAGATTCCAATATGTATTACGGAATTAATTTTTAATTAAATGATATAACTTATAAGTTACTTTCCCTAAAAAATAAAAAAAAAATAAAGTATCTCATAATAATGGAGTTTAAAAAAGGGATTCCCGTTTTATTACAATAAATAGATTATTGACCAAATCGAGGCAAAGAAAGTTGTATTAAATGAATGGACAAGCGTCCCCGTGAGCTTAGCTCAGTTGGTAAGGATAATGCATAATATATGTAAGGTTTGGGGTTCAAACCCCGGACACCATCCAAAAAAAATGGGCAAGCGGTCCACACTACATATTTGACTAATCCTCCCTTTTTTTTTACAATATTTGACTAATTTTTTTATAGAGGGACTAATCTTTTAGTATAGTCATATTATTATAAGAAAATGAGAAACGTTATGAACACTATCTTTTTAATATTATCTTTAACATTCGCGTATTTTTCTAGTATTATCTTTAACATTCGCGATTTTAAAACTCATGTGAGTCTCACATTTTAAAAATACACTACATATAAAGTGGTGAGCTCACATAAATTTCATCTTCTAAGAAATTAAGTGCAACTGAAAGTGTTAGAAAATGAATGTTCCTAATTCTAATAAAATATTGTTAGAATTCGATGCAAATATACTTTTTTTTTTGTTTCCCTAACAAATGTTCTAAAGACACCGGTTAGCATAACCTTAAATATTATACCACTACCTCTTTTCCTCAACAACAAGAGGACTCTAAAACGAGTTTTGCCATTTAATTATGAACTTTATCCGCTAACAAAAGTAAAACATTTGCTTTAAATGACATACTTATTAAGTTTTTTTCACATGTAAAAATACCTCAAATAAAAGTTTGTTTTAGGCTGAAAAACAGGTTGGACCGGCCATGAACATATCCCTTAAAAGTTATCCACATTTAATGTAAAATAAACCAAATTCTGGGAATGTGGTGATGAGGAGTATTAAATATTTGTAAATAAAATGTGTTTGAAATATTTTCAAATGTGGATAATTTAAGTAAGAAATGTGGCATGCATAAAAAAAACTATGAAATTTATAAAATCATACACTTCAAAAAGTAAAGGGTACACAGCTTTTGTGTTTTTTGACAGCGGGTATATAGCTTACAATACAAAAAGTGATTAATGATGGATATTGTATACAACATTTGTGATTAATCCATATTTTTCGGTTTATTATCTTCCTCTTGCTTTCTCTATTCTCCAATTCAAAAACTACATGTCTTATACTTATGACAATGTTCCTCCATTGTCTCCTTAAAGTAAGCTATGATTCACGACCACTAGCTTAATTCTTCCAAAAGATTTACCCAAAAATTGGTAACATTTGATCGTCAACAAAACAAAAATGAGAAGAAAAAAATCGTGTACTTGATGATGACATTGTAAAGAAAGATAACAAAACCAAGATATTTTGTTATATCTAATCAAATTAATATCTAGCATGGCAATAGCATTAACACAATGCTCAGAAAAGCTAGGATACCTCATAGTTCAATTAGGAAAAAATTTCGTTATGTTTATGGTGATGGTGATTGCATGCAATGGTTTACATTTTCTACTAAAGCCTTATCAACAACCCCGCATTACTTCCGATATAATTGTAAGTTTCCTTCTCGAAATGAACCATAATTGTATCAAGGCAACCCGTGTTTTGACTATAGTAAAATCGGTCCATACTACCTATTGTCAAAATATGACTCGTCTGATCTTGATGGAATAGTCGAGCTACACATGAATGTAGGGTTTGGACTAAAAATTGAAAATGATTTTTTGACATACAAGTTGTTATTCATGTTTATTATTATTATGCAGGTTGGATTAGTAATGGGAAATGCACCATTTTTACGTGATTTATATGGACAATTCAACCGTACATTTGGATTTATCATTGATTTTGGAATGATGTGTTACATGTTTGCTTTGGGTGTAGAAATGGATCCTTATGTACTCTTAAAGAAACCAAGTAGAGATGGTCAAGTTGCTTATGCAGGAATATTCACCACATTCGTCATCGCATGTTTGACAACATCACTTCTCCATTTCTTCCCAAACCAACAACATGTACTAGGATACACTCTCTCCCTCGCAACTCTTCTCTCTAGCACGGCATCACCCGTCCTAACCCGTCTCATAACTAGTCTCAACATAGGAAAGTCGGATATTGGGAAGCTCGTCATAGCAGCAGGGATGTACTCTGATTTTATCTGCTCTTTGCTTCTTTCAGTCGGCTACATTACAATGCCGTTGGACACATATTGCTCCGGTGTCGAAGAAAAAGGGCATATTAAAAGGGCAGTTGTAATGAATACTGTTGTTCTTGGCCAAGCATTGTTCACAGCAACGTTTTCACCGATTTTGATGAAATGGGTTGACAATGAAAACCCTGAAGGGAAACCTATGAAAGGCTCGCATTTGGTACTATCACTTGCATTCATGGTCATGATCTGTGCTTCATCAATACTATATAACTATAATCCAATTCTAAGTGCATTTATAACTGGAATATGTTTTCCTAGGGAAGGAAGAGTTTCAAAATGGGTTATTAGCAAAATCAACTACATGTTGACAATGATATTTTTTCCCATTTTTTTCTTGTGGATGGGTTATGCAGCTGATTTTAGGCATTTTCATCCTGGAGCTTTAGAAACATGGTTAAGATTATTTATACCTATCATAATAGCAATGGTTGGTAAAGTTGCTGGAACAGTTGTTTCTGGTATAATTCTTGGCTTTCATTGGCCTGAATCAGTTGCTATTGGATTGCTACTTGCTACCAAGGGACATTTGCATATCTACATGGCTATCAAAGTGGCAAGTATTCTCCTATTTTCTCTTTTCACTATCTCAAATAGTTACATGCTCCTTTCCTTTATGTGTCAACTCAAAATTATAAGCATGATAACTTTGATGTCTCCAAGTGATATCAACTCCCCACATGTATCATATGTTGTGTCATTTTGGGACACCGACACAAAACTGACATACGCATTTACATTCAAATATTTCACTTTTTCAAATTATTACATGTTTCGACGTGTCCCTATCAGTGTCGGTGTCTAGTGTTTGTATTTGTGTCAATGCTTCGTAGGTCAAAAGACAACTTAAAATGTCTCTATTTTATGTGTGTGAATTGAAACATGAACATGCTTCTAATAAAGGAATTAATGATAGGACAGTGATACAAAATGCAGCATTTGAATCATACTTGTTGTGTACATGGCAACAAAGGGTTTATAGAATCATATAAATTATGATCATCAACCTAAATATACATAGCTACACTGTTTCATTTATTAAAGAAAAATTAACAGAAATCATTTTTACCAATAAATGAATCTCATGGCTTATCCTTTTACAACCAGATGGGTTGCGGCTCCAATACTTCAGCCGGCATTGCGTTTATAATTGCAATATTTTTCACAGTGGTGCACACCCCCGCAGTCGTTGCACATATCATAAAACGCGCAAAGCGAAAAGTACCTACTCATCGCATGTCCCTCCAATTACTTGATCCAACAAGTGAGCTAAGGATTCTGCTGTGCCTTCATGGACCTGACAACATTTCTGCTTCCATCAACTTCATGGAGATATCAAGAGGGAAATCAGATCCCGGCCTTCTGGTATACGTCACGGAAATGATTGAACTAACTAATCAAATAGCAGTCACAGTAGAAAGAGGCGAAGGAGTAGAAACAACAAATGTGAAAGATAAAGATGTCATGGAGATGAGAGATCAAATAACTAGCTCTTTTCAAGCTTATATAGACGATGATGGTGATGGCGTCACGCTCAAAAGAACAATGGCAGTGTCAACAATACATAATATGGCACAAGATATTTGCAATTTGGCAGAGGATTTGATGATTGCCCTCATCATACTACCATTCCACAGGACTCAATTGAAGGATGGAAAATTGGATGGTGGCAATCAAGGATTCAGATATGTGAACCGAAAGGTAATGTCTGAAACTTTAACCTATGATCACTTATTAAAAGACATGAAGACAACCCTTACCATGAAGTACTTTAATAGCTCAATCATATATACCTTCTCCAAGAATATATTCAACAATGTTATTTGATGTGAAAAGACTGTTAAAAAGGTAACTGCCAGAAGATGAAAAACATGTAACAATTTATGGTGAGGTCAAAAGAAAATGCTTTAAAAGTAACTACACAGCCACTCATTTATATTCATTCAAACATGGAAACCTACTCATTTGAATTCAGTCAATCATTTTCATGTAAATATCTTTTCTGCTGAAATGTATTTTTCCTAATAGATAATTTGATACTCAGTTAATGAAGAGTGCTCCTTGTTCCGTGGGGATTCTAGTGAACAGAGGCTTGGGGTCCCTTGGAAAGATATCAAAGACTGAAGCATCACTCAATGTGGCAACATTGTTCATTGGTGGAAAAGACGATAGAGAAGCACTAGCCTACACCGGTAGAGTAGCAGGACATCCAGGAATAAAACTCACAGTTATACGATTTTTAGTAGATACTAGTGCTGAATCCTCAAGAATAGCAGCATACAGGGTAAGCCTTCCAGAGAAAGGCGAAGAGATAGCGCTAGACGATGAATGCTTTGCCCACTTTTACGATAAACATATTTCCGGAGGTCAAATTTCTTATACGGAGAAACATCTAGCCAATGCAGCAGAGACTTTCTCTACTCTCAAATCGTTCGAAGGAAAGTATTCACTGGTCATTGTAGGAAGAGAAGGTGGATTGAACTCAATATTGACAAAGGGGATGAATGACTGGGAACAGTGTCCGGAATTGGGGCCAATAGGGGATGTTCTTTCAGGACCAGACTTCTCAACAGTGTCTGTATTAGTAATCCAACAACACAGACATAAAGGAGAAATAGATGGACTGGATGAGGAATTCAACATCATGTAGGTGTAGATGGATAGGTAGAGTAGAGATAGATGCTAGTTGTACAGGAAGGAAATAGAAAAATTGGTAGGAACAACCACTTTGTGAAAATTGTAAAGATAAATGTAAATGTGACAACATTCTTATCAGACTAACTTCAAGCATGCGCATCATCATAGATTAGCATTGCTTTCATTACTAGTAGCCTGTGTTTGGTTCGGCTTTTTTAACGGGCAAACAAACACATGCATAACCGGTTACATACCACCAGATGCTCTTGGCAGAGTTAACTTAACATGGTACGAAAGAGTTAGACATGAAATCCATGATCCACAAAAGATCCATGTGACACGACTAAACTAGTAGTTGGTTTCAATACAATGCAAATCCTCCCTTTTAAACATTTTTGTTGATACAACTTTGAATTCAATACAAAATATTCTATTTAAATTCCATTTAACTGGAGTGATCTGCTTCTAACTCACAATTTCCATCCTGACTGTTGCAAGTCAATAGTCCTTTGAAAACTTCAACAACTCCGCCTGCAATTAAAAAATTTAATTTGTTAGTAATAGTACTAAAAAAATAATTTAAATACTCGTTAGAATCCATGAAGGATCTATCCCCTCCCACCAAGCAAAATAACCAGTATGCATGTACATTTCAAAAGATTTATATATAAGCCACAAAGAAAAGCGAACACAAAGATACAGTCATAGACGAACATATGACAACAATAGGCCAAGCACGCTTCTTATTTCTTTTGAATAGGCAGAGAAGATTACTATTAATAAACAAGGGTCCAAAGCACTGTTTGAGAGACTAACCCAGACTGAACATATATACCCGTCATGACTAGATAATAATTAACACCCACCCATACAAATGGTACGGAAGAATTTAACACAGTACATCACAGACTATAATACCAACATTGTTATTAATGTGTGTGAACTTACTACCAGGCTCCAATGTGCAGTATCAGATTAAAGCTCCAAAGAGAACACAACTCACAGATTCAGTGTCATCTCTCCTACTTCTCGGCTCTCGCATACTATCACAGCAATGAGCAACATTTCACTTCCACCTTTAAAAACTCGCTCTCTTTCCTATCAAAGCTCAAGTTTTCAACTACTTACTGCGTTAAGCCAAAGCATGCCAATGGATTCAAGCTCGTGTGAAATGGAACAGTTAAATCCCTATGATTTTACATTCAACCAATTCCTCCACAAATATCAACTTCTTACTATGTAATATTCTTCTATTCCTCTCCTTCTAAATCATCCAAACACATCCAATCCAAACTATCAACTTGATGTTCTAAACTACCTGTCCTCCACAAACTAATAGTAAACTACCTGTTCTATATACGCTGAACCTCAGCCAACTCCAAATTTTTTCATGACCACTGGGTCAAATGACAAATCTAATAGTAAAGTTAAATGACCAAGGTTATGCAAGTAAAGATATTGAAAAGGGACAAGTGTAGCGACTAGCGAGTCTAGCCTGGCAGTAATGACGCTAATACTTTATTTAACATGTATAAGAGTTGCTAAGAAAGGAGAGTAAACAAATATAGACAATGTAATAGAATGTGCACGCATCGCACAAAGAAAGAAAGAAAGAAAGAAAAGCAGAAACATTGTACCTCAAAACCACTCTTCAAGGTATCAAGTTCCTTATCCAGATCGTTAATCGACTGGTTATATGCCTGCATTGGTGAAGACTGACTGGTGGTGTGTATCTGCAAAAATACCAACAAAACAGTTGATGCTTAGCACATACAAATACAAATAAAAATAAAAATAAATAGGTCCTGTTTACATACAAATACAAATGAAAATAAATATTCACTTCTAACTCCTACTTTAAGAAAAGAAAAAAAAAACACAACATAAATAGGTCCTGTTTGGATAAACAACTTAACTAAACGCTAATAACATAATCGCATATCATTTAAGTGTTAATGTATGAACTAACTCTAACAAGATAAAAAAAGTCAAATAAATCCAATCCATTACTACAAGAAAGTTTGCTAATTTCAGAAGATAAAAAAAGGACCTAGTTGGACCGAAACCAATTCAGTTCATTTACACATGATTTATCTATCTTGCAATCCATTTTCCCCCAAATAAATCTATAGCCTGTTTGAATTGACTTATTTGAGCTTATCTGCTACCATAACCACTTGTGATAACACTGTTTGGGAGAATTTACGAAAAATAGCTAATAACTTCTTCATAAGCTGTTTTCAGCTTATTTCCATAAACCTCTCCAAGATAGCTTATGAAAATGGCTTTCATTTTATACGGAAATAGTTGGCCTTCAGTCTCTACTAGTTCAATTATACATGATTATAGTTAATTATGTCTTCTTTTTTTAAATTACGACCGGCGTCGACGTGTCAGTGTCTGTGTCAATGCTTCAAATGGGAAGTAACAAACTAACCCTGATAATAATTTTGTACTGAAGAGGATGAGGAAGCTTGTATCCAGCAAACAACACATTTGGGTCTTTGTGCAGCTGCCTGAAAGAAGGAAAAAAAAATACAAACCAACCAAAAAAATTCAAAAAAAATATAAAAAAAAAAAAAAAAAAGTTAGGGTTTTGATTAAAATGAGAGTGGGTAGGTAGTTCATACATGCGAAGGATGTTGCCAATAGTGTGATCTTCTCTTTCAATAGTGAAAGATGCTGCGTTGATGATCTTTGTGTCCCTCTCGTACGAAACCCTTTCAAAATAAAAAAAAATGAGAAAAAAAAAAGGAATAGGGAAAGAAGGTGAAAGAAGAAGAAGAAGTGTTGAAAGAATAGAGATACTTTTTTGTGCCTTCGGGAACGACGAAACGCTCGTAACGATCGGGTGCATTCATGGTTTCTTCTTCCTTTGCTCTCTCTGTTTTCTACCACTCTTCTCACAGAGAAACCACAATTGTATCGGAGTTTTTATATGCCTTTTTTCCTTCTTTTTTTTTTTATTTGAGATTGAATTAGGATATTAATACAGGGAGTCCACCCTAAATTTTTATTAGAAAAAAATATATTAGTATGGTTTAAATATATGTTATTAATTAAGTTGATCAGTTGAGGGTTAATAAGTATAATAAGAAAGAATTTGTCAAAAAAAAAAAAGTATAATAAGAAAGAAAAAAAATATAATAAGAGATAAGAAATCTTGTAAAAAAAAACCTAATAAGAAATTACGAATTTTGTCAAAAAAGAAACGAAAAGAAATTACCAATGAAAATATAAAAAGGGATTTAGACTATCTAAAAGTTCATTGTAGAGAGAAAATTTGATTGAAAGTGATAATCTATTTTTGCAGGTTAAGTGCATCTTGTGCTTGTTGTGCTAAATAAATTTTGCAGATTAAAAAATACAAAAATATAAATATTTAATCGAAAATGTCACATTATAACCCTTAGCAATCCAACTTGTCTAGCTACGCCATTTTCATTGTTGTGTTATACCACTATAACCCTCCTATGGAATATATATAACAGCAAATGTTGTCGAAAATTGTCTATGAAGTTATTGATATAGTCTACACTTTCAATATCGTACATAATCCTTTGCATTATATTTCAAAATTCAATTCACTTTATATTCAATTTAAGTATGTATGAAAGAGGAGCTTAAGATAAATTAAGTCTTTTCTATTCTGAATCTAAATAGGAGGTGTGTTTGAGTAGAGAATGGGGTTAGGAGAGTAGAGAGAATCTAACTTTGGTTCGTCCGCGAAGGCATTCCTGTTCACCATAAGAATGCTCGAGATGAATTTAGCAACGATTGTTCGCCTAATTGGGTCATTGGTAACGTGATCATTGGATTCCTCCGTCAGATATTTAGTCGTTTGTCCTCTCAGCATTTAATGTGAGTGTCTCGAGGATGAGATTGAGGGGACATGACCCTTAGTTTTCTAAACGCGACGTGTAAAGGCTAGTAATGTACCTTGATTACACAGGTCATTTAATGGTTATTTCAGAGTTGTTTTTCGAGCATCATCATTGTTGCAATAATCTTGACGCTTGGAAACCTTACGGCTTCGCTGCGAGACGTTTGATGCATGATGAATTTCAATCTGAATTGTTGCTTCGTTCCACTTAACCGAAATTCCCTGTCAAGAGCCATATTTGATTGACGCTTCTGAATTTCAAAGTGTTCATCAGAAACACTCTTTACTCTTCCTCCAAACTCTCAAGTTCAAAGTATAATTGATTTTTGGTTCGGAAATTGATTCTACTTGAAGATAGAAATTGTATGCTATGATTCTAGAATTGATTTTTACAATCAATTTATCGTTCAACTCATCTAAACATAAATCACTTTACTTATAACTCAATTTTAGCTAAAAACAATTTTGCTAAATCAATTCACTCAAAATCAATTGTTTTCGTACTCATTCGAAAGAAAATATAGAATTAGAATGGACATGGTAAATACTAAGGAGCTTGCTTTCAGAGAAGGTAGTCCCTAAGCCTTTCCCTTAGATCATATTGGTTTCCTTCCTTTCCCTTAGATCATAATTTGTCTTGCAGTTGGATTCTTGGAGAGACAAAAAACATTCTGATACCATGGTTATCGGTTATTTTTTCTTGGCGAGCTCTGTCAATTGTGATTGTCACATGTAGATCATGTCCCTTGTACAAAATTCACCAAGAAAGAACAACCAGTAACCAATTTTCGTAATGATTTTTTAAAAACTAGTATTTTTCAGGCCAGAAACTTCATCAGAATGTCTGGTGATCTAACTTGTTACCAATTATGTTATAACAACATCGACAATTCACTAACCTTCTCTACCAAATAAATAATCCATATGTTATTATTCTAAAACGCTATAACTAGATCATCAGGAACAAATTTATGACCCAATTAACATACGTTTAAAAACTAATAGTGTAATTTAACTTTGTAACTTCATAATTCATGCAAGTTTACCCTGCAAAGAACCACCACACTTACCTGAGTACACACAGGATGTGGTCCTAACTCATAACCATGTTTAAGGTGCAGAGTCAGATGTGGTTAATTAAAGATTTTCTTTAATCCATTACGTGCATTGGGACCACCGTTACCACAACCAAGCATTTTTTTCAATTGTGTTGGAAAGGAAGATTTGCAAGTATCGAGTGTGAGAAGAAAAATAAACTATCATTTCCTTTAACAAAATGACAATAATCAATAATGTCAACTTTCAAGAAAATATCTCAACTCATAAAAACTGCAATTCACAAACAAACAAATAAACTGCTAGCAGCATTTAATCATACATCTAACACCTAGGGCACATCCCTCCCTATTCTACAGCAATGGTGACCTGTACATAACAGGCAGAAATCTACTTTGTGAAACCAGATACATGTAGAAAAACAATTAAAAAAAATTCTAATATGCGATAAAGATCCTGCAGTTCAGAAAAGGGCTTTGGTAGGATACAGTTAATCCTTCCAAGAAAACTGAAATTGCTCCAATAGGGAATGCTTACCCAAAAACCAGCAGCAACCTGGGTGGCTAAGAATATAAATTTCACTAAAGAGGCCTCAAAGATGAATAATCTTCAAGTCAATGAATAAAAAGTCTCCACATAAAACGATCCCAAGGGTTGGATAACTTGAGTTCATGTTTTCGATCTCTTTTGCTTTTGAGGAACAAAACGAACTCCCTGCTTCCTGAGTTCCAAGATACTCACTTTTCCATCATCGTAAGTAACATGTAGATTTGAGGTGCCTTCAACTACACCAGTCACCTCTCCCTTGTGCCTGGACAAAAATGTAAGGAAAAAAAAATGTAAACTGTAATTCATTATTACAAGTCTAGAACAATTTCGCAACAACAGCATTCAAAAAATTTGATCAAATCATTACCAATGCTGTAAAATTTTTTTTTTTTTTTTAAGATTCATGCATTCCAAACTTTCTTAAGTTTTCAAGTTTGAAAATAAGTCTTGTAAAGAGTTTTAAAATAAGTAAACATAAAATGTAACATGCACTAATCCACCAGATTATTACTTCGAAAATGGAGTATCTGGGGGAAACAAAAATTGATGGAAGAAAATATAATAAATTATTGGCTGGGGCACGCTCCCCGTGTATGACATTATTTATTATTTAATAATATTTAATACTCAGCTTTTTCCATCCTAAAAAAAATTAATAAAAAGCTGAAGGCACTAACCAAGAATCATCGGATATCTGATGAACTTCAACTCTCTTTCCAATTGCATCACTTCCCAATTTCATCAAAATCCAGTTTGCATCCATGTTCTCATGATTTATATTCTCTCCAGGAGATTGACTTGCACCTTCAGAGTCATTAACCAATGATCTTTCTTTACCTTCAGAGTCATTAAACAATGATCTTTCTTTAAAAGGTGAAGGCCTCTTCCTTTTTGACCTCTGGCCCTTGATTGTGGTCTTCTCCTCTTCCTGATGAGAATTTTGACTTTCGGGGCGAGGATTTTTGAATTTAAATACCAGTAAAGGTTTAGAATCTTTTGGCAAAGAATGTGAAGGAATGTGATTATGGTCATGTGTCTCATCATATACATCAGAGCTACCTTCCGACTGCTTCGCCAAATACGTCCTTTCACCTCTTGACTTTGCACCTAATCCAACTTGGTTGATCATTCCATGAGTACTACGTTTTCCCCGCATGATGTGAGATCCCTCTAAAGGACCAACTTCACCCCCATCCGACATATTGCCTCTAGCAGAGGTGAAGTTGAATTCAGAAACACTTGGCTTTACTTTTCCTAACTTGATTGTGTTTCCTTCTCTTCCGTAAACCTTTAAATGTTTTGATTGGCCAGAATCAACCCTACTTCCTGAAAATTAAATGAACCTATGTTACTTTTCAGAGACAACTCATATGGACATCAATAACTCATAGTTAATGCTCAGTAAGGTAAAAATAAAGCCACAGATCCAAGAAAGGGAAAAATAACAACCCTACCTTTACCATCAATATCTCCAGCTGCTCCATTGTGTCTATCTGATGCAAACTTGTTTCCCTTTGTCAAATGGGTTGGATTTTCATTTCCTGATAAATTTGAACTGGAAAAAGTCACACAAAGAAAGAGAAATAGAAGAAAAAAGCTGTCAAACCATTCAAGATCATGTGCACACATGCACGATGTAGACACAGATTATACAATAACCGTAATTGTGGTTGCATAGTGATGATTATTTTAAATGCTAATGGCATTTATTTTACCTAACGTGTATAAAATATGCCACTGATTTGATATTAACTGAAAAATCAATGCAACCCATTTTCACATAATCAAATCCCACCCCGTTTCTCAAGCTAAAATATGGCAACATAGGAAACAAATAACCCACCCCATCTCTCAAGCTAAAATATGGTGATATAGTAAACAAATAAATAAATGAAACTTCATGTAGACGTATACCATTGGCAGTAACCAGATCTTGATCTCTTTGGAAGCTTGCATTATCAGACAGCGGAGAACTAGCTACATTAATTTTCCGTGCTCCCAAATTTATAACCAACTTATTCTTTTTCACATTCTGAGGCTTACTCTCTTCACTGTCCAAAATATTTGCCTTATTGCTTTTAATTCGAACAACTCTGGGTTTCCTTTCTTCATCACTGACCATCACCTCATCAACAGACTTACGTTTCAAAATCCCTGTCTGATTGATAGGACAAGATACTTCAGTTTGACTCAAGCTTCCAGTAGCAGGTGATGAATAAATATCAGGACCTTCATTTCTCTGGGATTGCATATCATCCAAGCTATGTAAAGATCTAACATCACTATGTCCTTCAAGACTATGGCGTGCACCAATTTTACCCGTCATGAATGACAGAGAGTCCTTTTTCTTAGCAGTCTTTTTGTTCGAAGATTTCTTTCCATAATCATTCATCTTGGTAGGTGAATTATTGGGAAAATTCTTAAAAGAGAACTTAAAACGAGAATCACTCTTTAACTTCAAAGGCCCACTATCCTCATCATCAGAATATGGTGAAATGGAAAATATTTCTTCTTGTGTTGGTAAACCAGCTGCAGCCCTCAAGCTGGTAATTAAATCTTTATCAGCAACATTCTTTCTCCTCCAAAGCTCTTGAACAGCATCCTCAAGATTCTTGACCTGGAACATACAGATAGATATACAGTGGGTTCGGGAAATAACATTTCTTCCAATTGAGAAACAAGTAATTATATATTGAAGGCATGTGCATACCTGATAACATTCCCCACGACAAGTAGGACATGTATACTGCAGATTCCCATCCACTTGAAATTGGTGATATCTTTCATCACTGCAAAACATTGTTTCATAAAATAAGCATATCAAATTGGTCTAATAAATGCACAGCCAAAACAAACAGTATAGCATAATTTACAAGGTCAGGAATCAGCAAGCACGATCATTCAAGTAAAAAAAAAATAGAAGCAGAAACAGGTTGCAAGAAAAATATCTACCAACAGCAAGCATCTATATGTACCTCGAGAAAGAAAAAAGGTGCAGTTAACTATTTTAAATATTGTTTACCGTAACAGGTAAAATTGACAATAAATACCAAAATGTTTTTATATTGTATACCTCGAGAAAGAAAATGTTTTTTTTTAGAGTAAATACCAAAATGTTATCAATGGTTATATCATATTAAAATAATAACAGAGCGTTCCGTTACATATGTGTTCTGGAGTTGCAAAGGAAAGCAGTAAATATGGTACAGCAAAAGCAATGCATCTTCACCAGTGTTATTAATAGCCGATTACGGAAAAATAGCGGATCACCAAAAATCCGATAAGAAATAGTGGATAGCGTAGCGGGTAAATATCAGAAACCACAGAGCGGTTGAAATATATAATTATATATTGTTATCCAAAAAAATTAATGCTGCACATACATAAAAGCTACATAAACAGAAATTAAGAAAGTGACCGACATAAAACTTAAAATCTCATTAGTTCAAACAACTAATAGAGCATGATGCATAGTTGCATGCATTGCTGCAGAAAGCCAGAAACATAAATTAAAGTGACCTAAAACTCATTATAAATATGAAGTATGAAGTAAAGAGAGAAAATGGAGAGGCAGAGGCGGTTTAGTGATGAGACGTTACCTAGGTCGTGGGGTTTAGGGGTTAAATAAAACCCCATTTCGTCACCCACTCAGCATGATTTTAGTTTTAATGTTTTTAAAAATGTCATGTGCAGCTCGCATGATATTTTCAATGTTATCAATAGGGAAAAAACATAAAACAATAACTTCCGTTATGTAAACAATAACTTCTATCGCCAATGCAAAAAGCCACTGTTATATTTTAGTAGTAGCCGAATCGCAATAGCACATCAGCTTTCGTCGTGGTTGCTCCAAACTCGATATGTAATAGTGGTAAATCGGCACTATACCAGTTATTTAACAACACTGATCTTCACAAATACAAGCAAACTAACCTAATATCATCACACTGGCAATGTACCCAGCGTTGGCAATGATCACAGCAAACCATTGGTGTTGACTCTGAATCTCTGTAAACCTACAAAATAAGCCAAAAACAGTGTTATCAGTCAGAATTCCTTTCCTGACACACATTGTGTATGTGCGAGCACAAGTGTATAACATAGTATTTGGGCTGGCACAAAACAAGATGCATGTGAAGCCAAAATGAAATTAAATGACGGTGATATATAGTATTTGCACAGTACAGTATAATATTTCAGATGCTGCCTGAATGTTAATGGGACCTAATTCAACCTGTCATACTTCTAGACAATATTTCATAAAACAACATGCACATGTTTCATCTCCTACATTTAGACTCGCGGTTCAAAAGGATAATATACAGAATATAAGGAATAAGTTCCTTCCAAAATTAGAAAATATATCAAAGAAATTCCTTTGATATTGTTCTATGTACTTCCCCAATGATAGCTGATTGTGATTTATTAACAACATTCTAAAAGAAAATCAGGAAGAGATCTAGAGAAAAGACCGGTACCTTCAGACAAACAGGACAGTAATTCCCTTTCACAAACAATCTTCCACATGCATCACAGCACGTGTATCCCAGAAACCACCTATGAATTTCAATAAAAGAGAAGAGGCATAAGTTAATCTGCAGATTCCGCAAAGTGAGAAAAAATTAACTGCCATGGTGGCTCATCAAAACTAATGACGGAAAATTTCTAACTACTTTAAGTAGACTACTTGACTCGAAGATGATACTGCAGTACTGCTGGTCATTAACAGAAAAATTCAGTTACATGCTTCAAAATTGGAAAAGATAAACTATTCTGAAGTGTTAATAATTAAAAAATAACCTGCCTATTCAAAACAACATTAATAAATTAGTTTACCATTTCCAAAACCCTCGGAGTAGTAGGCAGTAAAATCGAGTAAAAGCTAACAAAAAAAAAATTAAACATGGCTGGTAATTGAATACGCATTCAGCAAAAGAATTTGGCTTTCTTCCAACTAGGAAGATAAACTTTCACCTTAAAACTAACCTAGCTTTCATCTTCCAATCATGTGGCCATAAAGACAATTATAAGGGACATAACATAATAAATCATGGGAATGGAAAAAACATTCAGGATACCAACACCACACATCTGAGTAAAAAAACACAAATGATTCTGGATTCATACCTCACACTTAGTCCATTCCCAGGGACATTGGATGCGCAACTGTGACACTTTGTGTGTTTCGGGCACAAATAGGGCCCAGTACTAACATTCTGCATTATACATAATCAAATATGAAATGGTGAGCATGAAATCAATACTAAGCTCACTAGTAAGGGATACAGACTCTACCTTATGAGGAGGTTGCAGACAGTAACAATGGTAAGCACCATCACATCTTTTGCAGAACATGAACTTACTGGGATCACCAGTCCTTCTGCAAGCCTAGATGAAGCAAACAAAACATAAGCCAAACAGTACTCTGATGAAACAGTTGCTGGTATAAGCAACTTCTATAACAACAACCAAAGACATTCAATTTATGTGGAAAAGTTGTCTGAATAATATATATATATATATAAATATATATATATATGTCGGTAAGACGGTGACTGCATCAACGCCAATGGCACCTAGATGAAGCACATAAGAAACTAAAAACATCTCACAAGGAAATAAGTGGACTGAGATATTTTGAACGCAATGTAAAAAGGAGATTACAAACCCAAAGCCACTAAAACCAACTGGTTTCCCAATAACACAGCATGGAAGGTTATTACTTGTTACCAGTTCGTAAATAAAAGGTTAATAGATGGTTTAATCATATTGCCATGTAGGTTACAAAATCAATTTAGTTTCCAAATAAAAATAAACAGCGCATAGGAAATTGAATGACAGCATAGACGCCGGAATATGATGCATAATACGACTTTTGTGAAAATTTCAAAAGACAGAGAAAAGGATTAAAACATATATAAATTTGGTTCATGCAAATAACATGAAATATCCCCAGTGTTGGAACACTTTCATTCTTTAAGCGTGAGCAATATGAAGATAATTTTGCAAAATAGACAAGCAACATTGACATTATAACTATAATCGGTTACAAATGCAGCAAGAATGCAGCAAGCAACCATTGTTACATTAATATTTAGAAAGAATAAAACCTTAAACAGATAATACATGAAAAAGCACTAGCTTGCTACCCGTTATTACCTCACAAATTCGGCAAGCACGGCAGGTCCACGAACTCCAATGAAATAAATCTGCCAAAAAGTCCACACACACAATGAAAACACGCGGCATTTAGAACATAATAGTATATATGGAAAAATATACCTTCTCACCTCTATTATTAGACCAACTTTTCAAGCAGCTCCTATGGTACTTCTTACTACAACTTTTACACGACAGCATCTTTTTCGCTTTCTCACTTCCTTCGTTCTCAACACGGTTGCACATTCGACAAAAGACCTTTACATTGGATTGCCCCTGTTCGTCTCCATTAAGATTGCCCGATGTATCCTGCTCATAAAACCACCGGTCAGTAATAAAAAAACAAAAAACAGCATCGTGTAAACCTAATTCCCAAAAAATACAAGAAATCCACAGGACAAAAAAATTACCTACACATCAAATTAAGCACCACGACAACGCACACAAAAACATAACAATGATAATAACAAAAACTACAAAATGAATGCTAAATAACAATTTCATACCAAATCAACTAGTGTTGTTAAATAACGGCTATATCGAGATTCGAACAAATCGCGATACGCTATTCAATGTTGTTGATGGCGGACCACGGCGAAAGGCCAAAAAACCGACATACAGGTCTACATTGGCGCCGTGGCACCGGCATCCTTCACAAATTTTGGCATATCAATTTTAAAAAAATCTGCACCGATATCTGTTGTGGCACCGCCAGGGCCGGCCCATGGCATAGGGCCTCCAAATTTCGGGGGCCCAAGTTTTATTTTATTTTTATATAGAAGGCCTGAAAAAATTCAATATATACTAGACGCGTAAATAAATTCCAAGTAATTTGACATTGGTCTAGTGGTTGGGGAACGACTAGTAGGCGCGTTGACCTGGGTTCAACACCCGGGAAGTGCATTTTTTTTATTAATTTTGTTTTTTTTTTTTTTTAACACGGGAGGAGATTTGAATTTGGGGCCTAATTTGTTCTCGATTTCAGACCCAACTCTCCAATTTAGCCTCCCAAAAAAAGTATTATTATTTTTCTTTAAATTACAACGGGGCCTCCGAATTATTGAAGACAGCCCTGGGCACCGCCATGGCCGATATTCTCACCGCCATGGCCCTGTGAAATACCGGCGTTATAGCCCTTTTGCATAGCGGAATTAGAACAAACTTCTATTTTCCGCAATTCACAACTGACAACACTGAAATCAACAACAACAACGACATTAATCCATGACTCCACAGCTCAATTTTCAAACACAAATACATCAATTCCACCATCACATCTCACAAGAACAAAGCACCGCAATTGACAACACTAAAATCAACAACAACATTTAAGCATAACTACACAAATCAATTTTGACATAACTAGGGTTCGAAAACTGACCATAACATCGCCAGATTCAAGCCTCCTAGCATACTCCTCAGCAGCAATCATAGCAGCAGCACCTTTTCTCTGAAGAGCATCACGCTTAGCTTTCATGGATGCAGATTCATCAACCACATCACCACCACCACCACCGCTAACAGCAACAATTTCCGGCGGCGGCGGTGGCACCACTTTCGGCACCGCAACTTGAATCGTTCCACCATCTTCTCCCTTCCGTGAATCACCGAGAAAATCACTCAGCAAATTTACCTCATCGAGAAAATCCTTCGTTGCGTTCTTCGTTCCGTTCAGTGAACGCGGAAACCCTAACGAACAGAAACAGATTCTTCGACTGAAAATGAAAATAAGAGAAACAATTACATATATATATAAGAATAATTGAAATTGAAATTGAGAAGAAGAGGGTAAAAGAAGAGAAAGAAAAGAGAGGGAAAGAAAATATAAGAGTAAGAAAAAGAAGCATTACCATGTAATTGGACAAGCAACGTGAAATGCCATAAGTTTGTTTGAGATTTAGATTTCAATTTTTTTTTTTTGGTGTAGTTTAGGGGATCGTTGTTCCCTCTTCTTTTCTCTAATAAGTTTTATTTTTATTTTACATAATATAATATAAGATGTAAAAAGGGGAATTGAATTTTAATATATATGGGAATTAAAAAAAATGGGGTAGAGATGAGAGAAAGTGCTGTAAGTAAGTAGAAGCGTGAGGAAGGAGGAAATAGGAGAGAGAGAAATTTGTATTTACTGTAACGCTCAATGGAACAGGCCTTTATTATTTGAATTCTGCTCTTCACCCAGCACAAAACACTCCCGTCCAGCTGAACTGACGAAAATGTCCCTGTATAAGTTAAGTTACACTGCGTGATTTAATTTACGCACGTGACATTTTGTGCGCAACTTAAGTAGCGCTGCGCATGTTAAGTCACGCAGCGTTACTTAAGTCATATAACAGCAAACAGATGCTCATTTTCTAAACTTCCCAACTTCGAATTTTTCACCCCAAATCTGAAATTTATCATTCTTGCGCCATTCAAAGCAAATTTCTTCCATAATATCAAGTAAGTAATGATTATCCTACTTCATTGCATTTTTTTGGTTGAAATTTCCGAATTTTTGAAGAAATTTAACATTTTTAGGTTTTTATAAATTTTGCTTGCATGTTAGTTTTTATGATTGTTAGTGCTGATTTAACTTAGGAATTGTTGTTTAGATGTTGTTTATGGTACGATTTGGTAGTTTAGGGTTTAGAAATTGTTAGATTTCTTAGTTGTTTAAAAATTGCACTCTATGTGTTTGGTAAAATGTCAAAATGGTTTTTTTGTTTTTTTTTTATTACTAATGATGAAATTAGTTAGAATATAGTTTATTAATGTTGATTATAGTATGTTTGACAACAATGTGGTAAATTACGGATTGAAATGACACTGTCGAAACTTTAGTGTCGTTCTTGAATTGTTAGAAATGACACAATGTCCGTGTGAAAATGTGTCATTGATTTTGTGTTTTTTAAAATGTTGTGTTGTGTAGATATGTCTCAGATGGAGAGGACTGATAGACTTAGGTTAGGGAGGCTTACCTCTACTAGTAGTGCACGGAGGGAGAAGCAAGCAGTAGTCTCTCCTTTACATGGCCGAGATCGAGGGAGTGGGGGGCACGAGACTTGCCAATGTTGATGATGTTGGGCCCTCTTCATTAGAGCTGTCAAAACGGGCGGCCCGGCCCGTTTAGGCCCGGCCCTAACGGGCTTCGAGCTTTATCAGGCTGGGCCAAAAAGCCTGGTTGAAAAACGGGCTTGAAAATATACTACCCGAGCCCAGCCCTCCACGGGCCGCGGGCTAACGGGCCGGCCCGTATTAAAAATTACATTTTTTTTATAAAAAAAATACTATAAAACACTCCTATAATTTTTTTTTATAAATAATATTTTTAATATGTTTAAATAATGTGTAGCACAAAAATAAATTTGAAACATTTTCGTACACATGTTGTAAACTAAAACGGCAAGGAAAACAATTTTAAATAAATTATATACGTTATGATTATAAATATTTATATATATTCGATCTTTAAAATTATAAATAACGAAACGAGTAAATATAATTTTATATTACATTTATATTTGTGTTAATTCATTGAATTTTCACTTTTATTTTTTACTTTGATAATCAACTAAGTAAATAATTATTTGAAAACTATATATAATTTAAAGGATTTTTTTTGTTATGCGGGCTACCCGCGGCCCGTTCGGGCTAACCCGAACGGGTACCGGGCTTTTTAGGGCCGGGCTAAAAAAGCCCTAATAAAATTCGGGCTCAATATTTAAGGTCCAAGCCCTATAATTAATCAGGCTAAACGGGCCGGCCCGTACGGCCCGGCCCATTTTGACAGCTCTACTCTTCATCACAGACTGGTCCATCCCAGGTGATGAACCTGACGCAGTATCAGGTTTATCAGGATCCTCAGCCTCAAGTGTATCAGTTTGAGGATCCTCAGCCTCACCAGTATCAGTTTGAGCAGGAGGAGCAACCTGATATTGAGGAGCTTGAGCAGCAAAAGCAGGAGCAGGCTCAGTCTCAACGGGATGATGATGATGGGGGTCGTTTTCAGGTGGTGCCGAGGGTGGTGTACGAGGTCGGACCGGACGGCTATGGAGGGGGCCTTCTAACCTCTTGTTTTTACCTCGATTTGGTGGACATGTGGTATGCAGGATATGGGTCGATGTTGATGTAAGTATATTTTAATGTTTATTTTACTTCTTTTACTATTTATACAACTTATTCTAATTATTATTTTACTTATTTAATGTTAGAATTAAAATTTATGTTAGAATATATTTAATGTTTATTATTATTTATTTAACGATGTTATTTGTTGTTTTTTGTTTTTGTATTTCAGTTTCGAAAAAAACATAGGGTGAAAGATATCTCATACGGGAAGAAGCTGAGCCTTAAAAACTTGACGGTGCCTCAGCCGGGAGCATAAAACGATTGGTTTTGGGATGTAGTGAATCTGTTCGGTCTAACTCCCCTTCTAAGTAGTGGGTACGAGAACATCTCTCACGGGCTCGTTTGTGCGATGTCAGAGAGATGGCGTGAGGAGACCAGCAGCTTCCATCTACCTGTTGGGGAGATGACCATCACACTTGATGATGTGGCGTGTCTCCTAGGCATCCCCATCACTGGGAGGCTCCTTCCTGGTAGAGAGTTAACCCGTGATGAGGGGATGGAGATGATGCAGGGGGATCTGCTTTTTTCTGCGGAGGATGCGGCTAGGGAGATGACCAGACAGGGTGGTCCGTATATCTCATTTGGTGTACTGAAGAGGCGCTACGAGGAGCTCTTGCATAGGTATAATCAGATTGTTGAGATTGACACAGAGGAGGAGGAAGACGAGCGGGCTCAAGTTAGGCTGGCCTGCGTTAAGGCGTTTTTGTTACTCTTGCTTGGATGACCCTTTTTTCCCGCAAGAACAGCAAAAACATTAATCTAATGTGGCTGCTTGCGCTGCAAGATATGGACGAGTTGGACGGTTGGTCATGGGGTGGGATGGGGCTTGCATTCCTGTACGAGCACCTATCTCTGACCTCTGATTCATCAGTGACCTCCTGTGGTGGTTACATGACCCTGCTTGTGGTAATATTTGTTTTTCTTCTTTTTTACATATTGGATCGTAAATTTGTGCCTTGTTTTTCTTCTTTTTTACCTTGTTTGTATAATACTTGTGTTGATATATATTTGGTTCTTTGTGTTTGCAGGGATGGACTTTGGCGCACTTCAGGAACCTCATTCCCGAGCGTTCTTAGTGATGTGTACGTCCCGGCATTTGCCCCGCTTGTGAGTCGGTGGAAACCTCCTAGGGGCTTTATGGACCCTATACACTATAGAGATGTCATTGATGCATTGGATCATTCTCATGTCATCTGGAAGCCGTACGAGAGACGACGACACATCACGCCCTTTCAGGACATATGCTGGTACTCCGGATGGATCATGGCCGGCAGAGACAGGATGGTCCGTCACTTGTCAGAGCGGGTTCTTAGGCAGTACGAGTATGTCCAGACACGACCCAAGTCTCCTACAGCTGTTGAGCTTACTGCGGCAAATGACGTGGCCCAGGCTTTCTTAGAGTTTGCTCTACATGTCCTCAGCCAGCAGCAGAGGGGTGAACCGGTGCCAGAGGACCAGCCGTGGTCTCATAGTATGGCGTACATGAGATGGTTCGATAGAGTATCACATCCTATTGTGAACCCCAATACGACCATTCCTGACTAGGCAGCTCAAGCACCTCCTCGTCCTGTCCCTCCTTACGAGGAGGTTCTTGTTGACCAGCAGTGGGCCAGACATCCTCCCGATCCATTCTAGGTCACCGGCAACATGAGAGGCAGAGTGGAGCATGCAATGGAGATTTCTGAGGTGGCTTCAAATCCACTATTTTTAAGCATTTTGGAGGGTATCCGGTCCGAATTAACAGTGTTTGACCAGGTGTCGGCTCCGCGGAGGAGGAGTAGGAGTCCACGGGAGTAGGGTTTTATGATATTTTCTAGGTTTTTTAATGATATTTTGAAGGATATGGTTGTAATTCTATGACATTTGCGTATATTTGGCGCTTTTATGACATTTTTCGTTATTTTATTCCGTTATTTTTCGTAATTTAATTATGACTTGCTTGAATGAATGATGAAAAATGCATGCAATTGAATGAATGAATGTATGAAAGAAGAAATGAAAAAGAAAGAAAAAACAAGGAAAAGAGAGGTTTCTGCCTATTCTGAAAATTTGCATAGACTGTGCGTTAGTTAACTCACGCATGTGTTAAATCTGTGCGTGAGTTAACTTGTGCAGTGTTTAACACATGTGTGACTTAACTCACATAGTGTTTTACACTTGCGTGACTTAACTCACGCAATGTTAGTTAACTAACGCATAGTTTTACACTTGCGTTAGTTAACTAGCGCAGGGGCATTTTGGTCTTGCCTGCAGAGCGGGAGTGTTTTGTGCTGGGTGAAGAGCAGGATTCTTATTATTTCACCTGCTTTCATATGGTTTAAGCCCATTACTAAATATTTTTTATTACTGCTCTCCCCCTGCACAAAACACTCTCGCCCTGCAGTCATGACCAAAATGCCCCATGCGCTAGTTAACTAACGTAGGTGTAAAACTATGCGTTAGTTAACTAACATTGCGTGAGTTAAGTCACGCAAGTGTAAAACACTGTGTGAGTTAACTCACACTAGTTTTAAATAATCAAGCTGGAATTATTGTTGTCATCGTAGGTGCATAAAACAAAAGAACAAACTTGCCTTTTATATTATAATATACCATCCCTTTCATACTATAATGTTGTGGTGCTCTGTTATGATTAAATTTCAACTTTTACAAGTCTTGCTTTCACATTTTCTATGCAAAAAAATGGATTTTCCGATACATGTGGCTTTCAATTATAGCTTTGCATATTGGCTTTGCATTTAATATTCAATGGCATGATATTTAATATTCATTAAATGGTTTCTCCACGGCAAAGCCATGAATGCAAGAAACATGTGCCTAAGATGACAACAACAATCCCAACTTGATTGTTTTAAACTGCCGTGAGTTAACTCACGCATGTGTTAATTCCTGCGTGAGTTAACACACGCGGCGCGACTTAAGTCGCGCAAGTGTAAAAAAACGAAATTTTAAGTCAAGTTAATTTTACACTTGCGTTAGTTAACTAGCGCAGGGGTATTTTGGTAAGCTATGCTGGGCGCGAGCGAAAAGTGCAGGGGGAGAGCAGTATTCAATATTTTCTCTTTTTTTTTAGTGTTGGGGTGTGCCACTTTACTTTACGAAGATTGTTTTTATTGAGTTTAGCTCAGTTGTCAGGAACAATGCATAATATATGCATTATTCGGGTTCAAATATCATCCACCATAAAAAATGAAGATTGCTTTTCTCTCAATTTTGCTCACATAGGATCTGCCTAAAATGCTCATGTGTGACTTAAGTCACGCTGAAGTATAACCTATGTGATTTAAGTCACGTTCGGTACCACCAGCGTGACTTAAGTCACGTTGATCCATCGTGAGTTAAGTCACACTGTGAGCCGCTAAAGTATCAAAGTCAGAAACAGAAACCATTCACTTTCAAAACTTCCCAAATACGATTTTGCTCCCTCCAAGTCGATTTTCTTCATTCTTGCGCCAATCAAAGTCAATTCCTACCTCAAAATCAAGTAAGTGTTGATTATCCTATTGCATTGCCTTTTTTAGTTTAATTTTTTTTTTGTTGAGAAATTTAACATATTTAGGTTTTTAGGAATTTGGATTGCATGTTAGTTTTTAGGATTGTTAATGATTAATAAAGTTAGGAATTGTTTAGAGTAAGTTTCATGCCAATGTGGTAGTTTATGGTTTAGAAATTGTTAGATTTTATGTTGATTGAATGTTGAACCCTATGTGTTTTATAAAATGTCTCAATGAAAATTTGTTTGTTTTTTGCACTGTTAATGATGAAATTAGTTAGAAATTAAATTGTTAATGTTGATTATAGTGAGTTTGAGGGCAATGTGGTAGTTTAGAGATTGAAATGACACTGCCGAAATTGAACTGTTATTGTTGATTAGTTAGAAATGACAAAAAGTCCTTGTAAAAAAATCATTGATCATTGATATTTGCTTTTTAAAATGTTGTGTAGGTATGTCTGAGAGGCATGATAGACTTAGAGCAGAGAGAGTATGACACATAATGCATGGGCCGAAAAGGCCGCTGCGGGCCCTCATCATGATAGACGGAGACAGGACGACGTTAGGATCAGGACTGATGATGCGGAGGCGAGGTCGTCCCAGGCGGCTGCATGAGGGTGAGGCCCCAAGGTGAGGCCCAACATCAGGCTTAGGAGAAGGAGTCTGAACCAGAGAGTTTTCCCGGGGCCCCTACTGACACGTCGCTTCAATCGAGGTTCGGTATACATGTGGCATGCAGGTTATGGAGCGACGCCGAAGTATAATTGTTTAATTTTCTTTTAATGATATGGAAATTGATACGTTAATTTTTACAATTTAAATTGTTATGTTAAAATATTTAAATTACACGTCAATTTAATTGTTTATTTTATTTGAATTTTATGATTTAATTGTTATGTTAAAATATTTAAAATACGCGTCAATTTAATTGTTTGTTTTAATTTTATTTTATAATTTAATATTTATGATAATTGTTTAATGTTCATCCTAAATGCAAAGATTTGATTGATAATTGTTGGAGCACGAGAGTGATTGATTATCTTATGTTCATTCTTATTAAGAAATTATAGATTTTGAATTAGCACCTTATAATTTAGAATAAATCGAAGTTTCGCAATGCTTGTGATCAAGTTAGGCTTGCATAAGACATTTTGTTTCTTATTCTACAACAAATTGTCAACACTAGCTATAAGGATACTTTGATGACTTGAGAAAAACAAGCTTAGAATACTCTTGATGAAGCCCTTAGAGTATAGGAAGTGTTTTGGATGAAAAAGGCTAAAATCACTTGGGATGGTGAAGGTGACAGGCACACTAGATATTTTTCACAGAGTTAAAAAAAAATGAAAATAAACTTATTTCATCCTTAAGGCATTATGGTAACATCATCATTGACTAAATGAAGTTTTTAAGAGTACAGTGAATCACCGTGCATATTTTATTTTTTTTTGTTTTCAAGGTAACAGTCATGTTCAACATGTCATACCAAACTCTACAAATGACGAGGTTATTGGTATGCTAACAATCATCCTTTCTTTTGAGAAAATTCACAATGTTGTTTTTACTTTCAAAAAAATAATAATGCACTAGTCCATCATGACATTGGTATTCTAATTTTTGTATTCGTCACTAATAAAAAAGAAGTAGATGCTAAGATATTAAAAAGACAGTGAACACCTTAAAGTTGATGTACCACTTGAAAGAATAAAAAATTGCTTTAGACGTTCTTTTCTATTGTTGATTTACTTGCTGCAACTCTCATCCAATAGAAATAACAAAATGCAAATGCTTACTTTGTAATCAGTCTAATGAATGACTTAAAATGGTCTTTCTAATTTGTAGATTTGGCTCTTAATGTTTTTTTATTCAAATCTAAATTGGTCCTATAATGACCTCTTTCGAGTTTATAATTATGGTAGTATTTATTATATATTGTATCTGTCATGTAAAGAATATTAAGTTCCGCATGCTCATGTGGTGTGAGTTTACAACATCGATACAATTTATTATAATTTCAACCTAAATTGATAACGTTGTTCGAGGGATATAATGGATTATTGTATCATTTCGATTACATCGGTTTCTAAACTAGAGTTGTGGTAGGTGAATGAGAGGAATAAGTGTTACAAATGGTGCAGTCAGATTATATCTTATCATCAAACATGTTAACCCAACTTTCACATGAATTTCCTTTTCTTAAAGTGTATTAAAAACTCATAATCTCAAACCGTCAATCAAAAGAGCTCTATTAATGAGCATGTAAATTGAATATGTTTACGTTTTCGGTTGAATATCAAGATAATTGATTGGTAAATAGTCATCAATAACATGCCAACATTTCATTCCTATGTCAAGCTCTTTCTAATACCACATTCAAACTTTCTCTTTCCATAATAATGCACATATGTTATGATGCGTGTTTGATAATGCAACATATTAATTATATTTGGACTTATCATCATACTTATAGAGTATTTTTTATATAAAATGGTCACATGCACCGACACATTCTAATTAATATAAAAGAGTTAAATGTTTCTTAGAGTGATATTGAAGTATTTAATGTAATTTTTAGAAAACAGTGTATTCAAGAATAAACCAACAAGTGCTTGTGTTCCTTACCATTAGTAATAGTGAATGTTTTTTTTTCACATAATCATTTTATGTTCTCCATTGTTGTTGTTGTTGTTATTTGTAGCAAGTATGAAGGTGAGAAAAACACAAGAAAGAGGGTTGAATGGTGTTGACTTTTTCAAAAACTTTTCTAAGTGTTAATAAAACTAGAACAGGTTCTGATTAGAAACTATGATTAGAGTCTGGACTAAAACAGAGTATGCAGCGAAATTCCGATAAACACAAATAAAGATAGAAGAGAGAAAGAGACAACACAAACAAATTATTCTGGTTCCCCTCATAATCCGAAGTTAGTGCAGTCTCATTGCACTTTCAAGGGACTTTTCACTATAACCACATAAGATTGCAATTTGCTCAAGCGCACAAGTAAGAGACTTCCTTTCCTCACATAAGAGGACTTCTACAATCAATGTTTATCAAATAAAAAGACTATGTTTATACTTGATACACAATCAGAGGTGTAAGTAACTTAAAGAGAAAGTGACTTTTGGTTTCGACAATTTGAGGAAAAAACTCAATCATCTACTTGTTCAAGATGATATGTACTGGAGACAAAGAGCAAAGACACATTGGTTTCATGACAGAGATCTGAGTATGAAGTTCTTTCATGTTGCAACTACTTCTAGAAAGAAAGTCAATAAAATCCTTTCTCTTGAAATTGATGAAGGAATTTGTATTACAGATGATTTGGGGATGTGATCTATTGCGAAGAATTACTTTGAAGAATTGTTTGAAGGACAAGAAAGTGTTCGCTCTCCAGTGGTCAATTTATTGGATCAGGTCATCGATAATGAAGACAATGATCAGCTAACAACTCCATTTTGTATCGAAGAGTTTAAAGAAGCAACGTTTTCTAAGCAGCCTGACAAATGTCCGGGACCTGATGGTTTCAATCCTGGGTTCTACCAACACTTTTGGTCAGTATGTAGAGATGATATTTATAATGAGTGTTGTCAGTGGTTGAATGAAGGGCAATTTCCTCCATCTTTGAACTCAACAAATATAGTTCTAATCCCAAAAGTTACAGAACAAAACACTATGAAAGACTGGAGACCCATAACATTGGGTAATGTCCTATACAAGTTACTGTCTGAAGTCTTTGCAAATCGTCTGAAGAAAATATTACACAAATGCATTGCCTATTCTCAATCAGCTTTTGTGCATGGCAGATCCATTATGGATAATGCTTTAGTAGCTATTGAGTTGGTCCATTATATATATGAAGACAAAGACAATAGGTAATGAGAAAAGTGTTGCGTTGAAGTTAGACATCAGCAAAGCGTATGATAGGATTTACTGGTCCTATCTCAAAGATGTAATGTACAAAATGGGGTTCTCTAAAAAGTGGATCCAATGGATCATGATGTGTGCAGAAACAGTTGACTATTCCATCATTGTGAACAAAAAGATGGTGGGATCTATTATTCCAGGACGTGTTATAAGGCAAGGTGATCCTTTATCACCTTACTTATTCATAATGTGTGCTAAAGGTTTATCTGCGTTAATCAGAAATGCTAAAAATAGAGGAGATCTTCAAGGTGTATGTGTTTGTCGTAGTGCCCCGATGGTGTCCCACTTTTTTTTTTTTTTTTTATGATTATTAGTTCTTGTTCTTCCAAGCAGAGGAGAATCAAGAAAATGTGATGAAGCAGATTTTAACAAGGTACAAGGGAGCGCTAAGTCAAACCATTAACCTTCCTAAGTCTGAAATATTTTATAATACAAATGTCCAAGAACCATTGCAACAATCCATCGCCAGCATCTTAGGGGGAGTGTGCTGTATTAGGTACTGGCAAGTATCTTGGATTGTCGTAAATGGTAGGACGCATCAAAAAGACAACCTTCAGTTTCATTAAGGATAAGGTGTGGCAAAAAATCAACAGTTGGAGTAGCAAGTGTTTGTTCAAAGCAGGTAGGGAAGTCATGATCAAATCTGTTCTCCAAGTGATTCCTTCATATGTTATGAGTATATTCAGATTACCAAATTCACTCCTGGATGAAATTGAAAAGATGATGAACGAGTTCTGGTGGGAACATGGAGGTGCAAGTAACAAAGGGATGCATTGGTTATCTTGGGAAAAGTTATCGGTGCATAAAAACCATGGAGATATGGGTTTCAAAGACTTGGCATCATTTAATGTTGCAATTCTTGGAAAACAGGGTTGGAAACTACAAACTGATTCAGATAGCTTATTCTCAATAATTTTTAAAGCTCGATATTACCCGAATACTAGTTACCTGGAATCTAAATTAGGTCATAATCCAAGCTTTGTTTGGCGTAGCATTTTTAGTGTCAAGGTGGTTGTTAAGCAAGGTGCCCGCTGGAAAATTGGTTATGGTTTTAATATTCCTATTGTTGGCGAGCCATGGATTGGGGCAAGATCTAACATTCCTCTTGTTGGCCCTGACATGATGGCTCTTCAACCTTATTCAGTGGGACATTTAATTGATCAAAATGCTAAAGTTTGGAATGAACAGTTAGTCTGTCACTTATTTGTATAGGAAACAACCCAAATTATTTTGAATAACCCCTTGCACCAACAAGTCCAGATGGATAAATTGGTTTGGAAGGCGGAAAAGAATGGGTGTTATTCTGTTAGAAGTGCTTACCGCATTTGTATTGAACACATAATAAATAACGATCATTTGCGGAAACCTGATTATTGGAGTGGTATATGGAGATTGAAAGTACCTCCCAAAGTCAAGAACTTGGTGTGGAGAATTTGTAGACTGTTTTCCTACGTGGGTAAAGCTACAAAGCAGAGGCGTGAGTTGACCATCAACTTGTGTCATGTGTGATGACCCCCGTGAAGATAATTACCATATACTTTTTCATTATAAGACGACCATTGATGTTTGGAATGCGGCCAATGTTTGGCACCTGATTTCCCCATATCTGAATCAGTTTGATAATGCACCATACATTGTATTTAATCTGTTACAACAGTTGTCTACAACCCAGATCGAGGCTATCGTTACCATAATATGGAGCATCTAGAAAGCTAGAAAACTTCAATTGTGGCAACAGGTGTCAGACTCGAGTGTTACAATCCTAGAAAGAGCTAAGCACCTTTTAGAAGGTTGGAAGAATGCCAATCGCAAGCAAAGTCCTATAAGACAGAATCACATAGTTTCCATTACGAGTCTTTCCCATCATCATGACCACAATTCAGTTAACGGAGACATCATATGGAGGAAACCAAGGAGCGGTAGATTTAAATGTAATGTTGATGCCTCTTTTTCAAATACCATCAATAAGGTAGGAATGGGCATGTCATTCGAGATTTAGCAGGAAACCATGTCCGCTCAAAAACCATGTGGTTCACTCCATTGTGCTCTGTTGATATTGGGGAGGCCATGGGTCTATATCATGCAATTCGGTGGATACATGAACTTCAGCTCGCAAATGTTGATTTTGAGGTTGATTCGAAAAGAGTAGCAAATTATTTCAACAAAGGTCGAGGAGATGCACTGAGTTTGGTTCCATCATGGATAGCAGTATCCAATTTTGTAGTTCCTAGTTAACAAACTCTCATGTGGAGTTTATTAGGAGGCAAGCAAATGAGGTTGCACATGAATTAGCTAAGGCAGCCACATCTAGTACTAACTTTCGTATCTTTGATGAGATTCCAATATGTATTACGGATTTAATTTTTAATTAAATGATATCACTTATAAGTTACTTTCCCTAAAAAAGAAAGAAAAGTATCTCATGATGATGGAGTTTATAAAAGGGATTCCCATTTTATTACAATAAATAGACTATTGACCAAATTGAGGCAAAAAAAAAGTTGTATTAAATGAATGGACAAGCGGTCAACATTACATATTTGACTAATCCTCCCTCTCTTTTTTTACAATATTTGATTTCTTTTTATTTTATTTTATGGAGGGACTAATAATTTAGTATAGTCATATTATTATAAGAAAATGAGAAGCGTTATGGACACTATCTTTTTAATATTATCTTTAACATTCGCGTATTTTTCTATTATTATCTTTAACATTCACGTTTTTAAAACTCATGTGAGTCTCACATTTTAAAAATGGACTACACATAAAGTGGTGAGGCTCACATAAATTTCATCTACTAAGAAATTAAGTGCAAGAGAAAGTGTTAGAAAATGAATGTTCCTCATTCTAATAAATATTACGGAAGAGTGTCTTTGGGGTATTGGTTAAAATGATAAAAGTAGAAATATTGCATTGGAAAGTGGTGAAAAATGATGAATTTTACTTTTTAAAAGTTAAAATATTGTTTGAATTCTATGCATATATACTATTTTTGGTTTCCTTAACAAGTGTCCTAAAAACGGCACTAGTTAGCATAACCCTAAATATTATACCACTCCCTCTTTCCCTCAACAACGAGAGGACTCTAAAACGAGTTTTGCCATTCAATTACGAACGTTATCCACTAATAAAAGTAAATTTTTTGCTTAAAATGCCCTACTTATTAAGTTTTTTTCACATGTAAAAATACCTCAAATAAAAGTTTGTTTTAGGCTGAAAAACATGTTGACCGACCATGTACATATCCCTTAAAAATTACCCACATCCCTCTTAATATAAGAAAATCAGATGTTGTGGAAAACCAATTTTTACCTATCAATGCTTTGCTGCCACGTCGTTCAATTAAGGGTAAATTGAGTCTAAAATTTACTTTTTCTAACTAATGATGTCATCTAAATATTATTACTACATGGTTACAATTTTTTACACCTTTTCCTCTAATGAGTTGACGAAATCTAACTGATATTCCTATGGTTTCATTACTTTTAAACATTTCCCATTTTTCAATGTTAGTTTGTCAAAGTCATTCATCACTTACATCATGTCATATCACATATTTCAAATTTCAAAACTCCCCCCTAAATTTTAAAACACCAACATTTTGAAACCATATATTCAAACCCACTTTCACTCATGTTTGTCATTCTCACTTTTCTTTCTCCTAAACTACAATCTTACCAAGATAAATTTTGAAAATAATGTCATTACAAGAGATGTGAAGATGTCAACAAATCAGGGTAAAAGAAAAAGAAGATGACAAATTTCTATCACCTCACTTCAATTCTAGAATGATATTGAACTGTCATCAACTAAAATGCACGACATAAGTGAGATTGTGTAAAATATCTCTTATTTCTAAATGTTAATCCGAACGCAATATTAACCCTAGATTTAACCTAATTCTATCGTCTGATTTTACTATATTAACCCTATATTTAATTTAATCAAAATCTATTATCTCTTGTTTCTAAATGTTAACCCGAACACAATATTAACTCTAGATTTAACCTAATTTTATCGTCTGATTTTACTATATTAACCCTAGATTTAATTTAATCAAAATGTTAATTGTTATTGAAATCTCCTATTGTTATGCAAAGCAAAATAAACTCTTATTTCAAAATGTTAACCCAAACGCAATATCTCTTATTTCTAAATGTTAACCCGAACGCAATATTAACCCTAGATTTAACCAAATTCTATCGTCTGATTTTACTATATTAACCCTAGATTTAATTTAATCAAAATATATTATCTCTTATTTCTAAATGTTAACCCAAACGCAATATTAACCCTAGATTTAACCTAATTATATCGCCTGATTTTACTATATTAACCCTAGATTTAATTTAATCAAAATCGATTATCTCTTATTTCTTAATGTTAACCCGAACGCAATATTAACCCTAGATTTAACCTAATTCTATCGCCTGATTTTACTATATTAACCCTAGATTTAATTTAATCAAAATCTATTATCTCTTATTTCTAAATGTTAACCCGAACGAATATTAACCCTAGATTTAACCTAATTCTATCGCCTGATTTTACTATATTAACCCTAGATTTAATTTAATCAAAATCTATTATCTCTTATTTCTAAATGTTAAGCTGAACGCAATATTAACCCTATATTTAACCTAATTCTATCGCCTAATTTTACTATATTAACCCTAGATTTAATTTAATCAAAATGTTAATTGTTATTGAAATCTCCTATTGTTATGCAAAGCAAAATAAACTCTTATTTCTAAATGTTAACCCGAACGCAATATTAACCCAAGCTTTAACCTAATACCTAAATGTTAACTCAAACGCAGTCTCTGACTTATAAATGTTAACCCGTCTCGCTGTACTTAATCTAATTTTAGCCTAATTTTTCCCTCCACACTTTTGCAGTTAATGTTTATCTCTTCTCTTATTTATAAATGTTAACCCGTCTCGCTAATTTTAACCTAATTTTTCCCTCAACAATTTTGCATATCTAAAGTAAAATAAAATTATGTTCCTAATTATATGCTATTTTTTGGAAAGGAATAATCGTTAACCCGTCTCGCTATACTTAACATAATCTCTTACTTATAAATGTTAAACCGTCTCGCTATACTTAACCTATTATGTTATGTTACGGTACCAAGACGATGTCATGGAAATATTATGTTATGATACAATATCAACGTCTATGCTTCTTAATATTATGAAATACTATATGACAATCATGACATTCATATAAACTATTTTGTTATCTATTACCGTCAATATTACGTTCGATATGACCCGTGCGTTAGCACGGGTCGATGGTCTAGTTGTAAATAAATAAAATGCATGGGAGAAACGGGCATTGACTAAAATTTCGGAAGTAACTCAAAAGTACAACATAAGTTGTCACTAACCAAACTAACTTTGATACATGGAACAATTTGCCATTAATAAAAAAAAATGTTCATGCTAAAATATTTTTGCTCTTTTAGAATATCACCCCACTTCAATTCTACAATGATGTTGCATCCTCATCAACTAAAATAAACGGGATAACTGATCATTGACTAAAATTTTAAAAATAACCATAATGCATATGAGAAGTTGACATTGATTAAATAGAACAATCATACATGAGACAAGTTGTCATTAATAAAACGCATGAGCCAAATTTTCACTAATAAATTTTCAGAATTAACTCAAATAAACGGGATAAACTGTCATTGACTAAACTAACTTTGATACACGGGACAAGTTATCATTTATTAAAATTGTTCCTGCTAAAACGTTTAAACTATTTAGAATATCATCACCTCAATTCAATTCAACAATGATATTGAACACTTATGAACTAAAATGCACGGGATAAGCGGACATTGAATAAAATTCCGTAGATAACTGAAATGCATCGGAGAAGTGGGCATTGACTAAAATTTTAAAATTAATGAAAATGCACAAGATAAGTTGTTGTTGACTAAACTAACTTTAATCCACGAAACCAGTTGACATTTATTTAAGATTGTTCCTGCTAAAAAGTTTCTCCTATTTATAATATCACGTAACTCCAATTCTGTAACGATATTGAACCGTCATAAACTAAAATGTATGGGGTAAGTGAACATTGACTAAAATTTCAGAAATAAATCAAATACAGAGGATAAGTTATCATTGACTAAACTAACCTTGATTTACAAGACAATTGAAGTTGTCATTTATATAAAATTAATCCTGCTTAAACCTTTAAACTATCCATAATATTATAACCTCTATTCAATTCTACAACGATATTGAACACTTATCAACTAAAATGCACGGGATAAGCGGACATTGAATTAAATTTCATAGATAACTGAAATGCATAGGAAAAGTGGACATTGACTAAAATTTCAAAATTAACTTAAATGTACAGGATAAGTTGTCTCTGACTAAACTAATTTTGATACTCGATATTTATAAAAAATTGTTCCTGTTAAAATGTTCATGCTAATTATAATGTCATCTAACTTCGATTCTATAACGATATTGAACCCTCATAAACTAAAATGCATGAGATAAGTTAAAATTGACTAAAATTTATGAAATAAATAAAACACACGGTATAAGTTGTCATTGACTAAACTAACCTTGATTTACAAGACAAGTTGTCATTTATAAAAAAATTGTTCCTGATAAAATGTTTAAACTATTTAGAATATCATCACCTCAATTCAATTCTACAATGATACTGAACACTTATGAACTAAAATGCACGGGATAAGCGGACAATGAATAAATTTTCGTAGATAATTGAAATACATCGGAGAAGTGGGCATTGACTAAAATTTCAAAAGTAACGCAACTTCAATTCTATAACGATCAGTGAAAAAATTGTTCCTGTTATAACGTTCATGCTAATTATAATGTCACATAACTTCAATTCTATAACGATATTGAACCCTCATAAACTAAAATGCACAAAGTAAGTTAACATTGACTAAAATTTCAGAAATAAATAAAAAATCACAGTATAAGTTGTCATTGACTAAACTAACCTTGATTTACAAGACAAATTGTCATTTATAACTGAAATTTTGTAGATAACTAAAATGTATGGAAGAAGTGGGCATTGACGAAAATTTCAGATGTAATGTAAATGTATAGGAGAAGTTGTCACTGACTAAACAAACTTCGATACACGGCCAATTGTTATTTATAAAAAATTGTTCCTTTTAAAACTTCCGGCTATTTCTAATATCACTTCACTTCAATTCTAAAATGATATTGAACCATCATAAACTAAAATGCACGGGTTAAGTGGACATTGACTAAAAACCTAGAAATAATTCAAGTAGACTGGATAAGTTTTCATTGACTAAACTAAGCTTGATTTACACAACAAGTTGTCACTTATATAAAAATGTTCTTGCTAAAACGTTTAAACTATTTTAATTATCATCATCTCACTTCAGCTCTAGAATGATATTGAATACTTATCAACTAATATACACATGATATGTGGACATTGACTTAAATTGTGTAGATAACTGAAATGCATGGAATAAGTGAGCATTGGATATAATTTCGGAAGTAACGTGAATGCTCTGGATAAGTTGTCATTAAAAATTCATCTCTAATACATATTATAAAATTATTATTATATATAAATTTTAGAATAATTATTATACACATGTCAAGTCATCGATAAAGCTCTTTTTGAATAAAAAACCATCACTGATATATATATTAATTTTTTTTATTATACACATGTTATGTCTCCAAAAAGTTTTAAAATAATATTTATACGTCGGACATGTTGTCACTGATAAATTTTTAAAATGATTATTATACACATGACAAGTTGTCACTGATGTATTTTTAATATGGTTATTATACTCTTGATAAAAAAAATTACAACAAATTAATACACGGGTCACGTTGTTATCAATATAAATTTTAAAATAATTACTATTCACGAGATAAGTCATCACTGATACATATTATATAATTATTATTATTATATAAAATCGTTATTATACAACAGGTGACAAGTCATCACTAATACATATGATAAAATTTATTATACATGAGACAAATTACGAGTTTTTGAAAGTTAAAAATCATAATTATACACGAACATATTGTCATTGATAAACTTTTAAAATGATTATTGTACACATCCTTATAAAAAGTTTATTCTACACATGACAAGTTGACAGACATATTTTAAATTTTTATAAGTCAATATGTTTTTTAGGAGTAAAATTATATCAATAGATATTATTATTGTTTAAACCTGTAAATATTTATTTTTGAAATTATATAAATCGTTCACACCGTGAATAATATCGACAAATTAAGAAATAATTAATAAATGGTATAGATTAATAATAATATCGACATTTTACACATATTATAAAATTAATAATAATGAACTTTTAAATGGTATAAATTTAATTTGTTTACAAATACATAATGACAAGTTCAAACTATTAAAAATCATCCCCCCAAACAACCAGTACCCGTGCGGATGCACGGGTGTGTTACTAGTTTGATGTAAAATAAACCAAATTCTGGGAATGTGGTGATGAGGAGTACTAAATATTTGTAAATAAAATGTGAAATATTTTCAAATGTGGATAATTTAAGTAAGAGACGTGGCATGCATAAAAAAAAGTATGATATGTATAAAATCATACACTTCAAAAAGTAAATTATCGTAATGTCTGGTTATATTTAACAAAAATTGCTTGCTCCCAATTGAAATACCAAAATTACTCATGCGTGAGTTATTCCGTTGATTATATTTTTGTATGACTTAATTCATGTAGCGTGAGTTAACTCACACTACTTTCTTTTTCTATCAGTCGTGCTGCTTTTCAACGAAAGGTCAGTTGTGTTGCTTTTCAATCTTTTTGTCATATAGTGAATTAATGGATGAAGGCTGTTGCTGCAAGGAATCCTTATTTTATGTCCACGATATCTACTGTCACTACTAATCATTTAGTAATTCATTATTTTAACAGATAAACTAACTAATCCGAAAAATTGAGCCGCGTTGGCTATGCTAATATAATATTTTTATAATCTCTGGGTCTACGACCAATCTATGCTAAAACGTGCTTTAATGGAATCTGAAACATATCATTCCACTTATGTCTTCCAAGTCTACTACTCTCCTTTTCTCTCATACATACACACATGATACACACAAAGACAAATTAAAAAATAAGAATGGAGGTTGCTAGAAAAGTGAGAAAGAAACGTGTTGGGAGTAAAATAAAAAGGAAAAAGAAAACAAGATGAGTTAACTTAAGTTGGTGTTAAATTTTAACGTGAGTTAACTCACGCAGAATTTAATATTAACATTAACGTGACTTAACTCAATGTGAAATAACATGGGTAGGAGCATTTTGACCTTTTCACTTGGGAGCGAGCAATTTCTATTGGGTAAATAGCAGAATTCTTAAAAGTGCAGAAACACAAAGGTTTTGCTTGCAGTTGCCATAAAAGCTTTTTGCACCCCTTTTTCATCTCTGTTTGCTACATCACCTAGACTGTTTATGTGAATGGCTAACGCAAAGAGAATTATTTCTCACAGAATTGTTCAGCCAAGGAACCTTTTGGATTATTGGAGACAAAAAGAACATATTTTGATACCATGGTTATCGGTTATTCTTTCTTGACGAGCTCTGTCAATTGTAATCGTCACAAGTAGATCATGTTCCTTGTGCAAAATTCACCAAGAAAGAACAACCGGTAACCAATTTTTGTAATGATTTTTTAAATAATAGTATTTTTCAGGCCAGAAACTTTATCGGAATGTCTGGTTGATACTTCAAAAAAGAAATTATCTAACTTGTTACCAATTATGTTATGACGACATCAACAATTCCCTAACCTTCTCTACCAAATAAATAATCCAAATGTTATTCTACAACAATTATAAAACGCTATAACTCGATCATCAGGAACAAAGTTTATGACCCAATTAACATACGTTTAAAAATTAATAGTGTAATTTAACTTTGTAACTTAATAATTCTTGCAAGTTTACCCTTCAAAGAACCACTACACTTACTTGACTACACACGATGTGGTCATAACTCATAACCATGGTAAAGGTGCATAGTCACATGTGGCTAATTAAAGATTTTCTTTAATGCATTATCGTGCATTGGGACCACCGTTACCACAACCAAGCATTTTTTTTCAATAGAAAGGCCACTATGGTCACAAACATAAATGAATAGTGTTCGGGCACACACTCATCAAAATATATTTTCTAATAATAAAAAGAAAAGTGTTAATAAAGTGATTTAGTATTTAGAGAAAGAAAAAAATTATGTGTGAGACCAAACACTAATCATTTATGTTTGTGTCCATGCAAGAATGCCTCTTGTGTTGGAAGGGAAGATTTGCAAGTATGGAGAGTGAGATGAAAGATAAACTATCATTTCCTTTAACAAAATGACAATAATCAATAATGTCACCTTTCAAGAAAATATCTCAACTCATAAAAACTGCAATTCACAAACAAACAAAAATAAACTGCTAGCAGCATTTAATCATACATCTAACACCTAGGGCACATCCCTCCCTATTCTACAGTAATGGTGACCTGTACATAACAGGCAGAAATCTACTTTGTGAAATCAGATAATGTAGAAAAACAATAAAAAAAAAATCTAATATGCGATAAAGATCCTGGAGTTCAGAAAAGGGGTTCGGTAGGATACAGTTTAATCCTTCCAAGAAAACTGAAATTGCTCCAATAGAGAATGCTTACCCAAAAACCAGCAGCAATCTGGGTGGCTAAGAATATAAATTTCACTAGAGGCCTCAAAGATGAATATAATCTTCAAGTCAATGAATAAAAAGTCTCCACATAAAACGATCCCAAGGGTTGGATAACTTGAGTTCATGTTTTCGATCTCTTTTGCTTTTGAGGAACAAAACGAACTCCCTGCTTCCTGAGTTCCAAGACACTCACTTTTCCATCATCGTAAGTAACATGTAGATTTGAGGTGCCTTCAACTACACCAGTCACCTCACCCTTGTGCCTGGACAAAAATGTAAGGAAAAAAAATGTAAACTGTAATCCAATTATTACAAGTCTAGAATGATTTTGCAACAACAGCCTTCAAAAAATTTGATCAAATCATTACCAATGCTGTAAAATAATTTTATTTATTTTAAGATTCATGCATTCCAAACTTTCTTAAGTTTTCAAGTTTGAAAATAAGTCTTGTAAAGAGTTTTAAAATAAGTAAACATAAAATGTAAGATGCACTAATCCACCAGATTATTACTTCGAAAATGGAGTGTCTGGGGGAAACATAAAATGATGGACGAAACATATAATAAATTATTGGCTGGGGCACGCTCCCCGTGTATGACATTATTTATTATTTTAATAATATTTAATAAAAAGCTGAAGGCACTAACCAAGAATCATCGGATATCTGATGAACTTCAACTCTCTTTCCAATTGCATCACTTCCCAATTTCATCAAAATCCAGTTTGCATCCATGTTCTCATGATTTATATTCTCTCCAGGAGATTGACTTGCACCTTCAGAGTCATTAACCAATGATTTTTCTTTACCTTCAGAGTCATTAAAAAATGATCTTTCTTTAAAAGGTGAAGGCCTCTTCCTTTTTGACCTCTGGCCCTTGATTGTGGTCTTCTCCTCTTCCTGATGAGAATTTTGACTTTCGGGGCGAGGATTTTTGAATTTAAATACCAGTAAAGGTTTAGAATCTTTTGGCAAAGAATGTGAAGGCATGTGATTATGGTCATGTGTCTCATCATATACATCAGAGCTACCTTCCGACTGCTTCGCCAAATACGTCCTTTCACCTCTTGACGTTGCACCTAATCCAACTTGGTTGATCATTCCATGAGTACTACGTTTTCCCCGCATGATGTGAGATCCCTCTAAAGGACCAACTTCACCCCCATCCGACATATTGCCTCTACCAGAGGTGAAGTTGAATTCAGAAACACTTGGCTTTACTTTTCCTAACTTGATTGTGTTTCCTTCTCTTCCGTAAACCTTTAAATGTTTTGATTGGCCAGAATCAACCCTACTTCCTGAAAATTAAATGAACCTATGTTACTTTTCAGAGACAAGTCATATGGACATCAATAACTCATACTTAATGCTCAGTAAGGTGAAAAAAAAAGCCACAGATCCAAGAAAGGGAAAAATAACAACCGTACCTTTACCATCAATATCTCCAGCTGCTCCATTGTGTCTATCTGATGCAAACTTGTTTTCCTTTGTCAAATGGGTTGGATTTTCATTTCCTGATAAATTTAAACTGGAAAAGTCACACAAAGACAGAGAGATAGAAGAAAAAAGCTATCAAACCATTCAAGATCATGTGCGCACATGCACGATGTAGGCACAGATTATACAATAACCGTAATTGTTGTTGCATAGTGATGATTATTTTAAATGCTAATTACATTTATTTTACCTAATGTGTATAAGATACGCCACTGATTTGATGGGGACAAACAAGCGATATTAACTGAAAAATATTTGTAACCCATTTTCAAATAATCAAATCCCACCCCGTTTCTCAAGCTAAAATATGGCAACATAGGAAACAAATAACCCACCCCATTTCTCAAGCTAAAATATGGCGACGTAGTAAACAAATAAATAAATGAAACTTCATGTAGACGTATACCATTGGCAGTAACCAGATCTTGATCTCTTTGGAAGCTTGCATTATCAGACAGCGGAGAACTAGCTACATTAATTTTCCGTGCTCCCAAATTTATAACCAACTTATTCTTTTTCACATTCTGAGGCTTATCACCACGTTTTCCACTCTCTTCACTGTCTAAAATATTTGCCTTATTGCTTTTAATTCGAACAACTCTGGGTTTCCTTTCTTCATCACTGACCATCACCTCATCAACAGACTTACGTTTCAAAATCCCTGTCTGATTGATAGGACAAGATACTTCAGTTTGACTCAAGCTTCCAGTAGCAGGTGATGAATAAATATCAGGACCTTCATTTCTCTGGGATTGCATATCATCCAAGCTATGTAAAGATCTAACATCACTATGTCCTTCAAAACTATGGCGTGCATCAATTTTACCCGTCATGAATGACAGAGAGTCCTTTTTCTTAGCAGTCTTTTTGTTCGAAGATTTCTTTCCATAATCATTCATCTTGGTAGGTGAATTATTGGGAAAATTCTTAAAAGAGAACTTAAAACGAGAATCACTCTTTAACTTCAAAGGCCCACTATCCTCATCATCAGAATATGGTGAAATGGAAAATATTTCTTCTTGTGTTGGTAAACCAGCTGCAGCCCTCAAGCTGGTAATTAAATCTTTATCAGCAACATTCTTTCTCCTCCAAAGCTCTTGAACAGCATCCTCAAGATTCTTGACCTGGAACATACAGATAGATATACAGTGGGTTCGGGAAATAACATTTCTTCCAATTGAGAAACAAGTAATTATATATTGAAGGCATGTGCATACCTGATAACATTCCCCACGACAAGTAGGACATGTATACTGCAGATTCCCATCCACTTGAAATTGGTGATATCTTTCATCACTGCAAAACATTGTTTCATAAAATAAGCATATCAAATTGGTCTAATAAATGCACAGCCAAAACAAACAGTATAGCATAATTTACAAGGTCAGGAATCAGCAAGCACGATCATTCAAGTAAAAAAAAAAATAGAAGCAGAAACATGTTGCAAGAAAAATATCTACCAACAGCAAGCATCTATATGTACCTCGAGAAAGAAAAAAGGTGCAGTTAACTATTTTAAAGCGCTAATTTTCAATTTTTTTTGTATATTGTTTACCGTAACAGGTAATATTGACAATAAATACCAAAATGTTTTTATATTGTATACCTCGAGAAAGAAAATGTTTTTTTTTAGAGTAAATACCAAAATGTTATCAATGGTTATATCATATTAAAATAATAACAGAGCGTTCCTTTACATATGTGTTCTGGAGTTGCAAAGGAAAGCAGTAAATATGGTACAGCAAAAGCAATGCATCTTCACCAGTGTTATTAATAGCCGATCACGGAAAAATAGCGGATCACCAAAAATCCGATAAGAAATAGTGGATAGCGTAGCGGGTAAATATCAGAAACCACAGAGCGGTTGAAATATATAATTATATATTGTTATCCAAAAAAATTAATGCTGCACATACATAAAAGCTACATAAACAGAAATTAAGAAAGTGACCGACATAAAACTTAAAATCTCATTAGTTCAAACAACTAATAGAGCATGATGCATAGTTGCATGCATTGCTGCAGAAAGCCAGAAACATAAATTAAAGTGACCTAAAACTCATTATAAATATGAAGTATGAAGTAAAGAGAGAAAATGGAGAGGCAGAGGCGGTTTAGTGATGAGACGTTACCTAGGTCGTGGGGTTTAGGGGTTAAATAAAACCCCATTTCGTCACCCACTCAGCATGATTTTAGTTTTAATGTTTTTAAAAATGTCATGTGCAGCTCGCATGATATTTTCAATGTTGTCAATAGGGAAAAAACATAAAACAATAACTTCCGTTATGTAAACAATAACTTCTATCGCCGATGCAAAAAGCCACTGTTATATTTTAGTAGTAGCCGAATCGCAATAGCACATCAGCTTTCGTCGTGGTTGCTCCAAACTCGATATGTAATAGTGGTAAATCGGCACTATACCAGTTATTTAACAACACTGATCTTCACAAATACAAGCAAACTAACCTAATATCATCACACTGGCAATGTACCCAGCGTTGGCAATGATCACAGCAAACCATTGGTGTTGACTCTGAATCTCTGTAAACCTACAAAATAAGCCAAAAACAGTGTGATCAGTCAGAATTCCTTTCCTGACACACATTGTGTATGTGTGAGCACAAGTGTATAACCTAGTATTTGGGCTGGCACAAAACAAGATGCTGTGAAGCCAAAATGAAATTAAATGACGGTAATATATAGTATTTGCACAGTACAGTATAATATTTCAGATGCTGCCTGGATGTTAATGGAACCTAATTCAACCTGTCATACTTCTAGACAATATTTCATAAAACAACATGCACATGTTTCATCTCCTACATTTAGACCCGCGGTTCAAAAGGATAATATACAGAATATAAGGAATAAGTTCCTTCCAAAATTAGAAAATATATCAAAGAAATTCCTTTGATATTGTTCTCTGTACTTCCCCAATGATAGCTGATTGTGATTTATTAACAACATGCTAAAAGAAAATCAGGAAGAGATCTAGAGAAAAGACCGGCACCTTCAGGCAAACAGGACAGTAATTCCCTTTCACAAACAATCTTCCACATGCATCACAGCACGTGTATCCCAGAAACCACCTAAGAATTTCAATAAAAGAGAAGAGTCATAAGTTAATCTGCAGAATCCGCAAAGTGAGAAAAAATTAACTGCCATGGTGGCTCATCAAAACTAATGACGTAAAATTTCAAACTACTTTAAGTAGACTACTTGACTCGAAGATGATACTATAGTACTGCTGGTCAATAACAGAAAAACTCATTTACATGCTTCAAAATTGGAAAAGATAAACTATTCTGAAGTGTTAATAATTAAAAAATAACCTGCCTATTCAAAACAACATTAATAAATTAGTTTACCATTTCCAAAACCCTCGGAGTAGCAGGCAGTAAAGTCGAGTAAAAGCTAACAAAAAAAAAATTAAACATGGCTGGTAATTGAATACGCATTCAGCAAAAGAATTTGGCTTTCTTCCAACTAGGAAGATAAACTTTCACCTTAAAACTAACCTAGCTTTCATCTTCCAATCATGTGGCCATAAAGACAATTATAAGAGACATAACATAATAAATCATGGGAATGGAAAAAACATTCAGGATACCAACACCACACATCTGAGTAAAAAAACACAAATGATTCTGGATTCATACCTCACACTTAGTCCATTCCCAGGGACATTGGATGCGCAACTGTGACACTTTGTGTGTTTCGGGCACAAATAGGGCCCAGTACTAACATTCTGCATTATACATAATCAAATATGAAATGGTGAGCATGAAATCAATACTAAGCTTACTAGTAAGGGATACAGACTCTACCTTATGAGGAGGTTGCAGACAGTAACAATGGTAAGCACCATCACATCTTTTGCAGAACATGAACTTACTGGGATCACCAGTCCTTCTGCAAGCCTAGATGAAGCAAACAAAACATAAGCCAAACAGTACTCTGATGAAACAGTTGCTGGTATAAGCAACTTCTATAACAACAACCAAAGACATTCAATTTATGTGGAAAAGTTGTCTGAATAATATATATATATATATATATATATGTCGGTAAGACGGTGACTGCATCAACGCCAATGGCCCCTAGATGAAGCACATAAGAAACTAAAAACATCTCACAAGGAAATAAGTGGACTGAGATATTTTGAACGCAATGTAAAAAGGAGATTACGAAACCCCCAAAGCCACTAAAACCAACTGGTTTCCCAATAACACAGCATGGAAGGTTATTACTTGTTACCAGTTCGTAAATAAAAGGTTAATAGATGGTTTAATCATATTGCCATGTAGGTTACAAAATCAATTTAGTTTCCAAATAAAAATAAACAGCGCATAGGAAATTGAATGACAGCATAGACGCCGGAATATGATGCATAATACGACTTTTGTGAAAATTTCAAAAGACAGACAGAGAAAAGGATTAAAACATATATAAATTTGGTTCATGCAAATAACATGAAATATCCCCAGTGTTGGAACACTTTCATTCTTTAAGCGTGAGCAATATGAAGATAATTTTGCAAAATAGACAAGCAACATTGACATTATAACTATAATCGGTTACAAATGCAGCAAGAATGCAGCAAGCAACCGTTGTTACATTAATATTTAGAAAGAATAAAACCTTAAACAGATAATACATGAAAAACCACTAGCTCGCTAGCACTGTACATCACCCGTTATTACCTCACAAATTCGGCAAGCACGGCAGGTCCACGAACTCCAATGAAATAAATCTGCCAAAAAGTCCACACACACAATGAAAACACGCGGCATTTAGAACATAATAGTATATATGGAAAAATATACCTTCTCACCTCTATTATTAGACCAACTTTTCAAGCAGCTCCTATGGTACTTCTTACTACAACTTTTACACGACAGCATCTTTTTCGCTTTCTCACTTCCTTCGTTCTCAACACGGTTGCACATTCGACAAAAGACCTTTACATTGGATTGCCCCTGTTCGTCTCCATTAAGATTGCCCGATGTATCCTGCTCATAAAACCACCGGTCAGTAATAAAAAAACAAAAAACAGCATCGTGTAAACCTAATTCCCAAAAAAAAAAAAGAAATCCACAAGACAAAAAAATTACCTACACATCAAATTAAGCACCACGACAACGCACACAAAAACATAACAATGATAATAACAAAAACTACAAAATGAATGCCAAATAACAATTTCATACCAAATCAACTAGTGTTGTTAAATAACGGCTACATCGAGATTCGAACAAATCGCGATACGCTATTCAATGTTGTCGATGGCGGACCACGACGAAAGGCCAAAAAACCGACATACCGGTCTACATATGGCGCCGTGGCACCGGCATCCTTCACAAATTTTGCATATCAATTCTAAAAAAATCTGCACCGATATCTGCTGTGGCACCGCCAGGTCTGGCCCAAAGCAAGAGCATCCAGGCCCATGGCATAGGGCCTCCAAATTTCGGGGGCCCAAATTTTATTTTATTTTTATATAGAAGGCCTGAAAAAATTCAATATACACTAGACGCGTAAATAAATCCCAAGTAATCTGACATTGGTCTAGTGGTTGGGGAACGACTAGTAGGCGCGTTGAGCTGGGTTCAACACCCGGGAAGTGCATTTTTTTTTATTAATTTTGTTTATTTTTTTTAACACGGGAGGAGATTTGAATTTGGGGCCTAATTTGTTCTCGATTTCAGACCCAACTCTCCAATTTAGCCTCCCAAAAAAAATATTATTATTTTTCTTTAAATTACAACGGGGCCTCCGAATTATTGAAGACAGCCCTGGGCACCGCCATGGCCGATATTCTCACCGCCATGGCCCTGTGAAATACCGGCGTTATAGCCCTTTTGCATAGCGGAATTAGAACAAACTTCTATTTTCCACAATTCACAACTGACAACACTGAAATCAACAACAACAACATTAATCCATGACTCCACAGCTCAATTTTCAAACACAAATACATCAATTCCACCATCACATCTCACAAGAACAAAGCACCGTAATTGACAACACTAAAATCAACAACAACATTTAAGCATAACTCCACAAATCAATTTCGACATAACTAGGGTTCGAAAACTGACCATAACATCGCCAGATTCAAGCCTCCTAGCATACTCCTCAGCAGCAATCATAGCAGCAGCACCTTTTCTCTGAAGAGCATCACGCTTAGCTTTCATGGATGCAGATTCATCAACCACATCACCACCACCACCGCTAACAGCAACAATTTCCGGCGGCGGCGGTGGCACCACTTTCGGCACCGCAACTTGAATCGTTCCACCATCTTCTCCCTTCCGTGAATCACCGAGAAAATCACTCAGCAAATTTACCTCATCGAGAAAATCCTTCGTTGCGTTCTTCGTTCCGTTCAGTGAACGCGGAAACCCTAACGAACAGAAACAGATTCTTCGACTGAAAATGAAAATAAGAGAAACAATTACATATTTATATAAGAATAATTGAAATTGAAATTGAGAAGAAGAGGGTAAAAGAAGAGAAAGAAAAGAGAGGGAAAGAAAATATAAGAGTAAGAAAAAGAAGCATTACCATGTAATTGGACAAGCAACGTGAAATGCCATAAGTTTGTTTGAGATTTAGATTTCAATTTTTTTTTTTTGGTGTAGTTTAGGGGATCGTTGTTCCCTCTTCTTTTCTCTAATAAGTTTTATTTTTATTTTACATAATATAATATAAGATGTAAAAAGGGGAATTGAATTTTAATATATATGGGAATTAAAAAAAATGGGGTAGAGATGAGAGAAAGTGCTGTAAGTAAGTAGAAGGTCGTCAAGATGAGGAAGGAGGAAATAGAAGCGAGAGAGAGAAATTTGTATTTATTGTAACGGGCCTTTATTATTTGACCCGCTTTTCATATGGTTTAGGCCCATTACTAAATATTATCTTTTTTTTTTTGGTTTAGTGTTGGGATGTGCCACTTTACTTTATGAAGATTGTTTTGATTTCATCGTAAGTTTAACAGTTGCTAGAGACAATGTATGATACAATATTTGGGTTCAAATCCCAACCATCATAAAAAATGAAGATAGTTTTTCTCCCAATTTTGCTCACATAGGATATGTCTAAAATGCTCATGTGTGACTTAAATCATGTTGAAGTATAACTTGTGTGATTTAAGTCACGTTCGGTACCACCAGCGTGACTTAAGTCACATTGATCCAGGGTGAGTTAAGTCACACTGTGTGCTGTTATAGTACAGAAAGTCATAAACATAAACCATTCACTTTCAAAACTTCCCAAATACGATTTTGCTCCCTCCAAGTCTGATTTTCTTCATTCTTGCGCCAATCAAAGTCAATTTCTACCTCAAAATCAAGTAAGTGTTGATTATCCTATTGCATTGCCTTTTTTAGTTTAATTTTTTTTTGTTGAGAAATTTAACATATTTAGGTTTTTAGGAATTTGGTTAGCATGTTAATTTTTAGGATTATTAATGATTAATTAAGTTAGAAATTGTTTAGAGTAAGTTTGATACCAATGTGGTAGTTTATGGTTTAGAAATTGTTAGATTTTATGTTGATTGAATGTTGAACTCTAGGTGTTTGAAAAATATCTCAATGAAAATTTGTTTGTTTTTTGCATTGTTAATGATGAAATTAGTTAGAAATTGAATTGTTAATGTTGATTATAGTGAGTTTGAGTACAATGTGGTAGTTTAGAGATAGAAATGACACTGTCGAAATTGAACTGTTATTGTTGATTAGTTAGAAATGACAAAATGTCCTTGTAAAAAAATCATTGATCATTGATATTTGCATTTTAAAATGTTGTGTAGATATGTTTGAGAGACATGACAGACTTATATCATAGAGAGTACGACACATAGTACACGGGTCGAAAAGGCCAATGTGCACCCTCATCATGATATACAGAGACAAGACGACGTTAGGATCAGGACTGATGATGCAGAGGCGACGTCGTCCCAGGCGGCTGCGTCCCAGATAGTGGACCCATGCAGCATCAGCATCAACATGATCAATATCAGCCTCACTATGAGCAGACCCAGCAGCAGGAGGGTGAGGCCCCAAGGTGAGGCCCAAACATCAGGCTCAAGAGGAGTCCGGACCGAAGATTTTTCCCGGGGGCCCTACTGACATGTCGTTTCTATCGAGGTTCAGTTTACATATGGCATGCAGGTTATGGAGCAACGTCGAAGTATAATTGTTTAATTTTTTTAATGATATGGCAATTGATATGTTAATTTTTACGATTTAAATTGTTATGTTAAAATATTTAAATTACACGTCAATTTAATTGTTTATTTTATTTTAATTTTATGATTTAATTGTTATGTTAAAATATTTAAAATACGCGTCAATTAAATTACGTGACAATTTAATTGTTTGTTTTAATTTTATTTTATGATTCAATATTTATGTTAATTGTTTAATGTTCATCCTAAATGCAAAGATTTGATTGCTAATTGCTGAAGCACGAGAGTGGTTGAATATCTTATGTTCATTCTTATTAAGAAATTATTGATTTTGAATTAGCACTTTATAATCTGGAATAAATAGAAGTTTCCTAATGTTTGTGATCAAGTTAGGCTTGCATAAGACATTTTGTTTCTTATTCTACTACAAATTATCAACACTAGCTATAATGATAATCTGATGACTTGAGAGAAACAAGCTTAGAATACTCTTGATGAAACCCTTAGAATATAGGAAGTGTTTTGGGTGGAAAATGCTAGAATCACTTGGGATGTTAAAGGTGACAGGCACACTAGATGTTTTTCACAGAGTGGAAAAAATAAAAGAAAAATGAAACTAAACTTATTTCATCCTTAGGGCATTAAGATAACATCATCATTGACTAAATGAAGTTTTTAAGAGTATAGTGAATCACCATACAAATTTATTTTCCAATTTATTTTTTGTTTTTAAGTTAACAATCATGTTCAACATGTCACACCAAACTCAACCAATGACGAGGTTATTGGTATGCTAACAATGATCCTTTCTTTTGAGGAAATTCACAATGTTGTTATTACTTTCAAAAAATAATAATGCACTAGTCCATAATGGCTTTGGTGCTCTAATTTTTGTATTCATCACTAATAAAAAAGAAGTAGATGCAAAGATATTAAAAAGACAATGAACATCTTAAAGTTGATGTACCACTTGAAAGAATAAAAAATTGCTCTAGTAGAATATCAAGATAGTTGATTGATAAAATAGTCATCAATAACATGCCAACTTTTTATTCCTTTATCAAGCTATTTCTAATACCACAGTCAAACTTTCCCTTGCCATAATAATGCACATATGTTATGATGTGTGTTTGATAATGCAACGTATTAATTATATTTGGACTGATCATCATACTTATAGAGTAATTTTTTTATATAAAATGGTCACATGCACCAACACGTTCTAATAAATATAAAAGAGTTAAATGTTTGTTAGAATGATATTGAAGTACTTAATGTAATTTTTAGAAAACAATGTATTCAAGAATAAACCAACAAGTGATTGCGTTCCCTACCATTAATAATAGTGAGTGTTGTTTTCCACATAATCATTGTATGTTCTCCATTCTTGTTGTTGTTATTTGTAGCAAGTATGAAGGTGAGAAAAACACAAGAAGGGGGGTTGAATAGTGTTGACTTTTTCAAAAACTTTTCTAAGTGTTAATAAAACTAGAACATGTTCTGATTAGAAGCTATGATTAGAGTATGGACTAAAACAGAGTATGCAGCGAAATTCAGATAAACGCAAATAAAGATAGAAAAGAGAAAGAGACAACACGAACAAATTATTCTGGTTTCCCTCATAATTTAAAGTTAGTGCAGTCCCTTTGCGCTTTCAAGGGATTTTTCACTATAGCCACATAAGATTGCAATTTGCTCAAATACACAAGTAAGAGACTTCCTTTCCTCACATAAGAGGACTTCTACAATCAGTGTTTATCAAATAAAAAGATTGTGTTTATACTTGATATACAATCAGAGGTGTAAGTAACTTAAAGAGAAAGTGACTTCTCAACACTTAAGAAATTCTAAGATTGAAAAATTGCAAGAACTTTTCCAAGTGTTTGTGTGCTAGAGAATTTGACAGAGTATTGCCGCTAGTAAAATGATAAAAGTCTCATTTATTTCTTCAATTGCACATGTCCTTATATAAGAGAGAATAAAAGAGTCATTGTTGAAGATTTGCCAACTCATCAAATTCGTCCTTGAGAAGCTTGATTAGAGTCGTTAACACTTTGCTTCTTATGGATAATGTTGTTGAATAGTCATTGGAAAAGCCTTTGTTTCTAATAGAGGTTTGTTACATTCTCCTTGTCTTTGAATTTCCTTTTTTGTTTTTGCACGTGGTTAGAAGAAGATAAACTCTACTATTCAAAGTATGATAGTGGCATTTCATCAAAAGATAACAAACCAGGCCAGAGTCTCTCAAATTGTTGACGCCACCTTCAGTAGCTTCTTTCTTTCTTTTAGAGTTTGGTTCCATTAATAGCTTATAAGCAAAAATGTTTTTTCTGATCAGAGCTTTGACTTTAATGTTGACCTATCTTCAGATCTTGTTTGAAGTTAAAACAAGGGTAAAACAATTTCTCTTTTGTAACATATGTTTTTCCTATGCGTTTATAGTTTTGATACTTCAGAACCAAAACTTAACTTAGAGAGTCATAATTTAATTATATTGTTATGCATACTTGAACACACGTTATCATACCCAATTGTTCTTTATACATTGTTATTATCAAAACTTCAGAGGCATTGTTCAGAAACCTATTTTTGTTCAACAAAATGATGGTCTTAAACCTAAAAGCATTGCATTTCCATTTTCTATAAATGCAACGATTTAGGTTGATTGTGTTTCCTCTATCATAAGTTAATGATACAATGTCCTTAACTTTTAAGCCTATGTTGCGAATAACTTCATCCAAACCAGTTTCCGACCAAACATAGTTGTTCACAGTGGCTCATTCAATAGACCAACAACTTCATATTGAGACAAAAATCTTTTTGATGAATGTTTTAATGTTAACGAACCTTATATAATGAATAATAAATTTTATAAATGGTGATTTATTGATGTTTGCACTTGAGCTTTTGTTAAAAGAGCATGAATCAAAGAAGTTGATAAGCTATAAGCCACTCATGTAAATAAGACTAATATATCTACTCAATAATGAAAGTAGAAAGATATCATCAATTGCAACAACAATATCAAATCTTCATGAAGATTCGCAATTGAAAAATCATGATGGAAGAACTTACATCACAAGCTACACAAGGATGTGCTCAAAGATACGTGAGAAAACTCACATTAATATTTGAGTTCATGGTTCAAAATGTTCATATGAACAAGGTCAGAATGTTCATTAGAATGGAGTTCAAAATGATCATGAACATGAACTCGGAATATTTGCAAAATTAATAAAGATTGCATCATGGAACAACAAGAATATTCAAAGTCATTTCTTACAATGAATAATGAACTTAATACTATGTTAGACTTCAAAGAAAGAATCATCATGTTTGTTAAAACAAATGGTCTCTCATCTATATGCTTCAAGTACACTTGAATGAAACCAACAACAGCCTTCATCATCTTCAAGAATGTTTAAGAACATCAGAGTGTTTAACATAAAGTACATATGTCAAAATGACAAGAACTCATATAAATCATGAAGTTCATACACATGAACTCAAAATAACATTATGAAGTTCAACTAGATTTGAATGAAACAAAAACAACCTTCATAAGGTTCAGAATGTTCAAGAACAGTAGAATGTTCAAGAACATCAAAATGTTCAAAAAAATGCAGATGTGAAAAAGGCATGAACCTAGAAAAACATTGCGAAGTTCACATGCAGGAACCCAAAAACATTATGGAGTTCAAGAAAATTTGAATGAAACTCATAATGTTCATCCAGATTTTAATACAAAAAATACCTTCACAAAACGAGCACTTTACATAAGAAAAATTGATAAAGCATTTTTCCATATCTACAAACCTTGTAAAGCTTGAACAAGATGTGACAATACTTCTTTTCTCTCTCATGCACAATAGTGAAAAGGTAAAAATACAAAAGAGCATTAACAACTTTCCTCATAAAGGGAAAAGCAATAAACATTGTTCAATGTCATATACTCTTTCAACATGTCAACATACATGAAAGAACATGACAAGACCAGTTTCCTCTTTTTTGCACAAAAAAGCAAAAGCAAAACCCATTAATATTTTGAAGTCATACAATTTTATCTAAAACTCATAATATTCATCAAGTCCTCAAGTAAATATGCAGTTAAAGGTTATTGTGCCTTGGGGCATGCGCCTAATAATCATATTGATCTTAAGAGGCGTACAAGTCTCACTCTCATTTATTAAAGTTGAAGTGACAACACATACCAACATTCATAAGTCATCCAAAATTTTATAAAGTTATGAATATTGCAGAAGAAATTCAAAGGAGGATTTTCCAACATAATTAATGTAGTGGAACATATGCCCAACAACCATTTGAGTCTTCATACACCAGTATCAAGTCAAGAACATCTATAAATAGAATTGACATCATAACCTTGAAGGTCAAGAGAAAGAGCTCATAAGAAAACATAAATCTCTTGTTAAAAGTGTTTACCATTCACTCTTCAATTTAGTGAATACACTTCAGCACAAATGATACATTAAATCTTAGAGTGTGTATGAGTCTTTACTCATCATTAAGACAAACTTATAAACTCTCAATTCTCTTTATCATTGTAAACATTCTCGTCTCCCTTTTAAGAATGTAAAAGTAAGGTTGAGTAAGATAAATTATTTAAAGTCGTGTATGACTTAATGAAAGTATGTATAATCCTGTTGAGGCTATATGATACATTTTTGTCTAATGGGGTTAAATAATACAATTTGTAAGCCTAATGATGCTAAAATAATACAAGAGGTAAAATCCCTAGTGACAAAAGTGTTCTATGTAGAAGTTGAGAAGGTTGTCTCAAGCATCATAATGAAATTTTTTACAGTTTTGAATTCTCCATCCTTACTCATTATCTTCAACATTATAGTTTAAATCCACTTCACACGCTATTGTCATTTTGTTTGTTATTATCACATTAACACTTTAGAACAAGTGTTAATTTTAAAAGGGTCACAAATCAAACCCCATTTCTTATGACTATTATTTCCACTTCACTTTCACGTATCTTCATTGAGTTCAGAATGCGAGTTCGATATATTTGAGTCATTTGGCTGGGTAATTTATATAGATATGTAGGTAAATAATGAATCATGTATATGATTAAAGTCGTATATAATATATAAATTAATTTAATCATGTAAATTTTGTATTTAATTAAATGTTTAAACATTTGTGGAATTATAATATAACATATCAATTTCTCCAGCATTCTTTCATTTGAAATTGATTTTATGAATCCAATTAGTAGATATTTCTAAATATTTATGGAAACATTGTCCACATCATTGAAAATTCGTATTGAAATATATTGTAGACATTCTCTTTGTGTTTGCAAAATATAAGATCAAAAGTATTAGAAAATAAGTACTTTAATCTTATTCTCCTCTATCTAAACCCAAATCATATGACATTGCTGTCTGATTCCACCCTTACATTGCATTCAATGTTGATTTAAATTTTGATTGTGAGGATGTCACATTTGAAATGTCCATGATTAGATGTTTAATGTTGATTCAATTGCATATAAAAATCGTCTTTTTTATGCATACAAATTGGTTGACACTTATTGTACTCATTAATCAAACTATTGAGGTTATCATAACTTACATTAGCAGATTATTACATGTTTATTTTTTTTATTCCACATTATCATGTTTGAAAGCTGAAATTGACTTATTATATCCTTATTTATAAAGTTCATATTAATATTGGTGTTTAATTTTAAAGACAAATGAGTGAAATTCTATTTCAAAAGATTTATTATAAACGATTAAATATCAAACATTATAAGAAGTTTCATGTATATTGTGTTACCTAATTTAATCAAATGGATTGCTTATGTAATCATTGATAGTATGCAAGCTATTGTAAATCTAATTTTAAAATCTATAAGATCCATTGGTAATATTTCTAGTATTACATGTACTTATAGTTTTGGATTTTACATAATAAGAACATATTTGAAGCATTATGAATAAGAAATAAGAAATATATTGATTTGCGATTGATCAATTCTCTTCTAAAAGAAATATTATTCTTAATCTCTTGACATTATGGTATTTTTTCTTCAAAGTGATTTTTTTTGTCTTCTCGAATCAGTTTTCTTTAGTTAGGTGTCTAATAGAACCTATTGGAAATGAATTATGTGTTTTCTTTAGTTAGCTTATTCTGAAAACAATGGTTAGGACTTGGAGAGAGCAAAGTGCAATTTTGAGACCATAAAACTCTAGGAGGGCGATTTCTTCAACCTTTTACCAGTTCATTGTATGTTTTGATTCCTATATTGATTATGCTATTTGTAAACACTATTATGAGTAGCTAAATCTCTTAGAGATCATGTCTGAGATGATTCTGTGTAACCTTAAGTGAAACATGTTGCTGTGAAACTCTATTTATTGTGAATGAAATTCTAGTCTTTATTCAATTCAATTGTTCTTAATGCTTTTTATATCCTAATCAAATATAAACATGATTTTGTGAGAATGAATGACTACTGATCATATCTTTCAACTTATACCTAATTGAACAGTTCAAAAGCTTAAATATGTAGAAGGTCCCTGTAATTTAGCGCATTTTTGGTTTTCGTCCCTGTAAGTTTTTTTGTTCTAAAACAACCCTTGTATTTTCGATTCCTTTTGAAAATCGTCCCTACCGTCAGGTTCCGTTAACAAAAACGCTTTGGTGGATAACGGAGGCACGTGTGGCAGGTTATGAGTTGGCAAATTTTTCTGAGATGGCATGAGAGATGATAAGTAGTGTTAGTACAGGGACTAAAACCAAAAACGCAAATTTAGATAGGGATGAAATTTAAAATAGGTAAACATCAAATTTTCAATTTTAAAAACCAAACTTTTCATCTTCTTCCTATCACTATTCTTTGTTTCTTCTTCCTTTCAAACTTTCCCCAATCTCCCATAACAATTACGCCATTTTCCCCTTCAAACCAAATAAATTCATTCATCAAAAGTTGTTGCCTTACATAATGATTTTTGACCATTGACATTTAATGGTTCAATAGAGATAAAATACTTAAACAAAGATCCTAATTTAAAGATATAAACAACGAGAAGGTCATAGCCATGACATAAACAGAATTACAAAGGCAATAACCCTAATATAACATATAATAATTAGAAAGAAACATCATTTGACCTAAAAAAGCCATCAAAATATCATATAAATTCCCCCATTTGGAACATCAAACTCATATGGAATCCAGCACCTTCAACAGAGGTTGGAAGTGTGTTGTAACCAAAAAAAAGAAGGAGGTGGATCAAGACCAGTTTTGGCACATAACTCTTCTACAATCCATTTTCACAAATTTGCACTATCAAGCATGAGATAGTAGTTCATGGATTGAATTGTTTGCAAAGGTAAAATCTGTTTTATGCATAATCATTATGTTTCATTTATGTAATTTATATAATTTAACATGTACTAATTAAATGATCTGGATTTTGTTATGGTATGTTGTTATTGTTTTAAAATCAAACCCATTACCTCAGCTATATACATTTTGTTGAGATTGATCACGCCACTACTGCATATTTATGGATAAGTTTAAGCTCATGATAAAAGTGGGTTATTTGTCTCTTGAAGGGAATGTGTTGCCCTTCCCATCTATGGTGGGAGACTTGTGTTTTGAATCATGATCGAATTATCATAAAGAACACCCTACTGAAGCGTTTTCAACCCACTATATAAGCTTTGTTCTTAATTTAAATCAATAACGGAGCTCATATGCAAAAAGTTGCTCAAGGTATTGGATGAAACATTGAATATCATGGATCAAGAGCACATAGATAATAATACCATAACATTCAGGTTAAATTTAAAATGGTAATATATTGAATATTTGTCGTTATTGTTATGGGAGATTGGGGGAAGTTTGAGAGGAAGAAGAAACAAAGAATAGTGAGAGGAAGAAGATGAAAAGTTTGGTTTTTAAAATTCAAAATTTGATGTTTACGTTTTTTAATTTCATCCCTATGTAAATTTGCGTTTTTGGTTTTAGTCCATGTACTAACACTACTTATCATCTCTCTTGCCATCTCAACAAATTTTGCCAACTCATACCTGCCACGCGTGCCTCCGTTACCCACAAAGCGTTTTTGTTGACGGAACCTGACGGCAGGGACGATTTCCAAAAAGAATCGAAAATACAAGGGTTGTTTTAGAACAAAAAAACTTACAGGGATGAAAACCAAAAATGCGCTAAATTACAGGGACCTTTTACATATTTAAGCCTAGTTCAAATAAACAGGGTTAATATAGGAATGAATAATAGTTTATTTGTGATATTAAGTTAACGTTCATAAAACCTTCAAAGATTATTAGACCACCTAAGGAATTAGGGGATGTAATATTAGAAGAGGGTCCCAAGTCAAGGGATTGATTAGGGCTATTTTGTTAACCATTGTGAAACTAAAAAATCATTCATAAGAATATGTGCAGTATACCAATTAGGGGAACCAGATGATTCGAAAGACATGATCTCATCTCTCTCCATATTTTCTAATCAATTCTTTATTTTCTACTATTTAACCTTTATTCTAAATAACCTTTACACATCGTAATTGATAACACTAGCATTTTATTGAAATTAACACGGCCCTTGTAGAAACAAACTTTTGATTACTTCGATAATTTTTAGTACACTTGCTAAATATCTATCAATGGACATATTAATTTTATGATTGTTGCAATCTTACCCACATGAAAAGTCATATATCAGATTCAAAATTTGATGAGACAATGCACTTACTCATTTACCATCATTTTGTTTTAATTTGATTTATAACTTTGAATGAAATTAAATTTTTACTTCAACTGTCATAAATATTACTTACACAAGTATACAAGTTCTATTTATGAATCCCATCTATCTTTGTAGAGGAAATCTGAGTTAACCATATGCAAGTATTAGGTCTATGTGACACTTCTGAAAGAGCTTATTCTCACTCTCTCTTATTCTCCACTCTCTCTTATTCTAAAATTCATTATTTATCTCCACTATATCAATTTAATGTGTGATGTTAATGATGAGATGCTTCTCATCTCTAAAAAATATATAAATGGCATGCTTTAGTAGATGTTTTCCATAGTTTACATTAATGATTTTTTTTTAATTAATAACAGTAATTTTGCAGCATCTACATATGAAAGGATAGTGGTGAAGGTTACGTTTTTTTCTTCCGTAATAACTAATAAAATTTTAAATGTGTGATGTTAATGATGAGATGCTTCTCATCTCTAAAAAATAAATAAATGACATGCTTTACCATAGTTTACGTCAATGATTTTTTTTAATTAATAACACTAATTTTGCAGCATCTACATATGAAAGGATAGTGGTGAAGGCTATGTTTTTTTCTTCCGTAATAACTAATAAACTGATTAAAAAAACAACCTTTCAAATATCACTCTTGCCTTTCTTAATTTATTACCTACAATTAAACACACACACACACAAAACTGATCAACATTGTGGAGTGCATTCTATTCTATATAAATATGCAACACATCCAATGCACTTCTTCAGCTTTTCACATTTGCACTCCTTTTGTTTACCCATTCTTGGGTTACCAAATCATTTGTAGGCAATCATCTCTGTTATTCAGGGAAATACCAACAAGTAAGTGAATAACATCATATATAATTTCATTGCTCACATTAATGTGTAAAACTTTGTTTCCATACTATCTATCTATATATCTTTGTAAAGAAAATTTAAGTTGTTCTCATGCAAGCTTTATGATGATGTGACACGCTATAAAAGCTTCATATCATCTCTCAAATCTCATAATTTCATCTCTAATTAAACACACCCACTATATTTTACATTTTAGTAGTGCTTTATATTTTCTTTTGAGGGATTAGTGGTGCTTTATTAAACATCTCTTCATAGTCCAATCCAATAAATTATAAATTAAGTAACAACTTAAGAAATTTTAGCATACATTAGTTAAAACTATATTTTACATTATAACTACCAAATAACTCATTTACCTTTTTAAGGAAAACAACCCGTTAACTTTTATAACTCCAATTTGTGCACTTTATGCCCTACTAATTAATTGATTAAAAAGCACTAGGTTTAAAAGGTGAAATGATCAAACCCCTTTAATATAGTGCAACCCCTTCCATTGAACAATAATAAAAAACGGTTCTGTAAGTTAATTATATAAGGTTTTTTCTAAATTGCCTTCGAAAATTCATGGGCAATTTACCCAAACCAATCAAAAATAGCCATGTGTCCTCCACTATAACATTCATATTTATTATTTTATTTTCCAAAAATTTAGCATGTATTTTATTATTTCCATATTCACCTCATTTTAAATTAATGACATTTTACAAATTAATTAAATTTCCCCCCAATCCAATCATCACTCTCCAAACCTTTTTTTTCTTCTTTAAAATCAAAGTTTAAGAATAACTTTGCAAAAATCATTAAAAATTAACAATATCACCCATGGGAATCGAACCAAGGTTCTCACACTAACTAGAATCTTACTCCCAAACCACTTGACAAATACATCTTTTATAAAATAATTTAGAATGCAAAATATATATTATTAGTGAGCAATTATTTGTTTACAGTAATGTATAACCCAACTTTAGTAAAAAAAAAACATTTTATATGTGTATATATATGAAATAGTAAATCTTTCTTTAAAAATAATATGAATTCATTCATTTGAGTTTTTATATTATAAATAGTATTATTTTATATACATTCATACTTTTATCTAGATTCGATGAACTATTATCTGCGGAAATAGATTTTTATATACCGGTATGAGAAAGTCGATGTGTAAAATTTTCAAAACTATATTGAGGCAAAATCCCTAAAATATTTTAAAAGATAAACAAATCATGATGATTAAAGGACTAATGGTCTTTGTTAGTTTCTTCGTATTTAATATGTATTATTGAGTGATTAGCTAAGACATGAACAAAGTGTAAATCAAACCAAAAATCAAGTGATCAAAGAACATTAAAGATTATGAACCCGGTCAGAGTTCAGAAGGTTGATCAGAAGATAGTTCAGAAGGTCGTTCGTATGGTTTATCAAGAACAAACCCAAAAATTAATGACCACACAAAGAACATTCATGGCACGGGGGATATAAATAAAAAGTACAAAAAATGACAATAACCTTGAACCAAACAAGTAACAAAGGTATTTATATGAATAAAGGTCAAAAGCACATTATTTGTTCATTTAAGTTTCATCTTGAGAAGTATTTTTAAAGTGTAGGATTAAATTTTAAAATGACCACAATTCAAACCCCTTCTTGACTTATCTACTTCAAACTCATGATTATTTTTTCAAAATATTAACTTTAATCCAATGTTTTTGTTAAGTATTTTTTGTTTTATATGCAAAACATTGTGAAATATTTGCACAGTGCCCGTTGCGCATTTGATTTGTTTACAACTACGGAAGTAAATTCTTATGTATTGATATGATAAAATTTTAAAAACTCATGATTATTTTTAAAATATCAACATTAATCTAGTATTTCATTAAATATTTGTTCTATTTTATATGCATATTAGTAAGATTAATAGATTGATCGAGAACATATTAGAAAAAATGTGAGATTTAGTCCCTCACTCATTTTAATTAATAAAATCATCAAATCTTAGGATTTTAAATTTTAGTGGATTAAAATTACACATTTAAAGATTAAAAGATGGTTTGCTCGATTTCAAGAGAGTTTGAAGATTGAATTATTGGTATGATTTCTTGGCATTGATGTTTGAGATTGCAAAATAAAATAATAAATATATTTGTTATGGTTGAGGACACATGGCTAGTTTCTATTAGTTTGGGTAAATTACCCATGAGTTTTCAAAGGTAGCCTAGGCCTCACCATTATATAAATATGTCTTATACACAATGTTCTCAATACATGCAGGTTATAAAATTTCAATTTGAAAGGATCGTACCATTGTACCTACTGTTGAAAAGGAATTTTATCATGCTTTTGTGATCTCAATGTGTATTTTTTTTTCTCTCCACTGTTCATATTATGAAATGATTATTGAAATTATAAGATGTTAACCAAGTTCATCTCTTTGTTGTTAGCTTTAGAGATTATACGACATTGTTGATAATGTTTATGATCCATTTGAAATTAAGTGAATTATATTAATGTTAGTAATACAGTTGATAACAAATCAAATGAGGTGTTGGTAAAACAACACTTGCTTAATTGGTCTACAATGATCATAGGGTATAATGCATGGTTTATACTTTTAATTCTAACACCTATCAGCTCATATATGGTGTATTATATATTGATTTAATAGTTTCCAAATTAGTGCAAATAATCTACCGACAAGGGTCCTTATATATATATATATATATATATATATATATATATATATATATATATATATGGAGTTGAAACAAAATGTTGGGAATGGATGCAAGACCAACCGCACAACATTTAAGCTTGAGATCGCTAGCTTCAATCAATTTCAAAGCATCTACCTATCTATCTATTTAAACCAAGCTTGAGCTATCCATGAGCTAAAATTGTGTTTGTGGTACATCTAAAAAAGCTTCGCACATTCTTTATGTGTTTATGAATCATCATAAACTTCAATGCATTTATTTTTATCACAATAACCTTTGAACTTCTACTCTTTTTTGTATTCCATAACTCATATTTCTTAACTATGAAAATTCACTCACTCATTATATATACAACCACTAATATGATCACAATATTTTTCGTTTCATATTTGTCCTACATTGAAAAAGATGTGTATAAATATGTGATTTTGTGCATCAAAATTTAGGTTTTGTTCATCACCACTTTCAAGCAATAATTGAATAGAACATCTTTAATTTTGTACTATTGTTTTTCTACTCACTTTTACTCTTCATCTCTTGATTATCAATTGGTTTCTATGACAAGATAGGGAGTCAAGTTACCCTTAAATTGATCGAATATTTAAGCTCTACTTTGTAAAAAAAAAATTATATGATGTTTGTTAGTATATTTTTCGACTTTATTTTATATTTTATTTTATTTCTTAATGTGTATGTGAAATTTATTTATATCAATTAGAAGAAAAATATTATATGACATTTGTTGCTCAAGAAGAAGTTTATGAAAAATGGTTGTTCATCGTCACTTTCTCTAAGAAACTATTTAATGGTACCTCTTCAATTCGGTATTATGAGTTTTCTTCTCTTTTTTACTCTTCATCTCTTGACTATTCTTTGGTTTCTATAATATGACAGAGACTCAAATTGCGTTTAGGTCGACCAAATGATTTAGATAAAATTCAACAATTTATAAATATAATGTTGAATAAATTATTTTAATTTTTAAATTTAATTTATGTGAACATAGTTATAATTATTAGCACAAGGAGTGCCATAATAGAAAGAAAAAGTTTTTACAAGGTTAAAATACAAGATACAAAGATCAAGAAAAGTCTTAGAAAAGTAAAATATGAAAGTTCAATCCTAACATTGTAATAAAAACACTAAATTGAGATTATGCGGCTGTAATAAATTTCATTCATAAGATTGGAATGTGTAATAAATTTCATTCATAAGATTGGAAGCTAAAATAATGAACGTTTTATTTTTTTAATAAATTTTTAACATTATATATGCATGATTGCTTGCCTGTACCTCCATGGTGACTCTCCTTTTCTACTTTTCTAGGATGAGGTAATTCTCCTTTTTCCTTACTTTTATTTTATTTATGTGCTTGGATATACAATTACGGTCCATAATTTGTTTTTTTTTTTTTAAGGAAGGAATAATTTGGTTGATACATTCCTTAAAAAGAGGTTGATATGTGAAGATCTTTTCTAGATATCACAATATTTTCATAGATCTTATATAGGTAAAATAATTTGGTTAGCATCTGTGTGTTCATTTGCGATACATAATAGTCTTATTTTAGCGTTTGGGGACTATCTTTATTTTTCGTGTATTAGTCTCTGTCTCACAATTATCTATTGGTTTAGCTTTATTATATATTGAAAATAAAATTTTAAATTAAATCATAGTTAATTTTCTTCCTTTTCACAACTATTTTATATTATTCCTCTGCATAGCAAAATAAATCTATACAAATTGTTTCAAATTAAAGTTTAAAAATTTAGTGTAAATTTTTTCATATTGATATTGATACTACCATATTCATGTGTGCAAAAGTTGTTTGTATATTCTTGATTTGCAATATTAATTAGGAGGATGACAAAAGTTTAAAAATATTTTAATGGTCATCTTTTAAAATAAAAATGATTCCATAAAGCTACCAAGATTGTTATTTTCAATAAATTTATAAAGAATTATAATGAAACCCGTGCAATGCACGAGTTATATACCTAGTTTACATAGTATGAGTAGTATGAGTGTGTTACGATTTAAAACAGATACACAAATAGTTTAAGATTTAGAATACAATACGACTAAGATACATTAGCAAAATTTTATACTAGAACTTATATGCATTTAAAATACTTTAAAAATTTAATTTAAGTTGGATATCGATATCTGATACATATACGACTTGGATATGTCTCCATACTTGGAGTTTCAAGGTTTCATAGGTCCCAACTCGACTAACAAAATGCCAATACTGTTAATCAGATGCTATGACCGTGATTTGAATCTTGTACCTCCATTTTTCGTCTATATACTCAAAAAAAGTGATATAGATGTTAAAATATGTTTGTCTCATATTATATTACATTCTGTAAAAACTGTTTGGTGAATTTTGGTTATTATGACGAGTGAATGAATCTAATGTTCAATTGAATTATGATTAATTATGCATAGTCATTTAATCATTGTTATGTTACCATACTGTTATCTTTTCTCTGGGAGGTCTGTGACGCCTAATTTTCTTTAACGTTGGAATATAGTGTTATGTCTTAATACTTAAATATTTAATGCGGATTAAGATAGTAAATCTTACTTTTACTAGTAAATTAATTAGGTTACTTAAAATTTAATTTAAATAAATATCTTTCTTGCATTTTTCTTCTACGTTAAGTTAAAGTCTTAGTTCTTGATCGTAACACATAAAAATAAAAATAAATAAAACACAAGGATATAAAATATGCATCATATATATTCGACACACCATCAATTATGTTCCCCTTAGGGTTACATAATCAAGCTTGCCAGGGGTAGTTAGATATTTTACAACACTTGCAAGTCAAAGTACGTCATACTTAAGTTAAACTAATTAAACGTAACCATCTGTCATACTCCTGGTCACCTGGAAGTCACTACCACAAAAGAAGAGATCCATGAGCGTAGGGGTGGCAAAACGGGTCCAATTCACCGAGCCGATCCGTTTAGCACGTTATTTTTGGCGGGCTGAGTCGAGGTTTTGAACTCGCTTCTTATAGTTGACTTACCCCGCTTAACTTGTTGAAAAAACGGGGCGGACATGGGTTGGGACGGGCCGACCCGCTTAACTCGTTTTTATTTCTTTTTTAAGATTTATTTTATCCTTTTGATTTATATTTTGGTTGTTGGATTTATTTTAAGATTTGTTTTATGTTGCAAATTTGTTCTATGTTGGCGGATTTTCCTTATTTTGCTATTAAGCATGTTGTTTAGTTCGATAATTTTGCTATTATCTTGTTTTTACCACAAATTTATTTGATCCCTATTCTTTTATATTTATTTTTATGATAAAAGCAATATAGTTTTTTTGTAACAATTATGTTGTAAAAAATATGCTTTAAAAAAATTGTTTTTCTTCACTAAAAAAAAGTATTTTGTTTGACGGACCGGCCCGCCAACTCGTTTGTCCGCCACTAAACGGGGAGGGGTGAGATATTGAAATCGGTCACTTGATTTGACTCGGCTCGTCTCGTCCCATTTTAAACGAGCTTAGACGGAAAGGGACTAAACAGGACGAGCCGGCCCGCTTTGCCATCCCTACACATGAGCGTAGAGTTCATAAACAACCAACTTAACAATATAATTGTAAAAAACTCATAATATAATTTACGAGAAATCATCTTAAATTTTCACCGTAAATCTTCAAGCAAATTCTGTTATTTATTATTATTACTATTAACATTAAGTTCACAAATCTTCCAATCACTGCTAGAAAAAGCAAAATTAGAGAGGAAAATTAGTGACGGAAAAAATAAAATTCCTTGGTTGCAAAATTTAATGACGGAATTAGATAGGGATTTCACGTTTTCCCTCTCTAAAATCCCCTCACTAATTTTTACATTTTTAGTAGTGAATTACGAGTAATAATATACATATGTTTCTTGGGTGTTCCCTAAAGTATATCCCCTTACCTTTGAGCAATCACCTTCTTCGATACCTAATGGGTCATGCTAACAGTGCCCTAGAAGCACTGGTTAAGAAGTTAAATATAGTATAGTTACATTAAATGCTTAAATAATGATCCAAAAAGGTAATATTTGGATTCAAAGTTGTGTAATCAATGCATTAAATGCTTCCTTTTTAGACTTAATATTTTCTCTTTTAGCTTTTGATGAGTAAAACCGCAAGTGTACGGTTCTATCGAGGTAGTAAAAATAGAGTATCGTTCCGACATGGAGTTGTTTTAATTCAATTAACTTTTTGGAAGAGAAATAGAAGAAAGTTCATTAAAAAGGTTTGATTTTTAGTTTTGAATAAAAATAATAATAAAAAGCGCCTTGGGATTTATTGGTCCATCTTAACAACAAGTCCTTCACAAACAAACCCTAAACCGCTAATTTTACATTGAATTCACTTTCTAAAGACAAGTTTCTCTTAAGCATATCAAAGCTTCTCTCGAAGTCATTGAGTGTGTTCCTCTAACAACCAAGGCTATTCTCATGGTTGGTTGTTATTAGAATCCTTGAAGATCGAAACTTTATATGTCTCAAGGTTTGCTAAGCTATTCTCATGCTTCACAATCCTTGTCTAATTTCACTTGTTCCAATATCAAAACTCCGCGTTCGCTTTATGAATTGATATTTAAGATGATGAATTAACGATTACTAACCCTCCGCGTTCGCTTTATGAGTTGGTAATTGTTAATTCACTATTAAACCGGTGAAATTAGAAGAGAAAGTAGATTTATATAAAATTAGGGTTCATGGTTTGGTTTGTTAGGATTATGTCATTAAGACTTACCCAACAATCCCAAGACAAAGAAGAGTCTACTCACTCATGGTTGAAGTAGACATAGGGGAGAAGAAGAAGAACATAAAAATAATAAGAAAATAAAAGAAAGAACTTTTATTAAGAAAAACAATTGTCACTATTGAATTCCAAGAACAAAAAATGAATTGTTGTGATGGCTAGCTACTCTATTTATAGTTTACAATGACTTAAGCCCTAAGAAAATATATCACTAGAATGTTCCACAAGAAACCACGGGCTTTTAGGTCAGAAATAAACTAATAGGTAGCTTGTCCATGAAGCAAAAGCAGCAAAAGAGCATCCCGAGGGTTGGCACGGCCATGTGGCTGGTGGCACGGGCCGTGCCAAGCTTCTGACTTGGTGGATTTATATTTTTGTGCCGAATCATCGTATTTTCTTGACCGAATCAGCTCTGAATCCTCTTTCTTTTGCTCCAAGATTGAATCTTTAGAATATTTGTTCCTGAAATTAAATATCTTGCAATTGAAGTAAAATAAATCTAAAAGGAATAATATTAAATAAAATAAAATCAAATCTAAATGAAACAGATTTAAATATCATATAAAAAATCATTAAATAATGACTCATCAAACTCCCCCACACTTGAATCTTTGCTTGTCCTCAAGAAAAAGGCATAAACATAACATCATAAACAAGATTTAACATTTGACAATACAATTAAAAACTCATGTCTTCTCTAAGGTTTCATTTCAAGCGTACACTAATCACAACTTCAAGTATCCCTTATGAACCTGTTCAATCCGACAACAAGTTTCAAGTGGGTGTGTGTGTGCAGTTCAACCTTATTCTAGGTTCTGTATAAGATAGATATTATGAGGAAAACAGGTTCTAACCTTAAGACTAAACCAACCGAGAAAAGTTCTTTCTTCATTTCATATAAGAGAGATGGGAGTACTTTTGATCATTAGATCTTTGCCAATTGCATACCTTTGAGGTTTTTTGCAGAATTTTCATTGGAGACAACCATCTTCACGTAGGAAGTCGGAGGGCCTACCCCCTTCCCCAATCTAGATTCAATGGTGCTTTTTATGATTATAACATCACCTTCACGTAGGAAGTCGGAGGGCCTACCCCCTTCCCCAATCTAGATTCAGTGATGCTTTTATGATTACAATTGTTCTGCCCCCTTAAGCTTTTCAAGATAACATCATCTTCACGTAGGAAGTCGGAGGGCCTACCTCCTTCCCCAATCTAGATTCGATGATGTACATTAAAATTAATTTGACTTTGTATTCCCCCACACTAACTTATACTACTTAAAAAAACTTTGAAGGGTTAATTTACCTTTAGTGTTAGAACATGCTCCTTAAAATACCTACTTATACACTTACTTAAAAGCTGAATTTTGTGCTTTTCTCATAGAGAAGTTTCACAATAAAACAAGACGTGGGTATAGCAAGAATACTTAAAACACAAGAAATTACTTTCATGTACAAGAAATAACCAATTGGAGGAGACTAACAAAAATTTTATGCCATAATTCAAAATAAAACAAGCTGCTTAAATGCCTTTCGCAACAAAACATAATGAAAGATTTAAAGTTCAAGGCAGTTTGGAACACTTAGGCTTGTGCATCTCCTTCTAGCCTTGTACCTGTATTGTTTATCAAACACAATTCCAGGTGATGCTAAAGAACATTCTTTCACACAATGGTCGATTATATCTATCATACAACATGAGTCCTTGATGGAAAGACTTTTCATGAGATTAGCAAGTTCAAATTCAACCGTGTCTTTACCAACATTAAAAGCTAATTTACCATTTTTGACATCAATTATGGCTCTTGCAGTAGCAAGGAAAGGTCTTCCCAAAAGAATTGGTACTTGGCTATCTTCCTCTATTTCCATCACAACAAAATCAGCAGGTATATATATCTCTCCTACCTTGACTAGAACATCTTCCACTATTTCAGCTGGGTACTTAACGGATTGGTCCGCTAATTGTATGGTCATTCTTGTTGACTTAAGTTCCCTTATACCCATTCTCTCAAAGAGGGATAGAGGCATTAAACTAACACTTGCTCCTAAGTCACACATAGCTTTCTTTACTATTTCGGACCCTATGACACAAGGTATGGAGAAACTTCCTGGATCTTTAAGCTTGGGTGGCAATTTGTTTTGAATGATGGCACTACATTCTTCTGTAAGGTTAACTGTCTCATCTTCCTCGATCTTCCTTTTTTTGAAAGGATTTCTTTTAAAAACTTAGCATAAGTGGGCATTTGAGTCAGAACATCAGTGAAAGGTACATCAATGTAGAGTTTATTCATCATTTCAATAAATTTTCTAAATTGCTCATCTAGCTTAGACTTAGCGAACCTTTGTGGAAAAGGAACCTTAGGTTTGTAAGAGACAGGTGTAGCTGGTTTTTCACTTTCTACCATAGTTTCCTCATCTTGTGGCTCACTGCTTTCCTTTTCAATCACACTTGGTTTAGTTTTCCCTATAGGTCCCTCCAGTTGTCTACCATTCCTAAGTGTAATAGCATGCATAGTGTTACTTATAAGTTGACTAAATTTTTGGGTCACTTGGGAGATTTGTGCCTCTAAGATTTTGTTGTGAGAAGAAATGGAATCTACCTTTGATGTAAGCTTGGTAAGAGAGTCGTTTAAAATTTCATTTTGAATTTTAAGGTCTTGAAGTTCTTTGGACTGATTTAAAAAATAAGTTTCTATTAAAAGCTCCAAACTAGACTTTTGAGCGACTCTCTGGATGTTTGCAAAACTGGGTAGTGCTGCTTGTCTTAAGGGATGTTGAGGATTTTTAGAAAAAATTTGGGTTTGCCTCATCCCTTGGTTGTTTTGAATAAAGTTTATTTGTTCAACACTTTCAGCAACTCTACCTAGTTGGCAATTAATACTAGTATGACCAAAAGCACCACAGGCTCCACAAGAAGATGAAACAGGAGTTGTTGAAACATTACCAATATTTAGTTTGTCAAATTTTAGAGAGAGAGCATCTATTTAAGCAGACAAGTGCTCAAGAGGAGGAATTTTATTCATACCCGCTTCTTGTTCAAAAGGTGAAGGAACGGTGGTGGTTCTTTCATTGGTCCATTGATAATGATTTTTGGCCATATCTTCAATCAAGGCATAAGCTGTTGTAAAATCCTTGTTCATTAAAGCTCCACCTGCAGCTGTATCAACAGTCATTTTTGTGATATAAGTGAAGCCATTATAAAAAGTGTGGATTACAAGCCACTTCTCTAAACCATGGTAGGGACAAAGTATAAGCATTTCCTTGAAACACTCCCATACATCATAAAGAGATTCCCCATCTTTTTGAGTGAATTGGTAGAGCTTTGCCCGTAGTTGGGCGGTTTTGGAAGGGGGAAAGAATTTGGCAAGAAATGCTCGCCTCATTTGATCCCAAGAAGTAATGCAACCAACTCCTAAAGAATGGAACCAAGTGCAAGATTTATCCTTTAAGGAAAAAGGAAAAAGGTGCAGCCTTACGACCTCTTGGTTTTTGTAGGTCACACTGAGTCTCGAGAAAGTAGAAAGGTGAAGATTTGGATCCTCCATGGATGATTCGAAAAACTGGAATGCGGGTTTAATCTCAAAGTTATCATCCTCAACCGTTAGGTAAACTATAACTACACGTGGCTCTTCTATAAAAGGGATGACGTACTCTTTAAGAGTGCGTTCTTCAGCCATAGTGTTAATTAAATAAGAGGTTAGTGGTAAAAGAAAGAAGAAAGTAGTAAAAGAAAAAAAATAAAAATAAAAATTCTAATCACTAAGAAAAAGTTAATCAAATTAACTCCCCGGCAGCAGCGTCAAAAACTTGATGAGTAAAACCGCAAGTGTACGGTTCTACCGAAGTAGTAAAAATAGAGTATCGGTTTCAACATGAAGTTGTTTTAATTCAATTAACTTTTTGGAAGAGAAATAGAAGAAAGTTTAGTAAAAAGGTTTGAATTTTAGTTTTGAATAAAAATAATAATAAAAAGTGCCTTGGGATTTATTGGTCCATCTTAATAACAAGTTCTTCACAAACAAACCCTAAACCGCTAATTTTACATTGGATCCACTTTCTAAAGACAAGTTTCTCTTAAGCGTATCAAAGCTTCTCTCGAAGTCATTGAGTGTGTTCCTCTAACAACCAAGCCTATTCTCAAGGTTGGTTGGTTGTTATTAGAATCCTTGAAGGTCGAAACTTTATATGTCTCTAGGTTTGCTAGACTATTCTCATGCTTCACAATCCTTGTCTAATTTCACTTGTTCCAATATCAAAACTCCGTGTTCGCTTTATGGATTGATATTTAAGATGATTAATTAATGATTACTAACCCTCCGCGTTCGCTTTATGAGTTGGTAATTGTTAATTCCTTATTAAACCCGTGAAATTAGAAGAGAAAGTAGATTTATATAAAACTAGGGTTCATGGTTTGGTTTGTTAGGATTATGTCATTAAGACAAAGAAGAGTCTACTCACTCATGGTTGAAGCAGACATAGGGGAGAAGAAGAAGAACATAAAAATAATAAGAAAATAAAAGAATGAACTTTTATTAAGAAAAACAATTGTCACTATTGAATTACAAGAACAAATGATGAATTGTTGTGATAACTAGCTACTCTATTTATAGTTTACAATGACTTAAGCCCTAAGAAAATATATCACTAGAATGTTCCACAAGAAACCATGGGATTTTAGGTCAGAAATAAACTAATAGGTAACTTGTCCATGAAGCAAAAGCAGTAAAAGAGCATCCTGGGGGTTGGCATGACCTTGTGGCTGGTGGCATGGGCCGTGCCATGCTTCTGACTTGGTGGATTTATATTTTTGTGTCGAATCATCGTATTTTCTTGACCGAATCAGCTTTGAATCCTCTTTCTTTTGCTCCAAGACTGAATCTTTAGAATATTTGTTCCTGAAATTAAATATCCTGCAATTGAAGTAAAATAAATCTAAAAGGAATAATATTAAATAAAATGAAATCAAATCTAAATAAAACAAACTTAAATATTATATAAAAAATCATTAAATAATGACTCATCGACAATACCTTGAAAGCACTATTAGCATTACCCATACCTAATTACTCATCAAAATAACTATCGATTAACTAACTAACATTATAATAAACCAAAAACTATTAAAATCCTAGGTACAAGAAATAATAAATATATAAGTCAAGTGTGTAACTCTAATTTAATAATAAAAAATAAGCATCTTAAACTTGATTAAATTAGTGAATCAAATAATAATACTCGTATGGTGTTGTTGTAGCTATAAATAAAGATCTTATTTTATTTGATTTCATTTATAGCCATGCCGAAAGTAACTACTGTTCAATATATATTAACATGTACTTTCCCATTATATCCAATTTTAAAACTTTACTCTAGTTTATAATATCATAAAAAACCCTCAATTGAGTAGCAATTACTATTAATTTATGTACTATATGTTTTCATATTAATAGCAATTAGTATGTTAAAAATGGTCACATAGCAATTAATATGTCAAACATGGTCACTGATCTTTTAAAGTTCAAAACATCATGTTACACATAGCCCTTCTTATATGGGCGTCTCACGCTCAAAAAGACTGGTTATGTTGAAGTTATAAGTAGTACTTATACAAGGTACATATTGGGTTTTCACTTGTGTATATGCTTATGGAACAATTTTTTCAGTAATAAATAAAAGACATAAGTTGATGAAAGTTCTTGCTTTAGATCTAATAAAAACAAACCAAATTTTTTTTTTTTATTAAATGTGATAGTGAATAGGACTTGTAGTCTTCTAAGTGGTAAAAGATTGACAAGGAATGACTAGAAAAAAAACAAAAAGAAAGACGGAATAACTAGAAAAAAAACAAAAAGAAAGAAGAAAGAGAAGAAAAGAGAGTACAAACCTTGAGTTTCACTTCTTTATAATGAAATTTTATAAATTTTAGTGTACTTGTTTTAATATGTTATGCGCGATGTTTCAATGTTTGCGATGTTCCGTTCAATGACAAGAAAGTAAAAGACACAGTAAGTTTGTTGACCCAGTTCGGCGACAAACACACCTACTTTGAAGCTGCCAAGCCAGGAAGGAAATCCACTAGTGTAGTCCTTATTCAAAAGCTCTCAGCAAACTCCTAGTTTACACTTTATGACCTAGGACCTACTTGTTCTAGACTTCAACTTAGGAACTCCTAAATCTGAGATCCCATCTCACTATCATATGGTCAATCACTGCTCCAGTCACCTATCAGACCTCAAACAAAACAGTTGGTGAAGTTATCTTCAAACACAAGCTACGACCTTGCTTACAAGCTTTGGTGTAGACAACGAGTTTACAACTCAAACACACAGTTATTAACAAGTATCAAGATGATACAGGAAAGACTAAATAAACAGAACTAAACTTGCATCAAACGATACAAGAGGAGAACATAACACACAAACTCAAAACCCTAAAAACTAAACTTTTTTAGTATGACAGCTTGAATACCTAATTAGGTCTTCCTTTTAGCAATATGGGCTAACAACCTTGCTAGGAACAAATTGCAGATCGATCTGATCCACACAAAACAGAATCAAAGAGACAAATATGGAAAGTCCTAATATGTAGGAACATCTTTAGGAACGTCCCAACCGCCTTCAAATATTCCCTTAAATATTCTTAGACAAGGCGCGCATACAAATAGGCATGAACTCGTGCAGGAGGAACATTCTGTTCAACATCTCATATGGATGCCTAAACCATGTTGGAACATAGAGTCCAACTTCACAATAAATGGATATTTGTTTTAGCAACAATGAAGCCAATACAAATACCCAACGGATAATGATACTTGTGTGTGAGTGAATTAAGGAATGTACTAGCCTACTTATAGAAGAAGTGTAAGGCTTTGAATGGGCTACATGGAAGCCACATTAGTTTTTCGTGAATGGAGTAATGCAGTTTTAGATGTAGTGCTTATCTATTTACTGTTGTACAATTCTTATCTTAGACTTTTGTTATATATTTTATTAATTAATGTTATTAATCATGTAGTTATATTATATATATTTTTCTGGTTTTAATTTTTATCTTTTTTGGTAATAAAATTATATAGTCAAGCAAATCGCTGTCCGAAATCCGGTAGAATTTTAAGTCTAAATTTTTATCATAGTCTGATATGATATTATAGTTATATTGTATAATATTATTTTTCCTAAATCCACTCTCTAGGAAAGAATTTAACTATCAATCTATGAGAGTAAACTACGTCAAAACATACTAAATAATTAAAAAAAAAGTAGGGTGTCTCAAGGTCACACAACTTTTTTGCTTCATTGTGTTGTAATAACGGGACATGGCATATTCATGTGATTAAAATCATACTTGACTGCATATTTATAGTCACAACACACACACACACACACACACACATATATATATATATATATATATATATATATATATATATTAGTGGTAGAAATTCCAATGTATTTATGTATTTAATGTTATTATGAATATGTAAGTATAACAAAACCCTTTAAACAAAAAAAACTCAAAAGTAATTAAAGTATCATCTTAGAAGACAATGATTAAACATTTCAATGAAATGAAATTTATGTTGTTGATGACATTAAGCCCATTGAATGTTATATGTATTTGGTATGAATGGTTTGAGTTGGTGCATCTAGTGTCATAACCTTTTCTTCAACAAGATCTCTGATTGAAGTGATGACGTATAACAATGTGCTTTGTCCTGCTATGTTGAATAGGATTTTTGGAAATGTTGATAACACTTAAATTGTCACAGAACAATGTTAGAACATCTTGCTCAATATTGTACTCCTTCAACATCTGCTTCATCCACACAAGTTGTGAGCAACTACTCCCAGCAACAATGTACTCTGCTTCTGCAGTAGATAGAGATACATAGTTATGCTTTTTACTGAACCAAGAAATTAGATTGTTTCCCTGAAAGAAACATCCACCATAAGTATTTTTCCTGTCATCTGCACTTCCAGCCCAGTCAGCATCACAATAACCTATCAGCATGGAGTTCTCACTATGTGAGTACAAGATCCCATAATCTAACTCAAGGGGAACCATCTTGGACTAAGTTTTATTGCGAGAATATGACTTTTCAACACCGACGACCTTCAAGATGCCCATGACATCTAAAAATTTGTATTTATTAGAAAATAAATGTACACGAACACAGAAGAGCACACCATGAATAAACCTTATAATATACTCCCTCCGTCCCTTAATGTAAACTCCCTTTACATTTTTCACATTTCGTAAGAAAAGTTGTCAGTGTAATTAATGTGTCTGTTTTGTGTGTTAATATTACCAAATTATCCTTTGTTTGTATGTGTATTAAATTTGACTTTTCAAATTTCAAGATAAGTTAGTAGTATTAATTAAGGGTATGTTTAGGAAAAAAAAATAATAAATACATCTAGTAATTTGAAAAGGAGTTTACATTTAGGGACAAAAATAAAATCAAATAGGTGGTTACATATAGGGACGGAGGGAGTAATATTTCAAACAAATATAAAAACCAACTTACCGATCAAATAATCGGTGTCATACTCGGATTAAAAAATCTCTCAAGTATCAATTATGACACACATGTCAGCATGAACCAAGTTTTCATTGCATTGTTTGATTGTGGTACCATATTGAAAGTTAATCTTGTATGGGTGTCTTGTTGTCTTATAAGATCCCACATTAGCAGCAACATAGAAATTTTTCAATAGAGTGTACCCGATTTTCACTTAGTTACTTCTCATACTTGTATATGAGAGTACGCATAACAGTTTTGTTAAATCGCTCACTCTAAAAATTTAAAAAATAACGATAAATTAAAAACATATAATCTATGTCGCGTCATTTTTCGGAGATCAAGGCTATTTGATTAGCGTTTGACTCACTATTTTATTTCACGACTGAACATTTAATTTTTGAAAGAAAGTGGAAAAAAGTTCAAATACCACATTTTAAAGATTAAGGGTTCGGGGGTTGGTTACATAAAGGGAAGGTATTAGCACCCTTTATGTTCGTAGTACTCTACGCGAACCTCTTGATTTTATTTAACTTTTGTGCTATAAACTTGCTTGCTTTTTGAATATGAATTTAAAGTGTTTAAGAAAACAAAGACCTAATTATCTACATTTTTTATTGATTTGAGAGGACGAGTGTCCTTTGCCTACGTACCCGTGAGGGATCAAAACCTCGTAGTTCGGGGTAAAAATTGACGTTTGATTTGTTATGTGTTTTTTATTTGTTTTGAAAAAAGTTTTAAAATAAAAGCCAAGTGGCAAATAAGAATTTGGTTTGTGTTTTTTAATATTAAAGGAAATGACTGAAAATAAAATTTAGATTGATTGCAATTTTTATTTATGAAATGATAAAATAAAAGGATCACTTGATTAAACAATCAAGGTTTATTATGAAAATGTTTTTTGTTATTTGTTATTTTGAATGTTTTTGTTGTTTTAAATATTGAACTAGAATAAGATAAACTAACGGAGCGGAAAAGAATAAAGCGCGGGGACCTCACAATGGCTTTGGACCACATGAGGACCCTTAACCTAAGCTACGAAACGTAAAAGACAACGCATAACCCACGCACGCACACATGCACCTAAGCTATTACAAAAAGCCTAATAATACATTCTACGGTCTGCGATATGATAAATAAAAATACATCCGAGCCTAAATATACATTCTACGTCATGGGTGAAAATAGAAAGGCGAAGAAATAAACATGCATGATAATAAACCTAAACTAAAATGCATGGATGATTTACATTAAGCCTAAACCTACAACCTAAATTCATGCAATAAAATTAAAATACAATTAAATGACATGATTAAAATATGACAGCATGAGTACGAAATGTGAACGAGAACATAAAAAAAATGCAAGAGTTAAAATTTACAGGCAGGGGGGTGTTAACAGTAAAAAAGGGGTGCAGAACTTAGAAAAAGGAAGAAAATTGGGCCTGGAGGAGGCCAGACGCGTGTTGGGCCGGTTAAATCAAACTTAGCCGCCTGATTGAAATCGGACAGCTTTGGTTTGATCATGCAGGGAAGCAGCACAGGCCGCAGGATCAAAGATTAATAAGAGAAGGGGGCGCGGGTGCATGATAACCCATGCACCGTCCCCCACTGGATTGGAGCGGACTTATATGAGGGTTGTAAGAGAGGAAACCCTCATTTTTCTGATTGTTTCTCTCTCTACCCTTCTTCTCTCTTACAACTCTCTCTTCTCTCTCCTCCTATTTCTCTCAAGAACATCAACAATGTTCTTCCCCCCAACCCAGATTCCGGCGAGGTAAAAGGGGTTCCGGCGGTGGTTCGCCGGCCGGTGCGGCGGCGCCGCCGCGACAGAACCCCTACACTTATTTTTTTTAATTTTTTTTTGTCCTAATCTCTTCTACTCTTCTTTCTAATTCTGATTTCAAACTCAAAACTCTCAACCTATATCTACTTAACCCTAGATCTAAGAGTGAAAAAAAGAAGTAAAATTACCTTTTTATATTTCGTTTAGATCCGTTTTGTGCGTGTTTGGTAGTCACGGATTCGGTCGTGAGTGAGTTTGTTTCTTTGTATACGTTGTGTTCCCGTGACCGTGTGTGTGCTTGGACTGTGGTTGAGTGGCAGATTCGGTTTTGAGTGGGTTTGTGCGTGTTTTCGTGTTGCTGATGCCGCAAGGATGGTGGCTTTTGATTAGTGCTCTTGTCGTGTTTCCAGATTTCTTGTATTTGTGGTTTTTCAATTTGCTGGTCCTATGTTGGAAATTGGCCGTTGTGGATGTTACTGATTGCTGGAAGTATTGTTCAGTGTGTTTTTGTGATTTGCAGGTTTTGAAAATTGGTGTTGGATGCGATGAAATTGTTAGGTTTTTTTGTGAATTTTTCGTGGTGAATTTCGGCTGTCCTTTATGGATCCTCTGCTGGATCTATTTAAAGGGTTCAAAATCAAGTTTAGGGTTTGTTGAATCAGGCAGAAAAAATTGGCTTGAATGAGGTGAAAGAAAAACAAACGTGCTTGGATTAAGATGAATGGAAAACGTGAGGATTTTTTTCGGATGACTTGTTACGGTTTCGAAACCGAATCTGGACCGTATTTGGACCTTTGGATTTTTTATGGACACATTTTTTTAAAAGAAAGAAAAAAAGAAATGGATAAAAAAAGGTATATATAAATTAACATTGAATTAATCAATTAAATAAAATGAGATAGAAGGTAAAAGATGGAAATGAATTAAAATTAAAAGGACTAATAAAAAATAAAAAGTGAGAAGAGGGCCCGACTCGGAATAAAAAAAATGAGGTATTTTAAAATACCTCTCTGCCGAAATTTTTACCGAAAAGTCTGCGACTGATCATGATCGAACGACGTACGAGTGTAGGGTCAAATAACACGTGTCGGTGTATGAATGCGCGATCTTAGGTCAAAAATCGGGGTATGACAGATGCCCCTATTTAAGTTTCTTCGTCCAAAGATCTGAAGATGAAATCTTTGATTTGACGGATCGAAGGGACTTAAATACAAAGTACACCTATTTTTGACCTTAATATACTGTGTAAATGCGTGTGACGCAATTATGAATGCAAGACGGTGTGGATGACTCGACTGGGACAAGTAATAACGACGGGATGCCCGAACTCTTTGTAGAAAGAGCTCTGACTTTGTGGGAGGAATGTAGTTTCACTGGGGAAATGATTGTCTATTTTGGTATTAATTTGGGAATGATAGTTTAACGAAGACAAAACTTTTGATGATATCACTGGGCCAGACGCACTGGGGATGGCACTCAAGGGAATGTCGGATAGCCGCGGAGTGTCTGTTGTTTGGGACTAACAGCTTGAAACAAGGCAAAAGATAAACTTAAGTGGTCTATTGTCTAGGACCGTTGGCTTGAAAACAGATAAAAGTGTAAGCGGTCCGTTGCGTAGGACTGTAGGCTTGAAAGCAGATAAAGTGTAAGCGGTCCATTGTGTGGGACTGTCGGCTTTAAAGTGGATAAAGTGTAAGCGGTCCATTGTGTAGGACTGTCGGCTTGAAAGCAGATAAAGTGTAAGCGGTCCATTGTGTAGGACTGTCGGCTTGAAAGCAGATAAAGTGTAAGCGGTCCATTGTGTGGGACTGTCGGCTTTAAAGTGGATAAAGTGTAAGCGGTCCATTGTGTAGGACTGTCGGCTTTAAACGAATAATGGACTTGAAATGATAGGATGCGGCCAAAACAAGATTTCGGGCGACCGATGCAACCATGTGTGAATGATGTCGTGTATATGTTGTGTGTGAGTGAAAGTAATAATGCATGAATGTATGAACGTGTGAATGAATGTATAAGTGTGTGGACTGGACTGTAATAGGTAAATTCGACGGAAAGAGATAAAGCAGGTAGGAAGGGGAGACTGGCTGACATCGCAACACCCACACTCGGCAAACTTCCTTGGAGATAACACTGTTGTGAACTAATCGAACAATTTTCATGGCGAGACCTAACACAAGATAGCAGTTCTCAATGTTTCCTGGGGAGGGAGCCCGTTATCGACCAGAACTTTGGGTAAAAGTCGCCATTTCACATAGGGTGCCAATCCATTGGTATGACAGATGCCCCAGCAGTCACGCTCCTTTTTGTTTTTGTTTGTTTGTTTTCTCTTGAAATCCCTAACTTTTGCCTGGACCGCCCTTTCGGGTTTTCAGTCCACCGGGAGTATATTTCCTTTTTTGTGCCCCTAATTTTTGCCTGGACCGCCCTTTCGGGTTTTCAGTCCACCGGGACGCTCTCTATTGCCTAAGCCGCCTTTTTAGGTTTTCGACTTAGCGAGCTCTCTTTTTGTATTTTTTGTTTCCTTTTGTAAAACTCCCCACATTGTCTAGCCATGCTTGTTTAGCAGGGTTCAAACGTTCCTGGAGGAGAATGTCGACGTACGCTCCATTTTACTCATGAGTCTTAAGGAGCACTTACTTGTTTATGCTTTTGAGAGACGTGAAAAAGTTTTAAGAATTTGCTTCGCAATATTACCATCAAAAACAGAAGAAAGTGTGAAAAATAGAATAAATGAGAATTTCAAGTAAAAGAGAAATGGCTCAAATTTTATTGATTGAACGGTGGTCAGCCGATGGCATGACTCCATAGATCTTTACAAAAATTTAAAAAAAAATGGTAATTTATTTGTGAAGGGGTACATTGAACTTCACGACCCTATTTTCCCTAACAACTTTGAGTTCTGCTGTTCTGATGCTTCAGATTGAAGGTTCTTTGGTAACAGGTGTGCCCCAAGTCGGTGGCGTCTGACCGGATGCAGTTACTTTGTCTTTTTCTTTATCCTTAATTTTTGCATAGGCCGCCCTTTCGGGTTTTCAGTCTATCAGGATAATCTCTGTTTAATGTCTCTAATTTTTGCCTGGACCGCCCTTTCGGGTTTTCAGTCCACCGAGACGCTCATTTTTGCCTAAGCCGCCCTTTCGGGTTTTCGACTTATCGAGCTGTTCTTATAATTTTTAGACAAAATATTTCTTGACTGCATCCGTGTTTACAGTACGCGGAAGTTCTTCACCATCCATAGTTTGAAGAGTCATGGCACCACCGGAGAAGACTCTTTTGACGACGTATGGGCCCTCATAGTTAGGAGTCCACTTGCCCCTGGAGTCGGGTTGGAAAGACAAAATCTTCTTTAGCACGAGATCACCCTCTTTGAATTCACGGGGACGAACCTTCTTGTCGAAAGCCAACTTCATCCTCTTTTGATATAATTGTCCATGACATAGAGCAGCCATGCGTTTCTCCTCGATTAAGTTCAACTGATCATACCTACTTTGAGTCCATTCAGCTTCTGATAACTCAGCTTCCATTAAAACTCTCATTGAAGGGACCTCAACTTCTACGGGAAGTACTGCCTCCATACCATATACCAAAGAGAAAGGGGTTGCCCCTGTTGACGTGCGTACGGAAGTACGATATCCATGTAATGCGAATGGAAGCATCTCATGCCAGTCTTTGTAAGTTACCACCATTTTCTGGACAATCTTCTTTATATTCTTGTTTGCGGCTTCGACAGCACCATTCATCTGAGGCCTATAAGGAGAGGAGTTATGATGCTCGATCTTGAAATCATCACACAGTTCTTTCATCATATTGTTGTTCAGATTCGTCCCATTGTCCGTAATGATTCTGCTAGGGACGCCATAGCGGCAGATGATTTGATTCTTGATGAACTTGACCACCACTTGCTTGGTCACATTAGCATAAGATGCGGCTTCAACCCACTTGGTGAAATAGTCAATGGCCACTAGGATGAAACGGTGCCCGTTTGAAGCTTTGGGTTCGATCCTACCAATCATGTCGATGCCCCACATGGAGAATGGCCACGGGGAAGAGAGAACGTTGAGTGCGGTTGGCGGAACATGAATCTTATCAGCATAGATTTGGCACTTATGACACCTCCTGGCGTGCTTGTAACAATCCGCTTCCATCGTCATCCAGTAATACCCGGCCCTTAATATCTTCTTGGTCATTGCATGCCCACTTGAGTGAGTACCGAAAGATCCTTCGTGTATTTCATGCATTAATAAGTCCGCTTCGCGGGCGTCCACACATCTAAGCAACACCATGTCAAAGTTCCTTTTATACAAAATGTTTCCGTTCAGGAAGAAGTTGCCAGATAGTCTTCTTAAAGTTTTCTTGTCTTTGTTGCATGCTCCGGGTGGATACTCTTGACTTTGAAGGAAACACTTGATATCATGGTACCATGGTTTGTCGTCAACCACTTCTTCAGTTGCAAATACATGAGCAGGTCTTTCAAGACACCTGATACTGATTAATGGTACTTCATTTCGACGGTTTACTTGGTACATTGAGGATAAAGTAGCTAGAGCATCTGCCATTTGGTTCTCATCGCGGGGGATGTGGTGCAATTCGACCTTGTTGAAGAAGGTCAGTAACCGTCTCACGTAGTCTTTGTATGGAATCAAGCCGGGGTGGAGAGTTTCCCATTCTCCTTTGATCTGGTTGACTACGAGAGCTGAATCACCATAGATGTCAAGGTTCTTGATTCTTAAATCGATCGCTTCTTCGATACCCATGATGCATGCTTCGTACTCTGCCATGTTGTTTGTGCAGTCGAAGGTTAGTCTGGCAGAGAATGGGATGTGGGTACCTTTAGGAGTAATAATGACTGCTCCAATGCCGCTACCATAAACATTAACAGCTCCGTCAAATATCAAACCCCATCTTGATTCAGGGTATGGGCCTTCCCCGAACAGCGGCTCGTCACAATCTTTCATTTTCAAATACATGATCTCTTCGTCGGGGAAATCGAATTTTATAGGCTGATAATCTTCGATCGGTTGGTGAGCCAGGTGATCGGCAAGGATGCTACCTTTGATTGCTTTCTGGGAACGGTACTCAATATCATACTCGGATAACAACATCTGCCACCGGGCGATTCTTCCTGTTAAAGCTGGCTTCTCGAAGATGTACTTGATCGGATCCATTTTAGATATCAACCAAGTGGTATGATTAACCATGTAATGACGGAGGCGTTTGGCGGCCCAGGCTAAAGCACAACAAGTCTTCTCGAGCATGGAATAACGAGACTCACAATCAGTAAACTTCTTGCTTAGATAATAAATAGCGTGCTCTTTTCTCCCGGTCTCATCTTGTTGCCCGAGCACACAACCCATAGAAGCATCTAATACAGTTAGGTACATAATCAACGGTCTTCCTTCAACTGGAGGGATAAGAATGGGAGGTTCTAGCAAGTACTCTTTGATTCTGTCGAAGGCTTTCTGACAATCTTCTGTCCATTCAATCCCTTGATCCTTGCGGAGTAACTTGAATATCGGCCCACATGTTGCAGTCATATGAGAAATGAACCTGGAGATGTAATTTAAACGTCCGAGGAAGCCTCTTACTTGTTTTTCTGTTTTTGGAGCAGGCATTTCTCTGATGGCTTTGACCTTGTCTGGATCTACTTTGATACCTTTCTGACTAACAATGAAACCCAGAAGCTTCCCGGATCTGACACCAAAAGTGCACTTATTGGGGTTCAGACGGAGTTGGTATTTTCTCAATCGTTGGAACATCTTTAGCAAGTATTCGACATGTTCTTCTTCAGTGCTTGATTTGACGATCATATCATCCACATAAACCTCAATTTCTTTGTGCATCATGTCATGAAAAAGGGTAGTCATACCTCTCTGATAAGTAGCTCCGGCGTTTATCAAACCAAACGGCATTACTTTGTAACAGAACGTGCCCCAAGGGGTGATGAAGGATGTTTTTTCTCTATCTTCGGGCGCCATCTTAATTTGATTGTAACCGGAGAAACCGTCCATGAAGGAGAAAACTTTGGATTTTGCAGTACTGTCAACTAACACATCAATATGAGGCAGTGGGAAGTCATCTTTGGGACTAGCTTTGTTCAAGTCACGATAATCAACACACATTCTGACCTTACCATCTTTCTTCGGAACGGGCACTATGTTGGCTAACCATTGAGGGTATTCTGACGTAACGAGGAATCATGCGTCAATCTGTTTTTGTACTTCCTCTTTGATCTTGAGAGCCATATCAGGGTGAGTTCTCCTCAATTTCTGTTTGACCGGTGGACATTCAGGCTTCAGAGGCAAACGGTGTACCACAATATCAGTATCCAGCCCTGGCATATCCTTATACGACCAAGCAAACACATCGACATATTCTTTGAGAAGTTCCATCACTTGTTTCTTGACATTTGCTTCGAGTGACGCCCCGATCCTTATCTCTTTCTTGTCTTCTTCAGAGCCTAGATTGATTACTTCTAATGCTTCCCCATAAGGCTGAATAGCTCTTCTTTCTTGTTCAAGTAAACGAGAAATCTCATCGGGAATCTCCTCAACCTCTTCTTCTTCTGCTTCGTATACAGGGAACTCAAAGTTGGGAGAGATCATAGAGTCACGTTGTTCAACGGGTTTATTGATAATTAATCTGCACATATGTTTAATGATTGATTTTAGAAGAAATGTGTAAATGCAGACATTTTGGAAGTGATCATGTTTTTTTGGTTTTTTGTATTACCATTTTTCTTTAAAAGCACAAAATAAAACAAAAGTCGGAAACAAAACGACATTTTATTGATGATTGTAATTTTTGAAGCAAAAAGCCCTAGATAAATTCACTTTCGCTTGGGGCAGGACGAAAGGATTTTTTTTTTTTTTAAGCATAAAGACAAACAAGTGCATTACTTGGACAAATGAGCAACAAAAGGAACGTCGACAGCAACCCAGTTATGGTTAGACCCTCCTTGCGTCACAAAGTGGCATGGAATTTCTTCGGGGTTGTCTTCAATGACTGCGTTGGTTTCTGGCGGAGAATGAATGAATCCAGCACTGCGAAAAATCCCTCTCTGTGGCTCAATGACGAACCCTGCCTCGGGGATTCCAGCTGATGAAGAGAAACCGAGACCTTCTCGATGCTTGTTCTCTGGTAAGCTTAACACTTGCCCCCAGCCTGTAGACACACCATCTTGGACTACCCTCTGAGCGTCCTTGAAAGATGAAATAGATGCCCCACTCTTCTTCGAATTCTCTTCTTCTAAAGAAAGTCCTTGAAATAAAGATCCCTCGGTATTGTCGGCACCAATGAAAGAGAAAGTCGACAGGTGGCTTACTAACAAAGCCTCTTCTCCATTCACAGTTACCAGTTTCCCATTCTTCACAAACTTCACTTTCTGATGTAAGGTTGACGTCACTGCCCCAGCTCCATGAATCCAAGGTCGGCCCAATAGATAACTGTATGATGCTTGTATATCCATTATTTGAAAAGTAACCTGGAAAACATGTGGCCCGATTGTAATGGGCAGATCCACCTCTCCGAGAACAGTCTTCTTTGAACCATCAAAGGCCTTTACCATTACTCCACTTCGTCTTAACGGTGTGCCTTGGTAGGAAAGTTGGCTGTAAGTTGCTTTAGCCATCACATTTAGGGCTGACCCGGTGTCCAACAACACATTCGACAAAGCATCTGTCTTGCAATTCACTGATATGTGTAACGCCCGATTATGGTTCCTTCCTTCTTCTGGGAGTTCTTCATCACTGAAACTCAAGTTGTTGCATGCAGTGATATTCCCCACTATTCCACCAAACTGACCAACAGTCACATCATGGTCTACAAATGCTTGCTCTAACACGCACATTAAAGCTCCCCTATGAGCTTCTGAATTCAGCAGTAAAGACATTATTGATATTTTTGACGGAGTCTGCATCAGTTGATCAATTATCTTATAGTCGCTCCTCTTGATTAGCTTGAGCACCTCATCGAAATCAGAACTCGTGCCGGCCCCACTAGACTGGCCTACATCTTGGATTGCATTAGAAACTTTAGCTTGAACCTCTTCAATTAACGGGGCGCTAACCCTCTTTGGAAACACTGCAGGGATAACACGCCCGTTCCTCAGTACTCTACTATCTTCAGCAATATTACCCACAGATGGCAAAGATGGTATAGGAACCTCATGATCTCCTTCTATCATAGTGGCATTATACTTGTATGGTATGGCCTTTTCAGAGACATAAGGCATTGGCCCTGGTAAGCAAATCACTAAAGGAGCAGCTGACTTCCGACTGTCAAAGAATATTTCCAAAGGCTCAGGAGTCATGACACACACATCGTCACATTTTCTTTCAACAATTAACTCTCCCCGGTTCAGTAGTCCTTGGATATCGTCCTTTACTTCTTGGCAACCCCACGGATCTAGACGGCATACCTCACAGGCGGTGTGGTCATGCTTGAAAAAAGATGCTTCACATAACTTGGCGTGTAATGGAACCAATGGTGTTCGGATATGTTGTACTTTAAGAACAGGGCAAGTCTCTTGGCAGTCTTCGACCATGTTGACAGCTGGAGCACCATGATTTGGCAAAGGGTTGGTTTGAACATTTGGGTTTGAGTCGGTGAAGGTTATTCTCTTTTCATTGATTAGCCTCTGGACTGCATTCTTCAAACAATAGCAATTCTCAATGTTATGGCCTGGGGCCCCTTGGTGAAAAGTACAAGTCTGGTCTGGTCTGTACCCTGGTGATGGCTTTTCTGGCACTGGAGGGGGTGGTCTAGTTTGGATCAAATTCTGTTTGAGTAACCCTGGGAGCAATTCTGCATAGGTAATGGGAATTGGGTCAATTTGTAATCTTTGAGCTTGTGGTCGTGGTTGTTGTTGTCGATATGGTTGTTGTGGATACTGTTGGTATGGTTGTTGGGGATATTGTTGGTGTGGTTGTTGCTGGTATGGGCGTTGTTGGTATGGTTGTTGGGGATATTGTTGAGGATATTGCTGAGGATATTGGGGAAGATATTGTTGAGGAAATTGGGGAAGTTGATAATTTAGTGGTTGAGTAGCGTTGGTGGCAGGTGTGATGGCAGCAATATGGTTATAGGTTGGATAATTTGGTTGATGGGTCACCATGTTGATCTCTTGTTCTTTCTTCTTTGAAAAACTGTTTCCGAACCTTCTTGTACTGCCGGCAGATGTATTTTCTTTCACTAACCGTCCTTCTCGGACCCCTTCTTCCAACTGCACCCCCATGTTGACCATCTCTGTGAAGTCTCTGGGCGCACTTCCAACCATCCTCTCATAATAGAACTGACCTAGAGTTTTCAAGAACAGTTTGGTCATCTCCTTTTCTTCTATACCTAGGCTAACCTGGGCAGCAACATCCCTCCATCGCTGGGCATACTCTTTGAATGTTTCTCTGTCTTTCTGAGTCATGGCTTGGAGATCACTTCGGTCTGGAGCCATGTCTACATTGAACTTGTACTGCTGCACAAAAGCTTCACACAGACTATTGAAAGTTCGGACCTCTGTACGGTCCAGATTTATGTACCACTTCAGTGCGGCACCAGCTAAACTGTCTTGAAAGTAATGAATGAGGACCTGGTCGTCACGTACATACGTGGACATCTTTCTCATGTACATCCGTAGATGCTCTTTAGGACAGGACGTCCCCTTGTATTTCTCAAAGTCTGGGAGCTTGAACTTGTGGGGTATCTGGACATTTGGTACCAAGCAGAGATCATAAGCATCTTTCCCGAATATTTCCCTTTCACGAAGTGCTTGCATTTCCCGATTCATCATCTCAAACTTCTCCTGTAAGTCGATCACTTTGTCATGGGCCCCTGTACTTCTTGAGGGAATGATAGGGTCTTCTCTTTGTGGCATAGTATGAACCAGAGGTATTGAGTAGGTTACCGTCGGAGTGGAAAATGCACTGTGAACGGTAGACACTAGAGTTTCTGAGCCATGAGGACGGAGTACTTCACCAAAGCTAAAAGGCATGCTCCAAGGACGACCTTCTGATGTCACTTGCTGTGAGGTAACAAAAGAGGGACCTGCCTCAGCCTGAGTACTGCCAGAGGGAGGAGGTGGTGGTGGCAGCTGATCTTGCGCGGCCGTTAATGTCTTTACCAATTCAGTCAGTTCGTCCATCTTGGCCTGCATGGTCTCATTTGCTTCTCGGAGTACTCGGTTTTCTTGTTCGAGAGAGTCCATTCTTTTCTTTACAGTTGCACGAGTGTAGTGAGTGCGAGTAGATTTGTGGAGAATGCGTCGGGCCACTTTTCAAACGGGTTGACCTTTAAGAATAAAGAATTTGTGTGAGACTTGGGATTTGAAACTATGAATGCAGAATGATGCATGATATGTTTATGCAAAAAGACACATTTTTATCGAAGGATTTATAAAAGCATTTCTGTAAACATCATAGTTGAAAGTTCCATAATAATTTAAAACATCACTAGATAATTCCCTTTCTGACAAACTGAGCCAAGGGATGGACTCCAAAGTATATTACAAAAAGTTAGAAAATGACATAAATGATAAATAGACTGTGAAACTCTTCAACTCCTGAGATGGTCTACTCCTCAATATCTGGATGAGTGCCGGCGAGGAAGTCCATGCGCCTCTTCTTACTCCCAGGAACCTGGTCAAGTATGGCATCTTTCTCCCTGATACGGTCTTTTAAATCAGCAATTTCTTGGTCTTTCTTGTGGTTTTTCCAATTTTCTTGCTCTAACAGGTCCATCAAGACATCGCACTCCCGAACCTTTGCATGGTACTTTCCTTCCCAGTCGGCTTTCTCGCGTCCCAACTCGAACAAACGTGCCTGGTATTCTTCCATATTCTTGAGGGGTAAAGGTGGAGGTGCTTCCGGAATGGCTAAAGTTAAAGACCTTAGCAGGGGATAAGGCATCCCTATCTGTGCAGCCCTGTCAATTACCCATTGGACGTAGGATTCGTGGGCTATCCTTGACTTACTTCTCAACTGGTTTCTGTCCATCCTAACAATGGAGTGCCACGCCTGTACAAATTGTTTTCTCTTGTTCTGAACATCCTCTTTGTAAAGGAAGAATTCACTCTCGAGGAAGAGGTAGGCAGGTCTCATCCTCATAGGGTATCCGAACTGGCGTTTAGCAAGCATCGGGCTATAGCTGATTCCCCCATGTATGCCCAGAAGAGGTACATTAGCGAAATCTCCACAATGATCAATAATTACTCCGGTGTCATCAGCTAAGTTACACCACACTATGTCATCCGGGGTGAGGGCCATAATTTTCTCGGACCATGGGACAAACTCTGATCGAATCTTAGGGCGAGGTAAGTGGGAGGTGAACCAAGTGTAAAGTAAAGGTGTGCAACAGATGATAAGTCCACGCTTCTTATTGGTACGGTCATGGATTGAGAGGTAAGTATCGGCAAGCAAAGTAGGGACATGGTTTTGGGTTAAGAAGATCTGGATTGCGTTCATGTCAACAAAGTTGTCAACGTTCGGGAAAAGCACAATGCCATAGATAAGTAAGGCGAGGATAGATTCGAAAGCATCTGCATTGGATCTTTCCCAGAAAATGGTAGCTTTTTGGTAAAGGAAATTGAAAGGTAAGCATTGGAGACCTCCTTTGAGGGTAAGACAGGTTTTTATCTCGGAAGCCTCAAGATGAAGAGCAGCTGCAATGGTGGGGATTTTGGGCATGGGTTCAAGACCATGGAAAGGTACTTTGTCCAACACGGGTAAACCGATCCAGTAAGAGTATTCTTCAAGTGTAGGCATGAGCTGGTAGTCCGGGAAAGTAAAGCAGTGATACCGTGGGTCATAAAATTGGACCAAAGTATTGAGGAGTCCCTCGTCAATATCTGTCTTGAGAATGCTAAGCAAATATCCATACCGATCTCGAAAGTGATCCGGGCTAGTTAACCTTCTGGCTAGTTTCCTCAGGTTTTCCAAATCTGGCTTCTTGAAGTCATACTTCCTAGTTCTCTTCATAACTTTCTTCACGGCGCTTTCCATAGTACTCTCTCTAGTACTCTCCATATCTATGATGTTTACAAAAAATATATAAGTCCTTCGACGGATGCAAAAATGAATATTTATGGATGAATGCATGTATGCATGATGCTACACAAACAGTGAAAACATGGTGAGGTTAAAGGTCCATAGTGATGGAGTCAAAGGTGAGTACGTCATTTGGTAAGAGCTATGGTTACATGTGTACCTGTATCACGGGTTCTATCAAGTGCCCAAAGTCCAACCCCCTCCGAACTTTGTTGGATGCCCGGGACAACACCCGGTCCAACAGCGTTCGTAGGAGAGTCTCGTTTGAGTGTAGTATCGCATGTCAACTAATTCCAAGACAACACTTGGTTAGCCACCGCACTACGTCCTAAAGGCCAAGATGGGTTAAAGGTAACTAAGGTCCTTAGCTTCGACGGACACTTAAAAGTAATAACGTCTAAACGTGACAACACACGCCGACATACATCACCTCAAGGTCCTCCGCTAAGTGTGGTTATATCACATGCTCCAAAACACGAGAATACTCTCGGTATGTCGCTATGATTCTACCACTCCTATCCTATATTTCCCTCAAGTCCGGGTTAGGACTTATCTCACCACACACGTTTAAGAATGGAGAAAGAAGAAGTAAGACCATATATACACGTATTTCCATCTTTTATTTTTGTTTTTAAGCAAGTTATAGCACAAATTTTAAATAAAGCCAAGTTAGGCTCAACCCTCTTAGGGGTCCCCAGTGAAGTCGCCATTTCTGTCGCGTCATTTTTCAGAGATCAAGGCTATTTGATTAGCGTTTGACTCACTATTTTATTTCACGACTGAACATTTAATTTTTGAAAGAAAGTGGAAAAAAGTTCAAATACCACATTTTAAAGATTAAGGGTTCGGGGGTTGGTTACATAAAGGGAAGGTATTAGCACCCTTTATGTTCGTAGTACTCTACGCGAACCTCTTGATTTTATTTAACTTTTGTGCTATAAACTTGCTTGCTTTTTGAATATGAATTTAAAGTGTTTAAGAAAACAAAGACCTAATTATCTACATTTTTTATTGATTTGAGAGGACGAGTGTCCTTTGCCTACGTACCCGTGAGGGATCAAAACCTCGTAGTTCGGGGTAAAAATTGACGTTTGATTTGTTATGTGTTTTTTATTTGTTTTGAAAAAAGTTTTAAAATAAAAGCCAAGTGGCAAATAAGAATTTGGTTTGTGTTTTTTAATATTAAAGGAAATGACTGAAAATAAAATTTAGATTGATTGAAATTTTTATTTATGAAATGATAAAATAAAAGGATCACTTGATTAAACAATCAAGGTTTATTATGAAAATGTTTTTTGTTATTTGTTATTTTGAATGTTTTTGTTGTTTTAAATATTGAACTAGAATAAGATAAACTAACGGAGCGGAAAAGAATAAAGCGCGGGGACCTCACAATGGCTTTGGACCACATGAGGACCCTTAACCTAAGCTACGAAACGTAAAAGACAACGCATAACCCACGCACGCACACATGCACCTAAGCTATTACAAAAAGCCTAATAATACATTCTACGGTCTGCGATATGATAAATAAAAATACATCCGAGCCTAAATATACATTCTACGTCATGGGTGAAAATAGAAAGGCGAAGAAATAAACATGCATGATAATAAACCTAAACTAAAATGCATGGATGATTTACATTAAGCCTAAACCTACAACCTAAATTCATGCAATAAAATTAAAATACAATTAAATGACATGATTAAAATATGACAGCATGAGTACGAAATGTGAACGAGAACATAAAAAAAAATGCAAGAGTTAAAATTTACAGGCAGGGGGGTGTTAACAGTAAAAAAGGGGTGCAGAACTTAGAAAAAGGAAGAAAATTGGGCCTGGAGGAGGCCAGACGCGTGTTGGGCCGGTTAAATCAAACTTAGCCGCCTGATTGAAATCGGACAGCTTTGGTTTGATCATGCAGGGAAGCAGCACAGGCCGCAAGATCAAAGATTAATAAGAGAAGGGGGCGCGGGTGCATGATAACCCATGCACCGTCCCCCACTGGATTGGAGCGGACTTATATGAGGGTTGTAAGAGAGGAAACCCTCATTTTTCTGATTGTTTCTCTCTCTACCCTTCTTCTCTCTTACAACTCTCTCTTCTCTCTCCTCCTATTTCTCTCAAGAACATCAACAATGTTCTTCCCCCCAACCCAGATTCCGGCGAGGTAAAAGGGGTTCCGGCGGTGGTTCGCCGGCCGGTGCGGCGGCGCCGCCGCGACAGAACCCCTACACTTATTTTTTTTAATTTTTTTTGTCCTAATCTCTTCTACTCTTCTTTCTAATTCTGATTTCAAACTCAAAACTCTCAACCTATATCTACTTAACCCTAGATCTAAGAGTGAAAAAAAGAAGTAAAATTACCTTTTTATATTTCGTTTAGATCCGTTTTGTGCGTGTTTGGTAGTCACGGATTCGGTCGTGAGTGAGTTTGTTTCTTTGTATACGTTGTGTTCCCGTGACCGTGTGTGTGCTTGGACTGTGGTTGAGTGGCAGATTCGGTTTTGAGTGGGTTTGTGCGTGTTTTCGTGTTGCTGATGCCGCAAGGATGGTGGCTTTTGATTAGTGCTCTTGTCGTGTTTCCAGATTTCTTGTATTTGTGGTTTTTCAATTTGCTGGTCCTATGTTGGAAATTGGCCGTTGTGGATGTTACTGATTGCTGGAAGTATTGTTCAGTGTGTTTTTGTGATTTGCAGGTTTTGAAAATTGGTGTTGGATGCGATGAAATTGTTAGGTTTTTTTGTGAATTTTTCGTGGTGAATTTCGGCTGTCCTTTATGGATCCTCTGCTGGATCTATTTAAAGGGTTCAAAATCAAGTTTAGGGTTTGTTGAATCAGGCAGAAAAAATTGGCTTGAATGAGGTGAAAGAAAAACAAACGTGCTTGGATTAAGATGAATGGAAAACGTGAGGATTTTTTTCGGATGACTTGTTACGGTTTCGAAACCGAATCTGGACCGTATTTGGACCTTTGGATTTTTTATGGACACATTTTTTTAAAAGAAAGAAAAAAAGAAATGGATAAAAAAAGGTATATATAAATTAACATTGAATTAATCAATTAAATAAAATGAGATAGAAGGTAAAAGATGGAAATGAATTAAAATTAAAAGGACTAATAAAAAATAAAAAGTGAGAAGAGGGCCCGACTCGGAATAAAAAAAATGAGGTATTTTAAAATACCTCTCTGCCGAAATTTTTACCGAAAAGTCTGCGACTGATCATGATCGAACGACGTACGAGTGTAGGGTCAAATAACACGTGTCGGTGTATGAATGCGCGATCTTAGGTCAAAAATCGGGGTATGACAATCTAACATAGGAGTGTGGCTTGCTAATTTACACCTCTGTGTTTTTAGGTGGGTGTAAATTAGCAGCCCCAATATTTGTGAATGCAAATGTAAATAACCGAGTAAGTGATCACAAGGACTACTCGATGACAACACCTTTACTCAGACCACACAAACACATTACTTCAATTACATTGCTAGCTGCTTACGAATGAAGGCTTAGATAGAAGGGGAGAGAGAGAGAGGAAGTTTTTAGGGTTTTCTGAATTATGGAATTTGGTTAAGTGAACTTCTGCTTTAGCAGAAGGATTCTATTTATAGAACCACTTGTGTGCTCTGCAAGTCAAACAATCACTTTTGGGCTTATGTAAGCCCAATAACCTATTCGTTGGTTTGTGCTAACTAATTAGCTCCACATATACCATTTGCAGCCCCAAATAATAAGTCTATCTCTTATATCTCTCATTTATATGTCCTTTTGTGTGTGACCTTGTAGGTTTTTCAACATTGACAATAATAAACACAGAGCGATATCTATTACATACATTCTATTACGGCAAGGTTAGAAGGACAACAAAGCAATCGACTCTTATATCTAGGGTACATAATGGTTTCAGATTGATTGGTGGAATACACCACTTAGCACTATGAGAATAACTTTTGATACTCGCATAACATTATCTGTAGTATTTGTTGGAACAAGGGTGTTCAGCAATACCACGTTTTGAGTTTTGATGATAACAAGGTATTAAAAATTGTCAATTGGATATGCTAATATTTGTTTAAGTATGCAGGATATTAATCAAGATTTGTATCTTAGAAAGTATTCTGTTTGAACATTTTGAGAGCAAGACCAAGAGAAGCTTGTTGCTTGTGATTCTGACGATCTGAAGAGTCTGAAGAATCATCAGAAGCTGTGTCAAGAGAGTCTGAAGACTATCAGAACATGAAGTTCAAGAGAGTCTGAAGACTATCAGAACCTGAAGTTCAAGAGAGTCTGAAGACTATCAGAACCTGAAGACCAAGAGAGTCTGAAGATCATCAGAAGCTGAAGTGCTACAGTGAGTCTGAAGCCTGCAATCTGAAGATCTGCTTAGAAGGTTTTCTAAAGGCATTATGATGCACAAGAAACTCTCATTTGGAGTAACGGCTAGCTTCAAAGTCAACTTGAGCGTGGGATGCTCAACGACAAAGAATGAAGTATAGTACAGAGTACGTGTGTACGAACTCTGTTTCCACTACTCCACTACCTCGTACAGTTTGGCAACTGTGTCTACCGGTATTAAGCTTCAAAAGGAATGGAATTCAAAATATGCATTTGAAGGACTATTACCATATCAAGCAACAGATCAACATCTATTGATCAAGCTTCCAGAATTCTCTTGATGTGCTGGATTGTCTCAACGTCTCTTTCCAACGCCTATATAAAGGATAAAAGACTTGAAGAATATGTTGGACTCTACAACTGAAAAACTACGTTGTTAAGCTATTGTATTCTCACTGAGTCAAACCAGTAACACATCAACAACTTAGATTATTCTTACAAACTGTGTAATCTAGAATCTCTAAGTTTATCAGAAAAACAGAGTCTGTCTTTGTTTAAAACAGAGTCTGTCTTTGTTTAAGTTATTGGAACACATTTGATTGTTTATCAAGTGTCTCCAACTCTATTCAATTTTCTGTAAATTGTGTCAGAAGTCTCTTGCTTGTGTGCTTGAGCAAAGAAGTCTCTTAGTTGTGTCTTTGAGCATTGGAAGACTCTTGCCTGCCTGCTTGAGCAATTGGAAGTCTCTTACTGTGTGTTTGAGCAACTTGTAATTGATATTACATTTTAGTGAAACTCTCCTTGGAAGTGCAAGGGGGACATGACTACTTCCGGTTTGTGGAAGGAACCTGTATAATTGCTTGTGTTCTCTTCTTCTCTCTATCTCTTGTTTATTTCCGCTGCAACAGAATCTGATCTCCCATCAGACTCTGAATCCATTCAGACTCTGATCCTGTAGAATCAGATTCTTACTCTTCAAGAGTTGCGAAAAGTTAACACAATTCAACCCCCTTTCTTGTGTTTTTCTCACTTTCAGCTGGTATCAGAGCTCCGGCTCTGTTGTCATAACACTTAACCGTGTGACAGAAAAGATCCAGAGAAAAACATGTCTTCCAGTGAACCTTCTTCTTCTGGTGCTGCTATACCATACGACTATGGATCCAATAACAGCAGTAAGAAAGTTGATTATGGGAAAATTCCAAAGTTCAATGGTGATCCTGAAGAATTTTCTTGGTGGAAAACCAACTTCTACAGCTATGTCATGGGTCTTGATGAAGAACTCTGGGACATACTTGAAGATGGTGTTGGTGACTTACAACTTGATGACGAAGGTGCTGCCATTGACCGTAAACTTCACACTGCTGCTCAAAAGAAGATCTACAAGAAACATCATATCATCAGAGGAGCTCTTGTCACTGCTATTCCTAAATATGAATAAATGAAGATGAGTGACAAATCTACTGCTAGAGCCATGTTTTCTTCTCTTTGTGCAAACTATGAAGGGAGCAAAAAGGTTAGGGAAGCTAAAACTCTTCTATTAGTTCATCAGTATGAATTATTCAAGATGAAAGAGGATGAAAGTATTGAGCAGATGTACTCAAGATTTCAAACTCTAGTATCTGGACTTCAGATACTAAAGAAGAGTTACATAGCTTCTGACCATGTTAGCAAGATCCTAAGGAGCTTACCCTCTAGATGGAGACTAAAGGTTACTGCAATTGAGGAAGCTAAGGATTTAAACACTTTAAGTGTTGAAGATCTTGTAAGCTCTCTCAAAGTTCATGAGTTGAGTCTCAATGAACATGAATCTGCAAGAAAGTCTAAAACCATTGCTTTAAAGTCAAAGGGAAGATCCTCAAAAGCTCTCAAGGTTGAAGAGTCTGAAAATGAATCTTCTGCTTCTGAAAGCTCTGAGGAAGATCATGATGTTGCTAAAGAAATGGCTATGCTTTCAAGCAGAATGCAATACCTTGCTAAAAAGAACAAGAAGTTTCTGAGCAAGAGCAGTGGTAAAGGTTTCAAAAAGGAGGAACAAAAAGGTTGCTTCAACTGCAAGAAGCCTGGGCATTTTATTGCTGATTGTCCAGAGTTGCAGAAAGAAAAATCCAAGTCAAAAAGGCCAACCTTTAAGTCAAGCAAGTTTAAGAAGCAAATCAAGAAAAGTCTGATGGCTACCTGGGAAGATCTTGATAATGAGTCAGGGTCTGAATATGATGATGCTGATGGTGAAGCTAATGTAGTTGTTGGATTAATGGCTACAACTGAATCAGTAAAGGAGGCACCTGAGGCGAAATCAGATGCAGACTCTGAAAGTGAAAGAGAGGTATTTTCTGAACTCACAAGATCTGAATTAGTAGATTCTATCAAAGAACTTCTTGGCCATTTTAAAGCTAAAACCACTGAGTTGAAGAAAGTCAAACAGCAGCTTGATAAGCTGTCAAAAAGGCATAATTCAAATCTGTTGGAGTTAGAAAGTTTAAAAGAAGAAAATGATTCTTTATTGATCAAGAAGTGTAGTTGTAAATACTTGAGTGAGCAAGATATTTCTCTACAAGAATTTATTGCTACTGGAATTGATAGATCTAGGGTAGCATCCATGATCTATAGCACATATCAGAACAGAGGACAGGGTCTTGGATTCGTTGGAGGTAGCTCAAATGAAGTGATTCTGAAACCTGGTCCTGATGGCGCCAGAGAAGCATTGAAAAATCACTTTGTAAGTGAGTCTGATGAAGTCAACACAGTGACTCATTCAGAACCTATAACTTCAAGTTCTAAAGTTTTGACTAAGTCAAAATCTCATAATGCAAAGTCAAATGTTTTGAAAAACTTTGAACCTAAGGCTTCAATGATTCAGATTCTAATAATTTCAGAGTCTGATAAACAGACTCTAAAGAAGCCAGAGTCTGAAAAACAAAAGCCTAAGTTTCAAAGAAGAGAAACTATGAAAGGTAAATTGGATCCTAAACTGAACGGTTCTAAACCCAAAGTGTGGAGGAAAACAATGCCAATGACTTCAAGACACACCTTACGAAAGGAATTCAATGGTTCAAGGACTAACCCAAGAGGACCCATGAGAATATGGGTACCTAAGTCTGAAATTGTTGATGCTGCAAGTATGTCTAAAAGGACAAGAAAAGAAGGAGTCTTGGTACCTGGACAGTGGTTGCTCGCGACACATGACAGGAGAAAATTCTATGTTCCTAACCCTAACCATGAAAGAGGGAGGAACTGTGGGATTTGGAGGAAACCAGACTGGCAAAATCATTGGTACTGGAACCATTGGTAACTCTATAATCTCTATTAGTAATGTGTGGTTTGTTGATGGGCTTAGACATAATCTACTGAGCATAAGTCAATTGTGTGACAGTGGTTATGATGTTTTGTTTAATAAGAACAACTGCACTGTGGTTAACAAGAATGATCAATCCATAGTCTTCAAGGGAAAGAGAAGAAACAATGTCTACAAAATAAAGTTCTCTGAACTGACTGATCAGAAGGTAGTTTGCCTTTTGTCAATGGGTGATAAGAAATGGTTGTGGCATAGACGGTTGGGACATGCAAACTGGAGGTTAATCTCTAAGCTTAGCAAGCTGCAACTAGTCAAAGGCTTACCAGACATTGACTATCATTCAGATGCTCTTTGTGGAGCATGTCAGAAAGGGAAAATTGTTAAGAGTTCCTTTAAACCTAAAGAAATTGTTTCTACATCCAGACCCTTGGAGTTACTTCACATTGATTTATTTGGACCAGTTAGCACTGCATCCTTATATGGAAGTAAGTATGGACTAGTCATTGTTGATGATTACAACAGATGGAGTTGGGTTAAGTTTCTGAAAACTAAAGATGACTCATATTCTGTGTTTAGCAAATTCTGCATCCAAATTCAATCTGAAAAAGAATTGAAAATTTTGAAAGTCAGAAGTGATCATGGAGGAGAATTTGAAAATGAGCCTTTTGAGGTTTTCTGTGAAAAACATGGAATTATTCATGAATTCTCTGCACCTAGAACTCCACAACAAAATGGAGTTGTAGAGAGAAAGAACAGAACCTTACAAGAAATGGCTAGAACCATGATCCATGAGAACAGTTTGGCTAAACATTTTTGGGCAGAAGCAGTAAATACAGCATGTTATGTTCAGAACAGGATCTATATCAGACATCTGTTGAACAAAATAGCATATGAACTCTTTAAAGGAAGGAAAGCTAACATATCTTATTTTCATCAGTTTGGATGTACATGTTATATCATGAACAATAAAGTCTATCTAAAGAAATTTGATGCAAAGCTCAGAAGGGAATCTTTTTAGGTTACTCCGAACGATCTAAGGCATACAGACTGTATAATTCAGAAACACAATGTGTTGAAGAATCTATGCATGTCAGATTTGATGACAAAGTGCCTGGAAGTGAAACTCCAGAGCAAGATGAAAGTTGTGCAGGATCTCAAGATTCTGATATCAACTCAGAATCTGATCAGATTCCAGAATCTGAAGATACTTCAGAAGTTGGAGCATCCCCTGAAGTTCCTAATGAAGAAGCTTCTGAAGAAGCTCAAGATGGTTCTCAGCAAGCTAGTCAATCCAAACATTCATTCAAATACAATTCTTCACATCCTGAGGATCAAATTATTGGCAATAAAGATAGTCCCAGAAGAACTAGATCGTATTTCAGACAAGAAGAGTCTGCCTTGGGATTATTATCTGTTATTGAACCAACTACTATTGAAAAAGCACTTGGAGATGAAGGATGGATTCTGGCAATGCAAGATGAACTTAATCAATTCAAAAGGAATGAAGTGTGGGATCTAGTAGCTAAGCCTGAACACAAGAACATTATTGGAACTAAATGGGTGTTCAGAAATAAGCTTAGTGAACAAGGAGAAGTAATCAGAAACAAGGCCAAACTTGTTGCGCAGGTCTACAGTCAACAAGAAGGCATTGATTACACAGAAACATTTGCTCCAGTTGCAAGATTGGAAGCAATCAGGTTACTTCTTTCCTATGCAGTCAATCACAACATAATCTTGTATCAAATGGACGTTAAAAGTGCGTTTCTTAATGGTGTCATTTCTGAAGAAGTCTATGTGAAACAACCTCATGGCTTTGAAGATTTAAAACATCCAGAGCATGTTTATAAATTGAAGAAATCACTATATGGCTTGAAACAGGTTCCCAGAGCTTGGTATGAAAGACTAAGTAATTTCTTAATTCAAAATGATTTTGAAAGAGGACAAGTTGACACTACACTATTCAAAAAGACTCTGAAGAAGGACATTCTTATAGTTCAAATTTATGTTGATGATATCATTTTTGGTTCAACTAATAGTTCACTTTGCAAAGAGTTTTCTAAGGTAATGCAGGATGAATTCTAAATGAGCATGATGGGAGAATTGAAGTTCTTTCTAGGAATTCAAATCAACCAATGCAAAGATGGAGTCTATGTTCATCAGTCCAAATACACTAAAGAGCTCCTGAAGAAGTTCAATCTTGAGGACTGCAAAGAAATGAACACTCCAATGTATCCAACCTGCACTCTGAGCAAATAAAATCAAGGAACCAAAGTTGATCAGAAGCTGTATAGAGGTATGATAGGTTCTTTGTTATACCTAACTGCATCCAGACAAGATATTTTATTCAGTGTATGTCTGTGTGCATGGTTTCAATCAGATCCTAGAGAGTCCCATTTAATAGCTGTTAAGAGAATCTTTAGATATCTGAAAGGAACTACTAATCTTGGACTTCTGTACAAGAAATCCTCTGACTATAAGCTAGTTGGATTCTGTGACGCTGACTATGCTGGAGACAGGATTGAAAGAAAATCAACCAGTGGCAATTGTCAATTTTTGGGAGAGAATCTGATATCCTGGGCTAGCAAAAGACAAGCAACTATTGCATTGTCAACAGTAGAAGCAGAATACATCTCAGCTGCTAGTTGTTGTACACAGCTACTCTGGACGAAACATCAGCTTGAGGATTATCAAATAACTGAAAACTGTATCCCAATTTATTGTGATAATACAACAACTATATGTTTATCTAAGAATCCAATTCTGCATTCAAGAGCAAAGCACATTGAGATTAAACATCATTTTATAAGAGACTATGTTCAAAAAGGAATTCTAGATATTCAATTCATTGATACTGATCATCAATGGGCTGATATATTTACTAAACCTTTGTCTGTTGAAAGATTTGATTTTATAAAGAAAAATTTGAACATGTGTTATGTCTCTGGTTAATGTGCGCTTCTGAAAATAGAATTCAGACTCTGAAAGATACTCAGAAGCTAATTGAGAATCAGACTCTCTTTTGGAGACTCTGGTGAACATAAGCTTCTGAAGACACTCAGACTCTGTTAAGGAATCTTAGACTCTCAAGAAGCTCGTATTAGTGGAAGCATGACTGTTGAGTTCAGTAACACCTGCCCCACTACGGTGACAGTTACTTTTTTTAGTTCTCAGATGTGGGCTGTCTGTATTGGGTAAGAACTCAAAGGGCAATGATTTTATTACGTTTAACAAGTAACCCTCGCGTCTTCCCAACACTTTTACGGGTGCATGCTCACTAGTCTTTATTACTCTTGTTTGTTTGTCCCCTTTTCTTTCCAAACGGTTTTCTATTCTTTCATTATAAATAACAATCACACACAAATCACTTCACTTTTCACACTTTGATTTTTTCTCTGAACATCTCTCTCGTTTTCAGTTTTTGAAATTTTTTTTGTTCTCTAAATCAAAACCTAGAAACCTTACAAATGGGAAGTGATCTTATTCAATCTGGTGTGATAATCAAAACCGGAAAGTCTTACGTGATTAAACCCAGGACCATGAACATTATCAAAGAGACTCTGGAAGTTCAAGTTGAATCTCCAGTGGATTTCGGTTCCCTGATTAGGCATGGTGTAGATGTCTCTTCTCATTTCTTATCACAAGGAATGATGAGTTATTTTGGTATGTTGAATGGACCAACATATCAAGAGTTGATTAGAGACCTCTGGGTTAGAGCAGAAGTTTTTGACAAGGACGACGCTACCATCAAAGAAACTGCTGCAATCATGAACAACCCCTCTTTGGCTGGTAAGACGAGAAAGCAAATGGGTTTGAGACCGTACAAAGGTCTAGAAATAAGGTCTGCTGTGATGTGGATTCCAATCCTTATTATTGAAGAAATAGTTGCTAGAGCTTGCAGGGTAACTAATGAAGGAAAATTTCAATGGAATGTGGACAAGAAGATTGAGTGGATGGGTATCTGCAACAAACTCTTGTTTGAAGGAAGACCCTCAAATAAGTTGGTGGACATGCATCCTGAGCATAGGATGCTTCTGAAGATCATACTGGGTAGTATGCTTCAGAAAGGTGGAGGAACAGACACTCTGTCTGTTGATCATAAAGTGCTTCTGTACTTTCTGATTAAGAAGCAAAAAATAAACTTTCCAAGGTACGTGATGTACCACATGTGCTGGGCTATCAGGAAAAGCCAAACAGAATCCAGAAGACAAGTTCCTTTTGGAAGATTAATCTCTGAGATTCTGTATCAAGGAGGCCTCTTGAAGGTCTTGACAGAATCTGGTGTTGTATCATACGCTCAGCTTGGAACAGTGACAGGGAGAATCATCAATGGCAAGACTCTTCAATACATGAAGATTGTCAGGAGATTCAACCCTTCTAATCAAGATATGAAGGAATCTTCTGTTCAATCATATTTGATGATGGACTTCCCTCCTATTTCCAAAGAAGACAATTGTAACGCCCGTTTTATTTAATTATTTTAAGTGGTGTTTTAATATATTCTTGTATGATTTTATGTGATATTGGTGAATTGATATTTTGTTATATGATATTTGATTATAAGGTATTTTTATTATTTAAGATAAAAGAGTGGAAAATAATTATTAATTAGAATAAAAAGGAATTAAGTGGATTTAATAGGAATTAAAAGGGGAGTTAAGTAAAAAGAGTAGGTTATGGTTGAAAGAGTAAAAGAAAGGGAGTTAGAAAAGAAAAAGTCAAAAGAAAACAGAACCAGTATCATTTTCACGTACAGACAAAAAGAGAGAAAAAGAGAGTTTTTGAGAAGAAGAAGGGAAAGCTAGGAGAAGAGCTAGGAAGAGAGATTTCAACCTATTTTGCTGTAGATTTTGCTAATTCGAGGTAAGGGTGGGAATCCTTCATTAATAATGTTGTATAATTTTGATAATTGTTGAAATTGTGTTCTTGAATTAGGGTTTATGAAATGATGAAAATGTGATACAATGATTGTTAATTGTGTAATTCTATGCCATTTTGATTGTCATATGTTATGTTTGACCTGTAAACATGTTTTGTAAAACTTTTGGGTGAATAAGGGATTAAAAATGTGATTTTGGGTTGAATTTGGATGCTAGAATCGTACTGTTCATTCTGAAAATCGTAGCCGTTCGCTTAAGCGAAATGAATCTCGCTTAAGCGAAAATGTCCATGAACCTTCGCTCAAGCGAAATGCAAGCGAGCCGTAAGCGAACCAAATCCTGAGTTACGACATTTGCTTCGCTTAAAGCGAAATGAATCTCGCTTAAGCGAACATGTTCTGTAGTTGCCCAGAATTGACCCATGAACCTTCGCTCAAGCGAAATGCAAGCGAGCTGTAAGCGAACCAAATCCTGAGTTACGACATTTGCTTCGCTTAAGCGAAATCCATCTCGCTTAAGCGAACTGAACCCAGTATAGTGTATTTTCCAGACTTTTGACGCTTCGCTTAAGCGAACCGTAAGCGACCTCCAAGCGAACCAGGTCCTGTACGACCTTTTTCCATATTTTGTTAAATGCCTCTAGGGACTTTTCCAACCATTCTAAGGAGTTCCTATGAATTTATAAGAATTATCTATAAAGCTAAACGCGGTGTTTGAATGTTGGATTACGTAAAAATGTATACTTTTGTGAAATGTTGATACTTTGATAACTTAAATAAGTGTTGGTGTTGTCTAGTTGGGGAGTGTGTCATAAATATTTTAGGCACATATGTTGTTGTTGAAGTTGTATGTAGATATACACAAGTGGAGTCCATATGCATATCATTTTCTGGTGGGGGCTCATGCCTTGGAATGCTAGTCATTCGATCCGGTGGGGGCTTATGCCCTGGAATGTTTATCATTCACTTGGTGGAGGCTTATGCCCTGGGATGCTTTAACCATCCAATTTGGTGGGGGCTTATGCCCTGGAATGCTTAGCATTCAACGCGCGTAGTTGGTACCACATTGCATGATGCATTAGTTGATGTCGGTGTTGCATTGGTTAGGGTGTTGTCGTCGGTGATTAATTGGTGTCTAATGTTGATAATGATTTGGTGTTGGTGATGATATTGTTGTTGAGAATTAATTATGATGTTGAATGGTATATATATATATATATATATATATATATATGATTATATACGGACTTGATGTTGTTACTTGTTATGATTGTTATTGTTTCAATAATTTTGATAAATTATATATTATTATTATTGAATGCGTTTCTCACCCCTTCTGTTGGAATTGCCGCCTTGTGGGCAAGTGCAGGTTCAGACGACTAATAGGTATGGCTCAAGTGTCTAGGACTTTGATACATATAGGATGGGGATCGTTGCGAATAATTTCCTTATTTCTTATGTATCGTATTTTGAGATTGTGTTTGTTGAATGGTTATCTTGGTGAATAACATTTTATGTTGAGAATAAATATCCGCTGCAAGTTTATGACATTATATGTTGGTTTAATTAAATAGCATATTTACTATTTATGAGATTTTATTAATTGAAGTGTAATACTCCGTGTTATGACGTTTACTCTGATTTATTTATTAAATAATACGACCTTTGGGAACGGGGTGTTACAATTGGTATCAGAGCAGAGTCGGTCCGTCCGGCCAATTAGTAGAGTCGTGTCGAGCCATTAGAGTTGTCTGACAATTTTTATATTGTCTTGTTGTTGTTCTAAATTTTTCTGTTATGTAGAATTGTTGAGATGGCTGGAAGAAATGATGTTGCTCTTGCTGCTGCTTTGCAAGCAATGGCTCAAGTTGTTGGACAGCAACAGAACAATGCTGCTGGTAATGATGGTGTGCGCATGTTGGAGACCTTCTTGAGAAACCATCCACCTACGTTCAAAGGCAGGTACGACCCTGATGGGGCTCAGTCATGGCTGAAGGAAGTGGAAAGAATCTTCAGGGTCATGCAATGTACAGACGTTCAGATGGTGCGTTTTGGCACGCATATGTTAGCTGAGGAAGCTGATGACTGGTGGGTAAGTGTGCAACCTGTTTTAGGACATGGAGGAGCTGCGATCACTTGGGCTGTGTTCAGGAGAGAGTTTCTGAGCAGGTATTTCCCGGAAGATGTCCGAGGTAAGAAGGAGATAGAATTCCTAGAGCTGAAGCAAGGTGATATGTCCATAACCGAGTACGCTGCGAAGTTTGTCGAGCTGGCTAAGTTCTACCCGCATTACACAGCTGAGAATGCAGAGTTTTCCAAATGCATTAAGTTCGAGAATGGTCTGCGTGCTGATATTAAGCGGGCCATTGGTTATCAGAAGATTAGAAACTTTTCTGATTTGGTAAGCAGCTGTAGGATTTATGAGGAGGATACCAAAGCTCATTACAAGGTGATGAGTGAGCGTAGGGGTAAAGGACAGCAGAGTCGTCCGAAGCTGTACAGTGCCCCTGCAGACAAGGGTAAACAGAGGATGCAGGATGAGAGGAGACCCAGGGGTAGAGATGTTCCTGCTGAGGTAGTTTGTTACAAGTGTGGCGAGAAGGGCCACAAGAGTAATGTGTGCAATCATCGTGAAGAGAAAAAGTGTTTCCGTTGCGGGAAGAAGGGACACACAGTGGCTGAGTGCAAGCATGATGATATTGTTTGCTATAATTGTAACGAAGAAGGTCACCTTAGTTCGCAGTGCAAGAAGCCTAAGAGGGCTCAGGCTAGTGGAAAGGTGTTTGCATTGACCGGTACTCAGACGGTTAATGAAGATCGACTCATCAGAGGTACTTGTTTCTTTAATGGTATCCCTTTAATTGCTATTATTGATACTGGGGCTACCCATTGTTTTATTGCTGTTGATTGTGCAAATAAGTTGGGTCTTGTTATGTCAAGTATGAATGGGGAAATGGTTGTTGAAACTCCAGCTAAGGGTTCAGTGACTACTTCTCTTGTTTGTCAGAGTTGTCCTATATCCATGTATGGTAGGGATTTTGATGTTGATCTTGTATGTTTGCCGTTGACGGGGATGGATGTAATCCTTGGTATGAACTGGTTGGAATACAACCATGTGCATATTAATTGTTTTAAGAAGACGATGTACTTTTCTTCCGCCGAAGAGGAAAGTGGAGTAGAGTTTTTATCTACTAAGCAGCTGAAGCAATTAGAAAGTGATGGAAACTTGATGTTTTCGTTGATGGCTTATTTGTCTTTAGAGAACCAAGCTGTGATTGACAGGTTGCCAGTTGTTAGAGAATTTTCTGAAGTTTTTCCTGATGAGATTCCCGATGTGCCGCCGGAGAGGGAAGTTGAATTCTCTATCGATCTTGTTCCGGGTACGAAGCCGGTGTCGATGGCTCCATATCGTATGTCAGCTTCTGAGTTGGCAGAGTTGAAGAAGCAGTTGGAGGATTTGCTTGATAAGAAGTTTGTACGACCAAGTGTTTCACCTTGGGGAGCACCGGTGTTGCTGGTTAAGAAAAAAGATGGTAGCATGAGGCTGTGCATTGATTACCGTCAGTTGAATAAAGTGACGATAAAGAATAGGTATCCACTTCCGAGGATTGATGATTTGATGGATCAATTAGTGGGTGCTCGTGTGTTTAGCAAGATTGATTTGAGGTCTGGTTACCATCAGATTAAAGTAAAAGATGAAGATATGCAAAAGACGGCGTTTAGGACGCGGTATGGTCACTACGAGTTTAAAGTGATGCCTTTCGGTGTTACTAATGCACCTGGTGTGTTCATGGAGTATATGAATAGAACTTTCCATGCTTTTCTTGATCAATTTGTTGTTGTGTTTATTGATGATATTTTGATTTATTCTAAGACTGAGGAAGAGCACGCAGAGCATTTGAAGATTGTGTTGCAGGTGCTGAAAGAGAAGAAGTTATATGCAAAGCTGTCGAAGTGTGAATTCTGGTTAAGTGAAGTAAGTTTTCTTGGCCATATTATTTCTGGTAATGGTATTGCAGTTGATCCGTCGAAGGTTGAAGCGGTATCACAGTGGGCGACTCCTAAGTCTGTTACGGAGATTAGAAGTTTTCTTGGTTTGGCTGGTTATTATAGAAGATTCATTGAAGGATTTTCGAAGTTGGCACTTCCTTTGACTCAGTTAACTTGTAAAGGTAAGGCATTTGTGTGGGATGCTAAGTGTGAAGAGAGTTTCAACGAGTTGAAGCAAAGATTGACAACAGCTCCTATTTTGATTCTACCGAAGCCAGATGAACCTTTTGTTGTTTATTGTGATGCGTCCAAGTTGGGCTTAGGTGGTGTATTGATGCAAGATGGTAAGGTAGTAGCATATGCTTCAAGGCAGTTGAGGATTCATGAGAAGAATTATCCTACGCATGATCTAGAGCTAGCGGCAGTTGTGTTTGTGTTAAAAATATGGAGGCATTATTTATATGGTTCTCGATTTGAAGTGTTTAGCGATCATAAGAGTTTGAAATACTTGTTTGATCAGAAGGAGTTGAACATGAGGTAGAGAAGGTGGCTAGAGTTATTGAAGGACTACGATTTTGGCTTGAATTACCATCCTGGCAAAGCTAATGTTGTTGCTGATGCTTTGAGTAGGAAGACATTGCATATGTCTACAATGATGGTGAAGGAGTTCGAGTTACTTGAACAATTCAGAGACTTGAGTTTGGTGTGTGAATTGACGCCTAAAAGTGTCCAGTTGGGCATGTTGAAAATTAACAATGATTTTCTGCATAGTATAAAAGAGGCTCAAAAGGTTGATGTCAAGTTTGTGGACTTGATGGTTGCTACTGCCGATAGTGATTTTCAGGTTGACGACCAAGGTGTGTTGAGGTTTAGAGGAAGACTATGTATTCCTGACAATGACGAGATGAAAAAGATGATTCTTGAAGAAAGTCATAGAAGTAGATTGAGTATTCATCCGGGAGCTACGAAGATGTATCATGACTTGAAGAAGTTGTTTTGGTGGTCTGGTTTGAAGCGTGATGTTGCGCAGTTTATGTATGCTTGTTTGACTTGTCAGAAATCCAAAGTTGAGCATCAGAAGCCTGCTGGTTTATTGATACCTTTAGATGTGCCGGAGTGGAAGTGGGATAGCATCTCCATGGACTTTGTAACTAGTTTGCCGAATACTCAAAGAGGGCATGATGCCATTTGGGTTGTTGTTGATAGATTGACGAAGTCGGCGCATTTTATTCCGATAAACATTGCATATTCAGTGGCTCAGTTGGCGGAGATTTATATTCGGGACATTGTTAAGCTGCATGGTGTTCCGTCGAGTATTGTGTCGGATAGAGATCCGAGGTTCACTTCTAGATTTTGGAAGAGTTTGCAGGAGGCTTTGGGTTCTAAATTGAAGTTGAGTTCGGCTTATCATCCTCAAACAGATGGTCAGTCGGAGAGGACGATTCAGTCGTTGGAAGATTTGTTAAGAGTGTGTGTACTTGAGCAAGGTGGAGCTTGGGATAGTCATCTACCGTTGATTGAGTTCACGTACAACAACAGTTACCATTTGAGAATTGGTATGGCACCATTCGAAGCCTTGTATGGTCGAAGGTGTAGGACTCCTCTATGTTGGTTTGAATCGGGTGAAAGTATTGTGTTAGGACCAGAGATTGTTCAACAGACTACGGAGAAAGTTAAGATGATTAGAGAACATATGAAAGCGTCGCAGAGTCGACAGAAGAGTTATCATGATAAGCGGAGGAAGGATCTTGAGTTCCAAGAGGGTGATCATGTGTTCTTGAGAGTCACTCCTATGACCGGTGTTGGTCGAGCTTTGAAGTCTAAGAAGTTAACTCCGAAGTTCATTGGTCCCTATCAGATATCGGAGAGGATTGGCACAGTGGCTTATAGGATTGCTTTGCCACCACATCTTTCGAAATTGCATGATGTGTTTCATGTGTCACAGCTTCGGAAGTATATAGCGGATCCTTCGCATGTTATTCCTATAGATGATGTGCAAGTCAGAGACAACCTTTCAGTGGAGACTTTACCTTTGAGGATTGATGATCGCAAGGTGAAGAAGTTGAGAGGCAAAGAGATACCTCTTGTAAGAGTTGTTTGGGGTGGAGTTGCTGGTGAAAGCCTTACTTGGGAGTTGGAGAGTAAGATGCAAGAATCATATCCTGAGTTGTTTGTTTGAGGTAAGATTTCGAGGACGAAATTCTATAAGTTGGGGAGAGTTGTAACGCCCGTTTTATTTAATTATTTTAAGTGGTGTTTTAATATATTCTTGTATGATTTTATGTGATATTGGTGAATTGATATTTTGTTATATGATATTTGATTATGAGGTATTTTTATTATTTAAGATAAAAGAGTGGAAAATAATTATTAATTAGAATAAAAAGGAATTAAGTGGATTTAATAGGAATTAAAAGGGGAGTTAAGTAAAAAGAGTAGGTTATGGTTGAAAGAGTAAAAGAAAGGGAGTTAGAAAAGAAAAAGTCAAAAGAAAACAGAACCAGTATCATTTTCACGTACAGACAAAAAGAGAGAAAAAGAGAGTTTTTGAGAAGAAGAAGGGAAAGCTAGGAGAAGAGCTAGGAAGAGAGATTTCAACCTATTTTGCTGTAGATTTTGCTAATTCGAGGTAAGGGTGGGAATCCTTCATTAATAATGTTGTATAATTTTGATAATTGTTGAAATTGTGTTCTTGAATTAGGGTTTATGAAATGATGAAAATGTGATACAATGATTGTTAATTGTGTAATTCTATGCCATTTTGATTGCCATATGTTATGTTTGACCTGTAAACATGTTTTGTAAAACTTTTGGGTGAATAAGGGATTAAAAATGGGATTTTGGGTTGAATTTGGATGCTAGAATCGTACTGTTCATTCTGAAAATCGTAGCCGTTCGCTTAAGCGAAATGAATCTCGCTTAAGCGAAAATGTCCATGAACCTTCGCTCAAGCGAAATGCAAGCGAGCCGTAAGCGAACCAAATCCTGAGTTACAACATTTGCTTTGCTTAAAGCGAAATGAATCTCGCTTAAGCGAACATGTCCTGTAGTTGCCCAGAATTGACCCATGAACCTTCGCTCAAGCGAAATGCAAGCGAGCTGTAAGCGAACCAAATCCTGAGTTACGACATTTGCTTCGCTTAAGCGAAATCCATCTCGCTTAAGCGAACTGAACCCAGTATAGTGTATTTTCCAGACTTTTGACGCTTCGCTTAAGCGAACCGTAAGCGACCTCCAAGCGAACCAGGTCCTGTACGACCTTTTTCCATATTTTGTTAAATGCCTCTAGGGACTTTTCCAACCATTCTAAGGAGTTCCTATGAATTTATAAGAATTATCTATAAAGCTAAACGCGGTGTTTGAATGTTGGATTACGTAAGAATGTATACTTTTGTGAAATGTTGATACTTTGATAACTTAAATAAGTGTTGGTGTTGTCTAGTTGGGGAGTGTGTCATAAATATTTTAGGCACATATGTTGTTGTTGAAGTTGTATGTAGATATACACAAGTGGAGTCCATATGCATATCATTTTCTGGTGGGGGCTTATGCCCTGGAATGCTAGTCATTCGATCCGGTGGGGGCTTATGCCCTGGAATGTTTATCATTCACTTGGTGGGGGCTTATGCCCTGGGATGCTTTAACCATCCAATTTGGTGGGGGCTTATGCCCTGGAATGCTTAGCATTCAACGCGCGTAGTTGGTACCACATTGCATGATGCATTAGTTGATGTCGGTGTTGCATTGGTTAGGGTGTTGTCGTCGGTGATTAATTGGTGTCTAATGTTGATAATGATTTGGTGTTGGTGATGATATTGTTGTTGAGAATTAATTATGATGTTGAATGGTATATATATATATATATATATATATATGATTATATACGGACTTGATGTTGTTACTTGTTATGATTGTTATTGTTTCAATAATTTTGATAAATTATATATTATTATTATTGAATGCGTATCTCACCCCTTCTGTTGGAATTGCCGCCTTGTGGGCAAGTGCAGGTTCAGACGACTAATAGGTATGGCTCAAGTGTCTAGGACTCTGATACATATAGGATGGGGATCGTTGCGAATAATTTCCTTATTTCTTATGTATCGTACTTTGAGATTGTGTTTGTTGAATGGTTATCTTGGTGAATAACATTTTATGTTGAGAATAAATATCCGCTGCAAGTTTATGACATTATATGTTGGTTTAATTAAATAGCATATTTACTATTTATGAGATTTTATTAATTGAAGTGTAATACTCCGTGTTATGACGTTTACTCTGATTTATTTATTAAATAATACGACCTTTGGGATCGGGGTGTTACAACAATCCTGAAGTCCTAGCAAGATTTGTAGTAGATTACTGCAATGAAACTGGTAGAATAATCAACTATTCTGTCATTCCTGAGACTGCTGGAGGAGGACCTCTTAAGGTTAAAGGCAAAAGGACCAAGGAAGTTAATCTAGAGGAAGAGGAAGAGAAGCAAGAGCCTCCCAAGAAGAAGAAAAAGTCTACAGCTCTTCCAGGAGTGACTATTGGTGCCTCTGAAACCATAGCTCCTATGCCTCTGTCTGTCTCTTCTGCATCCAAGGAAATTAAGGAAAGGATAAAGAAACCCAAGGATGAGAAGAAAACTAAGGACGAGAACAAGGCAAAGAATGAGAAGAAAGCCAAGAAAGGCAAAGTTGACAGAGATTACAAGAGGCTGGTTGAAGAAGTTGCTGAATTTCTTGATACTGATTCTGATGGAGAAGAAAGTCAGGTCAAGAAAAGGAAGATGGAAGTTGTTCCTGTGGCTAAGGATGTAGCACAGAAGATAGGTACTTCTGTATCTATGATTGAAGATGAACATGCTGCTGGCAAGGCAATGGCAGCAGAAGTTGTGGCAGAAGGACTTAAGGATGAGACTGTGAAGGAAGCTGCTAAGTTACTTGCATCAGCTTTGAAACAGAAGAGTCAGGTTGCCCCTGCAGAAGCTGATCTATCAGAAGCTACTCTGTCTGATGCTTCTAATCAACAAGCTTCTCCAGAAGCTGGCATTAGCACCTCAGGTAACATTTCATTTAACTCACCTACCTCTTCTACGAATCAAGAGTCTTCATCTGATACTGAATCAGATAACATACCCTTGAGCCAAGTCCTTCCATCCCTTCGAAATAAAACCCCCTCTCCAATCAAACCTATATCATCTTTTGACCCACTTGATCCCAGAATAGTTGAATATGTTGATTCAACTATTGACAGGGTTATTCAAGACACCATCACAGTGTCTCTGAACTTACCCTCTGACCACCCTACTCAACCATCATTTCTTAAACCACTTCAGGCAAATCAACCTACTGAAGAACCTGAAGAAACCATTCAATCAACTCAACCACCCCCCCCCAACATGAAACTATTTGCGTAGACTCTCCAGACACCCTAGATTCTCTTGAAAGACACCTAGGAGGAGAACTACCAAAGACCCCCACAAAATCCAAAACAACAAATACTACAGAATCTGTTTCAAAACCAGACTCTGTACCCCAACCTGAAACAGAAATTCTAACCCTAGCTTCAATTGAACCAATTTCTGAAACGGTAGAGGAACCAATCTCTGAGATTCTGGAACAAGTTTCTAGTGTCATACTAGAACCTGTAACAGAATGCATAGCAGAGCCTGTATCTGAAACAGTTACTGAACCTCTTTCCCAACCTCAAATTGTTGTAACTGGCTTCCAAACCTTACAAAAAATAGTAGCTTCTGAACCTTCAACTTCATCTGAGCCAAACCAAACTCACAACCTCTTTGATTCGTTGAAGATAGATGAGTTTTATGGAATGTCAAACTCAAAGCTCAAGGATATTATTGAGCAAAGATTTGTGCCAATCCTCAATGTAAGCTATGAGGATAAGTTCTCCACTCTGAAGACTGAATTTGTGGATTTTGTCACCAAAATTCAGAAGGCTGCTGTAAAAGAACAAGCTGTTGTTCTTGCCAAACATGTGGAAGAAGTTAAGAAAGCTGAGACAACAAAGGCTAAGAAGAAAGCTCCTATTCTGCGGTTGGAGTATAAACCATTCTTTGATGATGATCAATACAATCCAAGGGAAACAATGGTTTATGATTCACTGAAGAAGAAGCTTCACAGAGTTCAGGAAGAAGCTAGACTTGAGAGAGAAGCTCATCTCAGAAGAACTGAAGCTCTAGAAGAGATTGTCAAGAAATAGCAAGAGGATCTCCAGAAATTGATGGATCACACTGCCAAACAAAACCAACCTTAGTTGCACAACTAGTGATTTAAATGTTTTGTTTTGCTTGTTTTTTTTTATTCTGCTGATTTCTATTATCCTCTGAACTTTCATTCTATGTTTATTCAAGTTTTACTTCATCTATATGTGCTTCTGATATTTTTTTTTTTGCTGCATCTGAAGTAATTCTACTTAGAATCTGTTATGTTTCCGACTCTTATATGTTTTCGCTCTGAATCTTGTTTCTCATTTTCTTTAAAAAAAATTTTACCCTCACTTGAAGTCATTTAAAAAGGGGGAGAAACTTGTTTCTAAATCTTTTTGTTGATGACAAAAGGGGGAGAAATATCAGTGAGTTCTATGTAAAGTTAAAGGGAAATTTGCGAAAGGTACTTAGTTAGATTCTGAGCCCCCATTAAAAAGAATCTTTTCTCATATTCGTTTAGTATTCTGAGATTTGATTCAGCTACTTGCGTAACATGAATTTAATTAACTTGGATAGAACTTAGGGGGAGCTTACAAACCTCAACTTAAGAACTATCAGACTCAGGGGGAGTCAGAGCTTACAAACCTTAGACTCTGAGCTTACAAACCTCAGACCCTTTAAGTCAACCTGTTAATTAGATTAACAACAATTGACCTTTTAAATATTGATGTTTGTCATCATCAAAAAGGGGGAGATTGTTGGAACAAGGGTGTTCAACAATACCACGTTTTGAGTTTTGATGATAACAAGGTATTAAAAATTGTCAATTGGATATGCTAATATTTGTTTAAGTATGCAGGATATTAATCAAGATTTGTATCTTAGAAAGTATTCTGTTTGAACATTTTGAGAGCAAGACCAAGAGAAGCTTGTTGCTTGTAATTCTGACGATCTGAAGAGTCTGAAGAATCATCAGAAGCTGTGTCAAGAGAGTCTGAAGACTATCAGAACATGAAGTTCAAGAGAGTCTGAAGACTATCAGAACCTGAAGTTCAAGAGAGTCTGAAGACTATCAGAACCTGAAGACCAAGAGAGTCTGAAGATCATCAGAAGCTGAAGTGCTACAGTGAGTCTGAAGCCTGCAATCTGAAGATCTGCCTAGAAGGTTTTCTAAAGGCATTACGATGCACAAGAAACTCTCATTTGGAGTAACGGCTAGCTTCAAAGTCAACTTGAGCGTGGGATGCTCAAAGACAAAGAATGGAGTATAGTACAGAGTACGTGTGTATGAACTCTGTTTCCAATACTCCACTACCTCGTACAGTTTGGCAAATGTGTCTACCGGTATTAAGCTTCAAAAGGAATGGAATTCAAAATATGCATTTGAAGGACTATTACCATATCAAGCAACAGATCAATAGCTATTGATCAAGCTTCTAGAATTCTCTTGATGTGATGGATTGTCTCAACGTCTCTTTCCAACGCCTATATAAAGGATAGAAGACTTGAAGAATATGTTGGACTCTACAACTGAAAAACTACGTTGTTAAGCTATTGTATTCTCACTGAGTCAAACCAGTAACACATCAACAACTTAGATTATTCTTACAAACTGTGTATTCTAGAATCTCTAAATTTATCAGAAAAACAGAGTCTGTCTTTGTTTAAGTTATTGGAACACATTTGATTGTTTATCAAGTGTCTCCAACTCTATTCAATTTTCTGTAAATTGTGTCAGAAGTCTCTTGCTTGTGTGCTTGAGCAAAGAAGTCTCTTAGTTGTGTCTTTGAGCATTGGAAGACTCTTGCCTGCGTGCTTCAGCAATTGGAAGTCTCTTACTGTGTGTTTGAGCAACTTATAATTGATATTACATTTTATTGAAACTCTCCTTGGAAGTGCAAGGGGGACAGGACTACTTCCGGTTTGTGGAAGGAACCTGTATAATTTCTTGTGTTCTCTTCTTCTCTCTATCTCTTGTTTATTTCCGCTGCAACAGAATCTGATCTCCCATCAGACTCTGAATCCATTCAGAATCTGATCCGGCAGAATCAGATTCTTACTCTTCAAGAGTTGCGAAAAGTTAACACAATTCAACCCCCTCTTCTTGTGTTTTTCTCACCTTCAGTATTCTCATGGCGGGGCAATCCAATATAAATATTACTCATAATATTGATATTTATGTGAAAACTTGATAACTCTTTATTCATGATTCCTTAAAAAAAACTCTTTTTTCATGATCTACAAAATGTGATCATTAATCTAACCACGTAATAGTCTCCATGCCTTACTAATATCCCATTTCATAGAAAAACTTTTGACTACGGATACTTTATGAATAATGTCTTTTAGTTTAACGGGGTCTCATAATAAAGTCACACTTAATGTTTCATTAAACAAACTAATTCTAGGGACTTCATTAGTTTGAAACAAAACAAAATCAATAAAGAAATGCCTTATTACAATTACTAATATATATTTATATCAATATCATGGGACAAGGACAAATCCAATCAGTATAGTTGGCTATTAGGACGTACAACGGAGAACAATCAAACTATGAAAATTGATTCTTTCTCATGGCTAATAACGTGGTACGTGGGTCTCTGCATTCCTGATGGTAACAACAACTCTTTTTGTGCACTAACATGGTGGCGAAACAATAGCTTGAAGTCTAAAATTATGTCAAAGATGGCTGCTGATATACTATCAATTCCAATATCAACTGTAGCATCATAATAAACATTTAGTGCTGGAGGAAGAGTTATCAATGAATTCTGTTCTAGATTGAATGAGAAATCTGTTGAGACACTCATTTTCGGAGGAGATTGACTGCATCACAAGTATGGTTTGCAGAGAAAGTCAAAGGTAAACAATTAATGTTTTCTTATTTAAACAATTTTTTTTTATATTTCTTAATATGATTACTATTTGGTATAGTGATACATAATGACAAGTTATATGTTATTTTTTAGGTGTCGGAACAACAAGAAGAGATCATATTGAAGATTTGATGCGAAGATTGCTAAGTTGTTATTCGACTATTATAATTTTTGATGTAATTTGAAAGTAATTGCCTGTTATTAGAACATATGTTAATGGCCCCTTTTGTTATCTTGAATGAATTTGAACATTTACTTTTCCTAAATATGTTGTTTTTGGTCGCTAATGTACTCTAAGTCTTCCTAGACACATTATTTGGGTGTTTAATTTTGAGTTTTGACAAATATTTGACTACTAAACATGCAATTTGCATCTCTTCAATTATTGCTAATCTTCACATTTGTTAATTTTTTTATGCACTCAGGCTTCATGAGATTTGTCTATTTAGTAGCTTTAATAGGCTTGTTGGTGTGCTTGGGCCTTTATAAGTTATGGACATATTTCATAGCAGGCTTGTTAATATTCATAGGCCTTTATGTACAATAGACTTTTAAATAGGCTTTCAGGCTTTATCAAGCCTTTAAAAAGGTCAGACCAGGCCTTAAAAATAAGCCTTTGACGGGTAATAAGGCAGACTCAGGCCTATAATTTTTAAAGTAGGCTAAGCTTAGGCCTTACAAAGCCGACCTGGCCTGGCCTATTCCCACCCCTATCGGCTGAGCACATCTTCCAAACTGTTGTGACCTTTTCAATTTTTTTGATTACTTGATTTAATTCAGCAATTTTTGTTTCATGTTCTTTACATTTATTACATGAAGAACCTTTAACCTTTTCCAACTCTACTTGTGCATCAAAAGCTTTTCTTTCTAGAGATACATTTTGTTTCTCTTGCTTTGCACAAGTTTTAGAAAGATTAATGCATTCTTCATACAATTCATCAAATGCATTTTGAAATTCTTCATAAGAAGGTTTAAAATTTAATTCAGAATCACTTACCTCTTGTTCATCATCGGAGTGGTGTGAGGCCATTAATGTTAAATTTGCACTTTCGTCATCCTCCAATTCTGAAGATGAACTTATATCATTGTCATCCCATGCAATGTAGTCCCTTCTTTCCTTGAATTCTTTCTTTCCTTTATGGCTACTTTTCCTCGCAAGGGTTGGACAATCTGCCTTCATATGCCCCTCTTTTCCACATTCGAAGCATGTAAAACTCTGACTTGATGTAGAACCATCTTTCTTCTTTAGAAATTTTCTTTTATTTCCAAATTTAAAGTTTTTATCCTTTTGAAAGAATTTTCCTAATTTCTTCACAAGAAGAGTAATGTTTTCATCTTCATCAGAACTTTCATCTTGTTGAAGAACGTTGGACTTTGCCTTCAACGAAATATTCTTATGTTTCTTTACTCCTTCTTCATGTTGTTATGGTCTTGCAAGTTCAATTTCATGCTCTTGTAATTTCCCGAAAAGTGCTGCCAACGACATGCTTGAAAGACTTTTTTTCTTCAGATATGGCTGTTACTTTTGGTTGCCATTCCCTTGTTAGTGACCTGAGAATCTTCAAGTTTATTTCATTGTTGGCAAGGTTTTTCCAAGGGCTGCAAGATGATTAATAAGATGTGAAAATCTATTTTGCATGTCCAGAATCATTTCTCCTGGTTTCATTCTAAACATCTCGTACTCTTGAGTGAGGGTATTCAATCTGGAACGTTTTACTTCTTCCGTTCCTTCACGTGTTGTTTCCAAAGTGTCCCAGATTTCTTTGCCTGTTTTGCAGTTAGAAATTCTAAAAAAACTCATCCATCCCAAGAGAGGATATGTTCTTCTCCTTTATGTCAGATAACATTTTTTGCGGTCATCATCATCCCATGATGTTTGTGGTTTGAGACCAGTCACAATTGTAGTGGGAACATAAGGACCATTCTTGACAACATCCCAAATTTCTTCACCTTGGGCTTCTAGATACGTTGGCATCCTAATTTTCTCGAAATTATAATGATCTCCGGTGATACATGGTGGTCGGTTTGAATTATGACCTTCTGCAAGAAACAGTTTAGAGGAAGCCATTTTCTGGATCAGTTGTCATCTTAATTTTCTAGAAATCATAATGATCTCCAGTGAAACATGGTGGTCGGTTTGAATTACGACCTTCTGCAAGAAACAGTTTAGCGGAAGCCATTTTCTGGATCAAAGAAGCAAGTTATCTTTACTCTTGCTCTGATGCCAATTGTAAGTTCAGATTATAACCTGGGGGGGGGGGGGGGGGGGGGGGGAATTAGGTTATGCGACTTTTTTAGATAATTTTCGAAGGTTTAAAGTTCTTGTTATTTTTCTGGAAAATATTGATGAAGGTATGAATGAAAACTGGAAAAATAAAAGTGTAGGGAAGAGAAAAGAACACAAGATTATCGTGGTTCCCCTCTAAACCTAAGGGTACATCCATTACCCTCACACTCTGTGAATGATTTTTTTCCACTATGTAAATAATCTTTGTTACAAAACAACCTTAATCTCAAATGCCCCCTAACAATATTTATCTACACACCAAGATAACACCCCCACTATCTTTTACAATGATTTCACCAACAATGATGATAAACTTTTTACAAAAGCAATTGAAGAATAATCAATGGATGGCTGTTTTTCTTTGATCAATATCACATTAACAATAAGGACTTAGTGCTCAGAAAACTTCTTTATGGATGTTAAAAATGTGGACAAAGTTTTCAAACCAAGTTGATGAAAGTTTGAGAAATCTAATGATATTGAATCTAACAATTGAGATTGAAAGATGTAATCAAAATATTAAGTAAGGCTAAAAAGGTGTTTATGAAGCAATACTATTTTTTAAAAAGAGTTTCCAATGAATAGAAACATATTTAAAATGACACCTATTCATAAAAAGAAGTTGAAATATATTTAAACCAAATATGGACGTTGGAAAATATAAAAATGCTGATTGAAAAATCTTCTTAAATAATAGCCTGTTGCCTCTTTTTTAAATATAGAATAGCAATTAAGCATTGTAGTAAAATTTGGAAACGGTAACAAAATTAATTGCCAAAGGATACAATGCACTAATAATTGTTCAGAGAAATAAAAACCAATTTAAAATAAAGTTCGGTGAACTTGATCTATAAAGGCATAAATCTTTGTAGTTATGTTATTCCAAAAATAGAGACCAATTTGCATGCTAAAGATATTTTTATGTTCAAAATAATAATGCAATTTTCATAATAAATATGTTTTTTCATGCAAAAAATATTTCCATACAAAATCACTTTTATATAAAAGTAATTATAAATGTATGATTTATTTTCGTGAGAGTTTTAACATTGCTTCATATGAGAACTTAGAAAAATGTTTGTAATTATTTTCTGAGCATTCTAAGTCTTGTTAAATGTTAAGAATGATAATGTCAAAGATAAGAACCATACTTACAGAAATATAACTATGAAGCCTAAGTCCCATCATCTTTATCCTTCAACTTGAGCCTCCAAAAGTTTTCTTCTTTTGTGATGTGTGTTTGTTATCATCAAAATCTAGCCAAGTCTAAAAAGAAAACTTCTTCATAATTGAAAGACTCTTCAAAAGAAAATTCATCAGAACTCATCAAAAGCAAATTCATCAGAACCGCAAGGTATGTCGAATGGTTAGCAAATATTGTTCCTGTAATTAAGAAAAATGGAACTCTTAGAGTTTGTATAAACTTTAGAGACTTAAACAATGCTACACCAAAAGATGAATATCCCATGCCAGTAGCAGAGATGCTAGTTGATTCTGCAGTAGGATTTGAATACTTGAGTATGCCTGATGGCTATTCTTGTTATAATCAAATCTTCATTGTTGAAGAAGATGTGTCAAAAACAGAATTTTGATGCCCATGAGCTTTAGGTACTTACGAATGGGTAGTAATGCCTTTTGGCCTAAAGAATGATGGTGCTACACACCAAAGATCAATGAATTCAATGTTTCATTATTTCATTGGCAAATTTATGCAAATCTACATTGATGATATTGTGGTAAAATCTTCGTTAGAAGACGATCATTTGAAGCACCTTCGATTATCATTCGAGAGGATGAGAAAGTATAAATTGAAAATGAACCCATTGAAATGTGCCTTTGGTGTGTGTGCAGGTGTTAGCCTGCATTTTCGACATGCTTTATTAAATGCAGTCAATGAAGTTTAACTTTGAGTTTTGAAGAAAGGTTAATATGTTCGACGTCATTAGTTGGTCGAAGATATAAACTTAGCAAGATTGTTGTTTCGAAGATTAATGTTTGACATGCAAAGAGACGTCAAAGAAAGATTGGTTTCAAATAAAACTAAGTAACGGTTGCTTTCAAAGGATGCCATTTGAATATCAAATCGAAGAGATGTTTGTAGCCATTTGTAGCCGTTATTGTTTTAAATGTCTACGTGTAGGTAGTTTTCTAGTATAGATATCAGTTTCTCATAGGAAAAACGGGTCACAATTCAACCATACAAAAAAAATTACATTCAAACTATTTGCATCTAGAGAGAAATGAGTTACAAGTCAAAATGTATGAATCTGTGTACCAATTTACATTCAATCAATGCAATTTATGTTTTTTTCTTTAAATTCCTTTGCAATTTACTTGTTTCTTTAACTATTTTACGCCCTTTTCACTGAAAATAACTTCGACGGATTTGACCGTGTTAAATTCGACGGTTATCTTCATCACTTCAACAAGAACGTTAAGAACATTCATCAATTTCTGGAAAATAGCAAACACAATATGTCCCAAAGATTTACTGGTTGATCTTGCAAGTAATTAACTTTTAAACCAACAGTTGTTACCAAAAATCACGGTAAACAACAGGCGTCTACTTAGGTTTTGTTGTGCACAAAAAAGGTATTGAAATCAATCAAAATAAAATGAAAGCTATTCTAGAAACTATGTCTCCTTCAACGAAGAAAAAACTTCAATATTTGTTGGGAAAAATCAACTTCTTGAGAAGATTTATTTCTAACTTAAGTGGAAAAACACAAGCATTTTCGCTACTACTCCGGCTGAAGAAAGAGGACAGTTTTAACTGGGGGCAGGAACATCAAAAGCTTTTGATGTGATCAAGGATTACTTGGAAAAGCCTCCAATTTTATTACCTTCAATCAGGAATAAAATCATAAAGTTATACATTTCAACATCTGACTCAACAATAGGGAGCATTCTAGCCCAAGAGGATGAAAATGGTGTCGAAAGAGCCATTTATTACCTCAATAGAGTTTTGAATGATGCTGAAACTAGATATAGTCATATTGAAAAAGTGTGTGTATGTATGTATTTTTCATGTTCTAAACTTAAGCAATATGCAAAGCATGTGGTTGTTTATGTTTATTCGCATTTTGATGTTATTAAACATATGCTGTCAAAGCAAATTTTACATAGTAAAGTTGGAAAATGGGCTTTAGCTTTATCTGAATATTCACTAACTTATCAGCCTGTGAAAGCTATCAAAGGGCAAATTGTTGCTGACTTCATAGTTGATCATTCTTTGGTCGAAGCAACACAAAGTTATGTGGAAAATTAGCCTCAGACTTTGTATTTTGATGACTCGAGCCATAAAAATGGTACCAGAGTTGGTATTTTCATAATATCTCCTTTGAATGTACCAACTAAGTTCAAATATAAAATGAATGGCACTTGCTCCAATAATGAGGCAGAATATGAAGCCTTAACAATGGGTTTAGAAATACTACTTGGATTGGGGGCAAAGAATGTCGTGATAAAGAAAGATTTAGAATTTGTGGTGAAGCATCTAACAAAGGAATACAAATGCATAAGTGATAATTTATTTTATTATTTTGTCTATGCTAATTCTTTGTTAAATAATTTTGAATCTGTCGATATGCAACATGTGCCAAAATTGAAAATTTAGTTGCGAATGATTTAGCACAAGTTGCTTCAGAATATAAAATTTCTAAACAGAAATTAATGGAGTTGATAGAAATTAAGGATAAATTGGTTCCTATAGAATGCCCTTCGACAAAAATTGTCAATGCCAAAACCTGTGGGGGCAGAAGGTGAATCAAACTTTAATGCATCAATGAAAATGCATCAATGAAAATGAGGCTTATCTAGTTGTTTCTGGGGCACATGGAGGAGCTTGTGGTTCTCATCAGGCAGGTCATAAAATGAAATGGCCAATATTCCGACAAGGCTTGTATTGGCCATCTATGTTGAAATACTGCATTGAGTTTGCAAAAGGGTGCCAAAAACACGCGAGAATTCAACGTGAACCTACAAGTGAATTACGCTCCATAGTAAAACCTTGCCATTTAGAGGTTGGGCCTTAGATGTAATTGGTGAAATTTGTTCTACTTCATTTGGAGGTCATCATTTTATTCTAGTTTGAATAGATTATTTTACTAAATGGATTGAAGCCATTCCTTTGTCTAAGGTTAGCCAAGATATGGTGATTAGTTTTATTCAAAATCATATTCTTTATAGATTTGGAATTCCTGAAACTATCACTACTGACAAAAGATCAATCTTTGTTGGTCAAAAAATGTTTGAATTCGCCAACCAAATAGGTTTTAAGTTGCTTACTTCAACACCATACTACGCTCAAGTAAATGGTCAAGTTGAAGCTGCCAATAAAATCATAATTGATTTGATAAAGAAGCATACACATGCTCAACCAAAAATTGTCATAAAACTTTAAACCGGATACTTTGGGCTTGTCGAACATCCCCAAATAAGTTAACAAACTCTCCACCATTTTGTCTGGCTTTTGGTCATGACGCAGTTTTACCGGTTGAAATCTACGTACAATCATCCAAAGTACAAAGACAATTGGAAATTCCAATAGATCAGTATTGGAACATGATGTTGGATGAATTTGTTGATTTAGATGAAGAAAGGCTGACTGCATTGGACGTACTTTTGAGACAAAAAGAACGCATTGCAAAAGCCTATAATGAAAAGGTAAAATCAAAATCTTTCAATATTGGAGATTTGGTTTGGAAAGTACTTTTTCCTATGGACAAAAGAGACAAAGTCTTAGGTAAGTGGTCACCAAATTGGGAAAGACCATTTGAAGTTATACAAGTATTTTCATATGGTGCTTACGAAATTGAAGATTTGGCTTCCGACAAAAGAATATTCAGAATGAATGGTAAGTATTTGAAAAAATACAGACCTATTTTGCAGGAAGTCAAAATAGCACAAGAGTAGTTCCGGCGAGAAATGAAAAACTTGGCATTATAGTTAAATTAAAATTAATGCCAATAGGTAAATCTAAAGTCTTATATTTTGTCGAAGTATTGAAAGAAAGCATGGAACTCAAAATAACATTTTCATTAAATTAAAAGCCAACTAACGGGTCAAAATACATTATCGAGAAGTGGATACGACCATTTGAGTCAATTCGACACCCAGGTTATAAAGGCTACCCTTTTTGGCTCTAAATGGTGAAGCTAAAACCTAGTGTTTTTAATAAAACAGAAATGAACGAGGAACCAGGCCAGTTCAACATCAAAACGACAAGAAAGACATATATTTTTCGTGGAATACTCGTCATCTGTTCCGGGAAGAGTCCAAAAGAGGTTGGGTTTACTCCTGTAACCCTTGCATGTCCCATTATAGGTACATATGAGCCTATACTCAAACTCTATGAGTAAAGATCTTGACCAGTGACATCCCCAAAAGGAAGGGGGCCTTCAGCATTCATGATGGCCCTTTGACAATCAGTCAACCATTGTCGAGTGAAAAGGTCCCGAAAGGTAGGAAGAACCTTGCTTCGCAAGAAGCCATCTTTAGCCAACACCTTCAGCATCAAGTTGAAGTATGTAGCCCCAACGGACCTGCGAGCGGATGCCTTTTGAAGGATCAACTTTATTTCTTCAAGATCGAGGCGTTCACTATGAAGCAATTTGGCTCCGACTACCACACAATAAGCCTCATGTCCACTATGAGAGAGCCGTTGCATGAACTTGCATTTTTCCACACAGGACCAATGGTCAGAAATGTACCACAAGCAGTCTCTTGGGAGAGCCCTAAGCACCGCATTTTTATTGGCAAGTTTGTTGTGGTAAATAGAAGTAGCTTTAAATCTCAAAAGATTCTGAATTCCAGACGCTGCTACTTTCTTGACAATAATGAGCAAAACATCTTCTGAGAGTCGATCCATTGTTGCAAAAGCGGTTTGGCTTCAAAACAAGGAAAGAAAAGGGCAAGTTTTTCTGCCTAGAACTGGAAAAGTGGTTTGAGGAACAAAAGAGAGACTCGGTTTTTGTAGACAATGAAAAGAGTAAAAAATGGTTTCAATCTTGGTTTTTGAGTGATAACTGCCACATGGTTAGAAAGAGGTGGGAGGTCTTCTTAACTTAGTGGGAAAGCGTGCGAAAATGAAGATGAAATGATAAAGAAAGACGCGTGGCGTTTTGGGGTAAATGGAAAGGTTCCATTAACTTTTCAATTTCAGAAGTAATGGCCCACAAAATCCTGAAATTGTGTGGTCAAAGAAACCTGAAAAAACTACTCTTGAAAGTCATGATTACCATGACATCAATACTTTGAAATACTTGGAGTTTTTAAAAAATGCCAATCCTCTCCTTTTAACATATTTAGTCGAAAATGACATTTTTGGGGGGCAATTCGTTAGCTGGTAATTTTACCAGCCTCATTTAATGTGGTCAACATTAGTTGACTTTTATCTTTGCATGAATCAAAGTTTCTGCAAGTGAAAAGAGTCATACATAATGTATGTAACGGATTTGTCGAACCACCTTTATTTTTAATGCAATACAATTTATCTTTCGTATAAGTTTCTGCAATTTTAACTTTCAGCTCCTTTATCTTGTATTTACTGCGTTTTAAAACCTTTTTCTGTCGAAAGACGTCATACGGTCTCGTCCTATTCATTAAGCAACATATGAACTTGATGAACGTGAACTCTCTTTTTTCAAAACAAATGCACAACATGTCCTAGGATTTCTGGTTTGATCCTGCTTGTAATAATCAAAACCAGCTTGTATTGTTTACCAAAAACAAAGGCAAAGGAGATATCACCGAGTTTGGCTCCATTATGAATAACAGTATCTAGTTTTGTAATTCATTTCTAACAAATTCTCATGTTGAGTTTATCAGGAGACAAACAAATGAGGTTGCCCATGAATTAGCTAGAGCAGCCATATTCCTTTCTAGCTTCCGTATCTATGATGAAATTCCAGCATGTACTACTGATTTGATATTTAATAAAAAGATATAAGTTATTTCCCCAAAAAAAGAAGATAAATGACGAATATGTTACAATTAAACAAGAAAAAATCAGCTATCAATGGAGATATTTTTTGCAATCATTTAACTTCTATTGATTCCTCCTAAAAAGATAGAAGTGTGAAAGGAGAAAATGGCGATGGAAATGACAAAAAGTGAGTTATAATAAAATATACTTTTAACAAAGTTACAATATTTATTTATTTATTTTTTATAAAAGTTACAATAAAGTATTTATAAAATATAATATAACAAAATTATTATCGCTTTAGATCTTTATAGGAATTAGAGAAAACAAAAGAGAATCATATATACATGCAATGGCCTTACATAATTCTAAAGTTTCTAATTATTTCATTGCTTATGGTGCCTTTTGAGAAAGGGAATAACAATCACAATGATATAATTAAAGCCTATAATTAATAAGTGTCTAGATACCAAACAAATGGACCAAAGGAAAACAGTAAAGGACTTCAGCTAAGAACTTTATGTGGTCTCCATTTCTAGTGATTGGGCTACACTTCTCATAGTAGGTCTAGATTGAGGGTGTGTATGTAAACAAGAAAGACCAAAATTTGAAACCAATTCCAATTCCTTCAAAATGTTCCTTGGAGGAGAAGGTAAGCGAGGGTCTAAAATTTCTTTGAAGTCAATCTTTTGATCATTTGATGTTTGTATGTAAGAAACAAGATCACCAGGGTGCTTTCCTGTTAGAATCTCAAATGCTAAAACACCAAAGCTGAATACATCACATTTTTCTGTCACTGCCATTGTGTAAGCAAGTTCTGTAGTAGCAAGAAGATAGTGAAAATTAGTACATTGCAACATTTGGTATTGATAAATGCTATCATAACACATTCAAGTACATATCCAAAATAGGTCAAGTATTTTAACTAAATCAAAGTTCTAAACATAAACAAAGGAAAAGGTATATTATAGAAATTAAAACAAAATTCTCATATCAACATGACTTCTTTTTTGAAAAATGAATTATTAAGACTAAAATGAAAATGTTGACCTAGTCGAGCAATCTAGATCTTCCATTTAAGATCTTACGACTTACATTGTGAGATGTGGAAATCAAACTCGGGGCCGATTGTTAGAAAACTAGAGTCTAAAAAAATTTAGATACTGTTTCAAATAAAAAGTTGTTTTGAATAACATAAAATATGAACCATCCGGATGAATTTGAATGATCCAAATTGCTCAACTGTGTCAACTTTGGCCTCTACTACAACATATAATCTTATTTCACACATAAGAGAGTTAAAAAAATATCACCTGGAGCAGCATAACCATATGTGCCAGCAAATGAAGTCCACATAGGTGAATTTGGCTTAAGAAACCTTGCAGTACCAAAATCTGAGACATGAGCTTGAAGATTGTAAGATAACAAAACATTCTTGCTTGATATATCTCTATGAATCAAAGCTGGAGAACAATCATGATGCATATAAGAGAGAGCACTCGCAACGCCTTTAACAATATCAAACCGTTTAGACCAATCAAGTTCCAATGCTCTCTTATCATCAATCAACATTTCCTCTAAACTCCCTCTATCCATGTGCTCATAAACAAGAAATGTGTGCATCCCTTTACAACAAAATCCATAAAGCTTCACAATGTTTCTGTGCCTTGTTTCTGTCATAGCTTCAACCTCACTTTCAAATGTTTTTATACTCTCTGTGTCTAAGTTTTCTTCATCACATTTCAGCTTTTTCACCGCGAATATTTGACCTCCTTTCAGTTCGGCTTTGTAAACATTTCCAAATGCGCCTTCGCCAATGCAATACTTATTGTCAAAACTGTTGGTAGCTTCAATTATGTCGTTATATACAACTCTTCCATTGAAGTACCAAATTGAAAATGGATCTTGTATCTTATATGAAGACTTTTTTAAAGATCTTGATTTTTTCTTGTAGCATAACAAAAACATGCCAACAAATACCAATGAAAGAAAAAGTGCACCTCCTAAAGAAGCAACAATTGGAATCACAAACTTTTTTTTGTTTCTTGATGAAACATTACAAGGTGTTAAACCTTTGAAACTACCACATAGACCTTGATTGTTGCTCAAGTCAAGTGCATGAGAAGAGTTTAACTTGAAAATGCCACTCTTAGGAGCATTCCCCTCCAACTGATTGTAAGAGAGGTTAAGACTTGACAAACTCAACATTCCACTGATTTCATTAGGTATTATACCTGAAAAATTGTTGTTTGAGATATTCAAGCTTATCAAATTTGAAAGCTTACCAATATTAGAAGGAATTTCCCCTGAAATTGAATTGTAACTCAAATCCAAAAAGTCTTGTAATGATCCAAGGTTTCCAATTTGGAAAGGAATTGTGCCATTCAAGTGATTGTTACTCAAATTTAAATTCAGCAAATTGGAACAATCACCTATCTGAATCGGAATTTCTCCTAAAAAAGCATTCATTGAAAGGTCTAAATATTGCAAATTTGAAAGCTTCCCAATTTCAATTGGTACCTTACCAGAAAGCCTATTTCCACCAAGATTTAACTGATACAAATTTGAAGCATTTCCAATTTGTGAAGGAATAGTTCCTGATAATTGGTTATAGGATAGATCAAGCTTTTGTAATTGTTCCAATTGAAAAATTTCACTAGGAATTTTTCCATTCATCGAATTACCAGCCAAATTCAGGAATTGCAAGTTTTTACAGGATCCCCATTTAGAAGATAAACCACCTTGAACCTCATTATAGCTGAAATCCATGTAAGTAAGATTTGGATAAACTCCAAAATCTTGATCTGCATAACCAGTTAACTGGTTGTATTCAAGTCTAACTCTATACAAAGAAGGACAGTTTCTAAGACTTATTGGAATTGGACCAGTGAAACTGTTAAAGGATGCACTGAAATTCAAAAGTTTGCCATTTTTGCAAACTTGAGGTGGTAACTCACCAATGAAATTGTTCTCAGCAAGATGTAAAACAACCAAAGATGAAAGGTTTCCAAATTCTTGTGGCACAGTGCCATTTAGGTTATTGGTGAAAAACCTTACATCAGTTAGGTTGGTCAATTTGCCAATACTTGGTGGTATTGAGCCAGATAATTGGTTTTCATTCAATCTCAGAATGCCTAAATGTTTACAGTTTCCTAAAGATGGAGGAATAGGACCAAAGAAACTGTTTCCATCAAGTGCTAGTACAGTCAAGTTTTTTATGTTCCCTATTTCGTTCGGTAATTGACCGCCCAAAAAGTTATCTTGGAAAAGTAGATTCCTGATGCTGATAAGCCCAGAACTGAGTTTATCAGTGCCATCAGGAAACAAACGATGGTCTAGTGTACCAGATACGTCGTTTCGTGAAACATCAAGCTCATAAACTTGAGTCAAATTAGCAATAGAAAGAGGCAAAGTTCCATTGAGATAATTTGTAGAAAGATCAAGAAATTGAAGTTTTGAAAGAACACCGATGTTTTCAGGTATGACACCGGTGAGATTGTTTGCTTTGAGATCGAGACGAAGAAGGTTTGGAAAAACTGACAAGTTTAAGTGATTAAGATTACCTTCAAGTCCAGTAAATGCCAAGTTTATGATTGTGACACTTCCTTCTGAATCACAAGTGATACTTCTCCATGAACATGGTGTTTGTGTTGAACTAGAGTTGTTAATGATCCATGAATCAAGAATTGGTTGTTGTGGGAGACTTTGTTTCCACTTTAACAAGGCTTCAAATTGTGTCAGTCCTGAAGTGATTTGGCATAGAGCTAGCAACAAAGAAACCAACACAGTAGCTTGAATTGGAAATGTATGCATATGATTATGGTTAAGGTTGGACATTGTTTGGGGATTACAAAATTCAGAAAATGACTTCTTCAATTGCTTTATTTATCAATGAAGAGTTTTTTTTTTTGGTGTACAACTAAAGCAAAATAAGAAAAAAGAACAAAAGAAGAGCTACTTTTCATTGGAGCGGGAAAATGTTATGGTTAATCACACCCTTAGAAAAGGGAATCAATGTACCGATTTTTTAGTCAAACTTAATGTCTCTTCTAATGTTGAGTTTATTTGATAGGAGTATCCTCCGATGAACAATCTCCTCCAATACGATGTGAAGAGTTGCATATATGCATTTATGATTATAATATTTTTAACAAAACAGCAATAGGTATTACTGGTATCAATATGTTAAATATTTAACATACTCCTATTATTTCTAATTATTTAAAAACTAGTATGAATAAGTTTTTCTTGGTCACGAGCATTTGTGCACACCGGTAAGTAGGGATGTTCGTTGATGACAGTCTATCATTTTGTATTTTTAAAGTCTTTTTAATTAAAATTTTAGTCTATTTTTATTAGTTTAGTATTTATTTAGAGTCGTTTGGAATAAATTACGGTCTTTTATTTATTGAGTCAAATAGTGAATTATTACTACTATTGGTCAATTAGTGGTTAGTAAAAAGAATAAAACAAAAACATGGTTGCATGAACTAATGTGATTGTCCAAGGAAAAGAATTACAAATTGAAACAAAAAGAAAAGAGACCACACATGTACATGAGGGTGTGAGAACAAATAAACCAATTGAGTCTTTTGACCCAAGAGCAAAAGAAAGGCAGAAAAGAAAGAAAAAGGATCACAAAAAAGGGAGAAAATTGCTTTTTTGACATCAATTTTTTTTCTTCTAAAAAAACATATGGAAAATACCTAAATACCTCGAACGGTAATTAACTACCGCTGGCGTATTCAGTATCAGTTAACTATTGCTACGATCAAAACCAGCGATAGTTAAATACCGTAGCGACTTTCCCCCTAAAACCAGTACAACCCACACCTTATCTTCTATTCATCCATTACCTTACATAACCATGTCTTAAAAATCTCCCAAAAATATTCTCTCGCCCCCCCCCCCCCCCCACCTCCCCCAAAATTTTGGTTTCAAATCATTGGAGAAGGATGCTAGAAGGTTTCTAAACACATTTGACATCAAGAAACATAAAATGCATATTTTAACCCGTTTCTATTGATTCATGCCATTATTTTATTCTGACATGCAGCGAAGCGGTAGTTTCTCAAAAATATAAAAATAAAAATTTGGCAGTGCTCGCTGCCTAATTTATATATATTTGTATTTTATATTAGAAAGATGTTGATTTGTCCAGTGAGAACGAATGAGTGGCAACGACGGTAGATAATGCTCATGTGCGACAATAACGAATTCCGGCACGGTGGTGATGAGTCTTTGCGGTGGAACAAAAGGTGGTTGCAGGCACGTTAGAACTCCGACGCTCAAGTCAGTAATGGAATTGAGAAAGAGTGTGTAGAAAGTGTTGTGAAGAGAGAATCATACCTTGACGGTGAAGCAAGTTCACTCTTGTATAGGGGTGTGTTGGTCATAACCGTCTTTGGGTTATGCGGCGTGTGATTACGGACGAAGGAGGACATATGTGAAGTAGATAAAATAGTCACAAGAAAGGGGAGGTTTGAATTGTGACCCTTTAAAAATTAAACTTGTAATTTAAAATGGATTCTCAAGTTGTTTACTTGGAATATTTAAGTTAGTGGAATGACTTCAGAACGTTCTAAAGTCTCTATGAAAAAACAACTTAAAAAAATAAATGTGTTTGTGTGTGTAGTGTATACTGAAAATAAATAGTATAGGGAAGAGAAAAAGAACACACAAATATTTATAGTGGTTCACCCAATGTGGGCTAGTTCACTCCTCACAATCTTGTGAGAATTTCCACTATGATGTTTGAGATAACCTCTCAAATCCTGCACCTTACAATATTGTTCACCTGAACAATTACAACAATTGTATTCTCTAAGCCTCAACAGACTTGCACCTTCTTGCTAAGTTACCCACTTAGACTTTTACACTTTCTCCTCAAACTAACACTTTAGTACCCCTAAAGCTAGATGAGACTTTCTTTACAATTTGTTTGAAGTTAGAGTGATTGAAATCAGACAAGAGAAAAAGAATGGAGGGAGAAGTTTCTCTTTTAAAAGATAAGAGAGAATTGATTCACACTCTTAAAGATTTCTTGGAATCTTTGTGAGATCAATTTATTGCTAAAGCTTCAAACACTCTTATGTTGTTTTCTTGTATGCTTTGCAATGTTGCAAGTAATGTTGAACTTTCCACTTCTATTTATAAAGTGTCTTGACCTTTTGTAGCCGTGGGAGGGTGACCAATGGTCTTGTGCCATGTGTCCTGGGCCCCACTAGCTTTTACTTGAAAATCTGGGTGAACATTCTGATTATCAGAATGTTGTTGTGTTCTTGAGAATACATCACAATGTTGTTATGTTCTTGATGATTTTCATCTGGGTTCATTACGATATTCATCTAGGTTTATCATGTATGAATGTATATGAGTTTTCGGGTTCATCATATGCATGTCAGATGAATTTCTGGACATTATCCAAGAGTAGTGTCATTTGCAATAACATCAGAATCTTGCTGGATAATGCCTTTCAAGATTTGCCTTGAAATGTGTGCAGGAGAGATAAAAGTGGATCTGCATCTTCATGCCCATGCTTTGAGGGATTATGTGGTCCATGTACTGTACCAACTCCCATACATGTCTAACTCTGATTGAATGAGACAAGATTTTCTTTTTGCTTTTGCTTTACACTTTTCACCTATTGTACTGTTCACAACTGAAAGCATGTGTTGAGCTGAACATTCTGAGAATGTTCCTTTTGTTTCACTTAGGATGATCTATAAGACTTCCATTTGATGTAATCAAATCCTCTTTGGAATATTTATAGTACGTCATTGTTCATAGTCTTAAATGAACATTGAATATCCTTTTTGACATTAATCTTGTAAATGCCTTTATTGCTTGATTGATCCATGATAATGTACTTTACTAAACATTTATTCAGGTCACATGTTCCTTGTATATTCTTGAGTTTCTGGGCTTGTATAAGAACAATCTTCTGAACTCATTGAATATCCTTTTTGACATTAATCTTGTAAATGCCTTTATTGCTTGATTGATCCATGATAATGTACTTTACTAAACATTTATTCAGGTCACATGTTCCTTGTATATTCTTGAGTTTCTGGGCTTGTATAAGAACAACCTTCTGAACTCTGCTTGAACATTCTGAACTATGAGCAACATTTGAACTAACTTTCTGAACTTAGAGTTAGTTAATGAATCCAAATGTCCTTTGATTTCTTGTATCTTGGTATGATTTTAACCTTGTCCATGTCTTAGTTAAACACTCAAGAGCACAAGTTAAATACCAAGAAATTAATCAAAGTCCATTAATTTCTTAATCATCAAGGTTTATTATCTTTAAAATTAATTAGGGATTTTTCCTCAACAATCTCCCCCTTTTTGAAGATGATAAACCTATAATTTAGGATTATTGATTTTGATTATATATATGAAGAGTTTCAGAGCTTGAAATTTATTTTAATGTTGATGGCACGATTTAACGTGATGGGTTAATTAAATGGCAAGTGTACTAGTCGTTTCATCAAATAATAAAGTAGTAAGTAGAATATCGTATCCACAAGAATTGTCCTTTCGTCCAAACAATTCGCGTTAATTAATTTCTTAAGTTGCAATTTTTCTTAAGAATAGCAAGTTTTATCTGTTTGCAATAGAGCAAGTTTACCTGTTTTGGTTGCAGAAAAGTAAGCAGCGGTTAGGATTCTTCGAACCCCTTATGTATATTCATTGTTGGATAATAAGTAAAATATATCCCCTCACGTTTATTTATCTTAGGTAGACTATACAAGTGATGAGGCCGTTGGTATATTCCTAATAAGGTAAAGCACCACATGAGCCAACGGGTTTTCGCTACTGGGTACCTATTAGTTTTCTCCCTCCGATGGCTAACTGCACCTGCTGATCGCACGATGATCTTTACGTGCGGGGATTGCTAATTCAAAGGTAATTGAAACATAAACTTTATATTGGCTTTCCAGTGTTTCCTAAGGCAATGAAGGCTAGGGTTCCCTTAGGTCTGCCCATCTATGAATCTTAGAACACTCATAACACACTCTCTACGCTTTCTTAGTAGTTTTACAAACGGGTAGCCCTAAACTACGTCTACCTTACTAAGGGTTTCAAGAGAATGGTTCTATTAGGCTGTAGTTCTAAGTCGGATAGCTAGGTGCTTATTTCCCTAATTACTAACCAATTAATTCCTTGGTTCGGTAATGCACCACACGACCCAACTGTTTCTAGCCATTGGATACCTACGTCTAGGGTCAACGTTTCCTATGGTATCTTTGGCTAGTTAATAATAACTTACTTCCTAGATAGATAGTTATCTGTAAAGGGAAATAAATATCAAGATATAAGCATCTGGTTAGTAATAGCAATATTACGCCATGTCAAAACCTAAGTACCTAATCTAGGGTTGCACCATTAATAGAAATAAAACTATATACTAATAAAATTTATTAGCGAACGAAAGAATAAATAAATAAAATAAACGACATATTAAAATAAATAAATATCCAACAAAAATATACAGAGGTTCATTTTAGAACTCTAAACTAATAATATTTAGTTACACATGGTAACTAAAAACAAATTACTAAAGATAAAAACAAACCCTAGAAAATCAAGGAGAGATAGAAACTCTCATGAAGCTCCAAATTTGCCTTCCTCTTAAATTGCCACAATTCTGAACGAGAAATTTTGAATGAGGAAGGCTGTTATTTATAGTGAGAGTTTCTAACTGGGTTTGGGCTAAAACTGCAGGCTTTACCCAAAACGGAAGCAAGAAAAAGACAGTTACACCTCGACTTTTTGCATGCACGGGGAGCATAGAAAATGCCATATGCGCATGTGAATGAAGCAAGTTTCATGCCCTAGGAGCATGGCTTGCTAAAAATTCCCTAGGCATTTTTCTCATTCCCTAGGCGCATTCTGCCTTTCTTCCGGGCCCAGCCTCCGATTTTTCGTTGTTTTTAGGTCTTCGTCTTCAAATAACTTGCCTCCTCAGGACTTTGGGAAAAAAATTCCTCCCACTTTTAAGTCTTCTGAGGCCTCTTGAATCTTTATTCTTGTCACTTGAATCTTCATAATTCTTCAGTTGTTCTTGATTTGCCGATTTGCATGATATTTTCGTGAATTACTTCAAAAAACCCATAAAATTGCTATGTTTCGGGAAAACTAGAATTAGAGACTCAAATATAGAAAACATTACAAAAGTCCTAAAATCATAGACAATCGTTCTAATACTCCTCCTTTTTGCTGCTAAATCCTACTAAAATAAACTAAAAAACATGCTAAGAATGACGTAAGATGACCTGTCATCACAACCCCAAACTTAGACGATTGCTTGTTGTAACACCCCATTTTTCCAACATATAAATAATATAAAATAAATCAGAGTTCATCATAAACAGAATGTCACATTTCGTTCTTCAAAACATCATTTAACACAAATAGAGTTAAAATCCACTATTTATTTAAACAACTGCTTTCAATAATTCAAATAATGTCGCAGCGGAAAATATTCAACGTTTAAGTAATATTTGGCACTAAGGCCTCAACATCAACAACATAATAAAATTCCAAATTCAAAAGTGGTCCAACATCAACTTATAAAAAGATACGTAACACAAGAAAACAAAACACATAAGAATCCCCATCCCGTTACGTATTAGAGCATGACTCCTAAGACGACACGAGAGCTCAACTTACATCAGCGGCTACTCCTGGATGTCTGCATGTTACCCACGTAGAGGCAACATTCAAACAGAAGGGTGAGATTTCACATTCAGTAATAACAAGCAACAATTCATATAAAAGAATTAATCAACATAAAACAGCAACAATTCATCATCAACAATGCTTAATATAATTCCAACTACAATCATCAACAACAATTCATCATCAACAATGCTTCAACAACGACTCAACAAATGCAACAACAACGACTCAACAAATGCAATGTAATTATGCACGTGGTACCAACAGAGCTACAACTTCCTTCGCTAATGCCGTAATTCGGCTTGATAGGCTACATCCCCCTTCGCTTAAGAATCAACAGAGCTACAGCTTCCTTCGCTAATGCTGTAATTCGGCTTGACATGCTATAGCCCCCTTCGCTTAACAATGCTTATACAATGACACAACTTAAAATGCAACAACAGCAACATCAACTTCGCATCACAATTTCACAATTAATCAACATTACTCTTTGCAAATAGACAATAATTTTATTCACACACTTATAATTACGAAACTCAAGCATGCATACCTTAATCGAAAACGCTTCAAAAACAACTCAAGGACATAGCGAAATAATTATTAAAATACACCTAAATTCATCATTAAATACATGAATCACATTCTGAAAACCATTCAAAATCTGGAACATTTTCAGTTTCGAAATTGCGCTAAAATTCAAACTTTCACTTCACCAAAAATCAGAATTTTTAACACCGCAGTTCCATTTTAAGTTATTCCACAATAAGATAACTTACATCCTGGGCCAGAGACTATTATTATAAGGTAGCTCATCTCGTTATCTTTTCAACGCTTCGAACGGCGTACGAATCAGACTCCCGGAACTCAAGTTACAAATTTTTGAAGTTTCCAAAATTCAGCACTAACACAGCTAGCTACGGGGTTTGATCACTTTTGGCCCAAAAAACCCAATTTCGACAACCCAATTCCCAAAATTGATAGGAAACATTACCTACTGTTTATCTACAACCAGAACATCAAATTCTTCACATTAATTCATGGGATTACCTATACTTTCAACAATCTAATTGAATTCAAAACCTAATTTCTATAACAACAAAAATTCAACAACAAGATTAAACCCTTTTTATAAATTATATATTTATGATTAAAGAAGGTTAGTCCCACCCTTACCTTAGATTGATTGAATTTATGAATTCTACAAGCTTCCTTTTTTTTCTCCCAAAAACCGTTTCTACAAGCTTTTCTCTGTTTTCTCCCAAAAATATTTTTGTTGATGTAACCCTAGTTCTCTAATGCTCTCCTCTATTTATAAATGATTTGAGTTTGTTTCTCACTTAATCTTAAACTAACAAACAAATTCCCCTTATTCCTAACAAACAAATCTTAATCATAACCTAACAAACAAATTCCCCTTATTCTTAAACTGCTCTTATGCCTCATTAATGTAATTTAATTATATTCTTCACTATTAAAGTCATAACAAACTACTAATAATTACCAACCAATAATTACCAAAAATCACACACCGCAATTATTCAAATAAATTATTTAAAAAGTCACTAAACTCAATAAAATAGGGCGTTACACTTGTACTCATGTAACGAAAGTAAAACATAATTTATTCTTTGCATTTTTTCAGGAAAAACATACCTTTCCGGGAGTTGTGCTTAAGAATCATTCATCACATTTATAGCAGAGCAGCAACTAACTTACCACTATATATTCAAGCGGGTCTGGCTTGGTGAAAGTAACCTATATTATCAGCCATGCTCTTTTCTATGATACACATATGTATATTCTAAAGCCAGTAGGGCTGGTCACGACATTTTGCCCACTCCAGTCGTCACATGAATGTACATTGCTAGAAATTTGATGCAATTCTAAACAGACAGTCAAGTTAAAGTTATTCACACAGTTGGAGAATTTTGAGGGTTATAACTTGGCTTAGGTTAAGGGTGGATATAATTTGGGAAAGTAGGCTAACAAAATAAATTGGAGTTAGTTCACTAACCTAGGGATTCTTAATAAAACATCACTGCATCCTTTCTTCCTTGGTTCAAACAAGATTGGTAAAACAGTCGAAATTATTTGTCTTTTTTATTTTTTGACAGAAATATACTTTTTTTTAAGAGACCATATTTTGCCTCTTGATTTTTATTTTTTTGGTGTAGATCCATGGTCATCTACATTTTTTTTCTTCTGACAAATGTGTTCTACTATTACCCCACCCCAAACTTAAGATGTTGCTAATTCCAAATAGCAACCCCAAACTTAGTTTCAAGGCATGTGCAGTCATAAAAATATACCTATCTAACTCCAAGTGAAATAAAATCGGGTTCATGTAAGTGTAGGACTATGACATGATTTGTCACTGATAAAAAAAAGAAATTTTTGTCTGAAGGCTCAAAGTGATTTCACAAAGGATAATAAGAATATAAACAGGGTGGCTTGAATGACTCAAGGTACTAAAGAAAAATTGCCTCGTGTGTAATATAACTTAACTGATCGTCCATAAAGAACGACCTCAAATTTAAGCAAAAATAACATTCATATGAAACACTCATAATATATATTGGAAATATTTATGTATCTTATAACCTAGAATGGATATGGAAATATTTGGCTCTGAATCTCACTAGGTATGCTATTCGGAAAAGAGTAGGTGATTCTATAAGTACCTTTAATAGCAAGCCCTAAATATTTACCTTCTGTGGCAGACGAAGGAAACTATGCTCTTTGAATGTATGGGTAAACTAGCCTTTGCCTTAAATGCTTTGAAAGAATACATAAGACTAAAACAAATTTAAGCATAAAAGGAAAAGTTGTAAATGTAATGCAAAAGAAATAAATGTTGAACAAGTGACTTCAAACACACAAGAGGGGGGTGAATTGTGTTCTTTAAAAAATGATTTAAAATAGGCACTTATAAAATAGATTTTAACCAAATAAAATAAAATAAAGTGCTTATAAAGGGCTTTAATAAAGATGAAAACTAGATATTTTGTGCTAAAATAAATAACAAATAAAGTAAAAGAGACAAAGGGAAGAGAGAAAAGGACAGAAGAAGTTTATCCTAATTCGACCTAAAACACCAAGGCCTACGTCTAATCCGCAAGGAAAAGCCCCTTGAAATTTTCACTAACCTAGCTTTTAAACGGGATAAGCTAGTAACCTTTCCAAATAAGCGAACACTCTTCAAACAAAACAAACATTTGTAGAAGAGCCTTTAAACTCAAGAGATATCACCTTTCTTGAAACTTTGGGATCGGACCCAATACAAAATAAGAGTTACAATAATAAAGTAATACACCAAATGTGTAGATATAACAAATTGAAGCGCAATTACTACAACTCAACTATGTAGTATAAAATAACTATTAAAATAATAAATCAACAAGTGTATAAATAATGAGAGTGATGATAATATTTTTAACAATGTGTAAGTGCTAAAATGAGTTGTATAAAATGAGCTATCTCATAGCTCCTATTATAAGAAAAAGAAAGCGATTAACAAATTAATTGAAATAGTCATTAAACCATGTAATGAAAAATTAGCCGTTGGTCAAAATATGGAATGATATTTTGTGCAATAGCCGTTGGCAGTTAATTAGCTAGCCATTTGAAGATTGATCAAATTAGGAAAATATCTTTCTTTTAAAAAGCCAACGGTAACCGTAACACCCCGAAATCCCGACTTAAAAATTTTCATACATTTAATCAGAGTATATCACATAAATCAGGATGTCACATTTCATAAAATCTTTAAAAGCAAATCGAATAATAATTTATTCTTAAACAATATTCAAACATAGCAGCGGAATTCATAAACGTCTCAAAATCCTAAATAAATAGTTCTCGGCACAAAAGCCTCATAAAACGTCTCAAATCAAATTACGTCGCAGACTTCATAATTAATCAACATGATACATAAAAGGAATAGAAATAATAATAATCCTCATCCCGTTACGTATCAGAGCTCCTAAGACTCCACAAGAACCTCTCACATCGACGAACCTAAGCTTGGTCACCTGCACTTGCCCACAAGGCGGCAATTCCAACAGAAGGGGTGAGATTCACAACAATTATATTAACATATAATTCAAATAATTATGCCTAACAACAACAACAATATTCATCACATAAAACAGGAACGTCTCAAACATCCAAATATACAAATCATCTTAAACATCTTCATAAACAACCGTCTCAAAACATCTCAGACACATGACTCGACAATGCAACTCTAACATCTTAACATCATGCATGTGGTACCAATATTTTAGCTTTAATAAGCTTCACCGTCGCTTTGAGCAAATGCTCCACCGTCGCTTTGAGCATAAGCTCCACCGTCTCAAAATATGCAAATGCATGGACTCGACTCTTTAATTCTTAAACAAGATATCACAACGTCTTAACATCAAATACGACTCTTTATCGACACGTGCAATTATACAATACATGGCAGCAGCTCAGCACACTTAGCATATATATATATACAGCACATAGTTATCATCACAAACATCATTTATACTTCGTTCATAAACCTCACCTAATAATCATTTAATCATAGATTAACGCCAACGTCTTAAAATCATCTTACAGCGTCATTACAGGTTCTAATTTAGGTCTTAAACATCTCTAATACTATCCAAAGGTCTACCCTCAAAGCCTCGCTCAAAACAGAGTTCTAAAACTCAAGTTATAGTGGTCTGAGACCACGTTGCTCGCTGTGGCGAGTGGGACTTCTCGCCACGGCGAGCTACTTAAATTGTGTTCTGCCACTTGCTCGCTACGGCGAGTGATGTTGCTCGCCTCGCGAGCACTAAAGGGTTGCTCGCCACGGCGAGTGATGTTGCTCGCCTCGCGAGTGAAACTGTTCTGCTCGCCACGGCGAGTAGGTCTGCTCGCCACGGCGAGCGGTCGCAGATTAGGTTGCGGGTTCGCTCATAACCTCGCCAAAACTCGTCCAATTCATCATGTTATGCTTCTAATCTCTCAGAATTATAGTCCTAGTGATTAATCTAGGTTCTGTAACAAGTTTCTACATCAATTCACGTCATTCTCTCATCAATTCATCATAAACCCTACAAAACCCTAACTTATGAAATCTCTCAAACTCTTTTTCAATTCCTATGTTAATCACAACTAGATGAATTACAGTAAATACAATTGAAGTTAGGCTCACCCTTACCTGGTAATATTGCAGAATTGGGGTTCCCTCTTCTCTAGCCACTTTCTCCCTTCTTGCCAAAAGTCTGTAACGTACTGACTGTTTCTCTCTAAACCTAATTTCCTTTTATAATTCTTTCTATTCTCACTTATCCCCACAACTCTATCTTATTTATGAAAACAACCCCATCTCTCAAAATATTTGTTATTCTATCTCATCTTAATTTCCATCACATATTTTATTTTATTAAACAATAAAATAAACGCCACACCACAACATCGTCTCATACGTCACAAACATCATTAAAATCATATAATATATAATAATATACTATATACTCTAATAAAATAATTAAATAAATAAAGTGGGCGTTACAACTCTCCCCCACTTAAAGGATTTTCGTCCTCGAAAATCTTACCTCGATTAAACAACTCTGGATATGACCCTAGCATCTTACTTTCAAGCTCCCAAGTTAAGCTTTCACCAGTCGCTCCACTCCAAACAACTCTCACCAGAGGTATCTCCTTGCCTCTCAACAACTTCACTTTGTGATCATCGATCCTCAAGGGTAGAGTCTCAACCGTAAGGTTGTCCCTCACTTGTACATCGTCACTTTGGATCACATGAGATGGATCCGGAACGTACTTCCTCAGCTGCGACACATGAAAAACATCGTGCAAATTCGATAAATGCGGTGGTAATCCAACACGATAAGCCACCGTCCCAATCCTCTCTGATATCTGATACGGACCAATAAACTTTGGAGTCAACTTCTTCGACTTCAAGGCACGACCTACACCGGTCATTGGAGTAACTCGTAAAAACACATGATCTCCCTCTTGGAACTCAAGGTCCTTCCTACGCTTGTCATGATAACTCTTTTGTCGACTCTGCGACGCTTTCATATTCTCTTGGATCATTCTTACCTTCTCAGTGGTTTGTTGCACAATATCTGGTCCTAAAACCACACTTTCACCCGACTCAAACCAACACAACGGGGTTCTACATCTTCTTCCATACAAAGCCTCGAAAGGTGCCATTCCAATACTAGAATGGTAACTGTTATTGTAAGTGAATTCTATCAACGGGAGGTGATTATCCCAAGCTCCTCCCTGTTCGAGTACACACACCCTCAACAAATCTTCCAACGATTGAATCGTCCTCTCGGATTGACCATCTGTCTGCGGATGATACGCCGAGCTCAACTTCAACTGAGACCCTAAAGCTTCTTGCAAACTTTTCCAAAATCTAGAAGTGAATCTTGGATCTCTATCTGACACAATGCTCGAAGGAACACCATGCAATCTTACTATCTCTTGAATGTAAATCTCTGCTAACCGAACCATAGGGAAAGTGATATTGATTGGTAGAAAATGGACTGACTTTGTTAACCTATCAACAATCACCCAAATAGCATCGTTCCCTCTTGGAGTAGTTGGCAAACTCGTCACAAAATCCATGGATATGCTATCCCATTTCCACTCTGGCACATCCAACGGTACCATCATACCAGCAGGTTTCTGATGTTCTATCTTCGATTTCTGACAAACTAGACAAGAATACACAAATTGTGCCACATCGCGTTTCAATCCAGACCACCAAAACAACTTCTTCAAATCATGATACATCTTCGTAGCTCCTGGGTGAATACTCAAGCTACTTCTATGGCTCTCTTCCAGGATTGCCTTCTTCATCTCATCGTTGTCCGGAATACAGATTCTACCTCGGAACCTCAACACACCGTGATCATCGACTCTAAAGTCACCATCTGCAGTCTGGTTACTTGCAACAAGCAAATCTACAAACTTAACATCTTCTTTCTGCGCTTCCTTAATATTTTTCAGAAAATCATTGTCAATTCTCAACATTCCTAGCTTTACACTCTGATGTGATCTTTCACAAACTAAACTCAAATCTCTGAATTGTTCCAATAGTTCGAACTCTTCCCCCATCATAGCAGACATATGCAACGTTTTCCTACTCAAGGCATCAGCAACTATGTTAGCCTTACCCGGATGGTAACTCAAATCAAAATCATAATCCTTCAATAACTCGAGCCATCTCCTCTGTCTCATATTTAATTCTTTCTGATCAAACAGGTACTTCAAGCTCTTGTGATCACTAAACACTTCAAACCTCGAACCATACAAATAGTGTCTCCAAATTTTCAACACAAATACTACTGCAGCCAACTCAAGATCATGGGTAGGATAATTTCGTTCATGAATCCTCAACTGCCTGGATGCATAAGCAACCACTTTACCGTCTTGCATAAGTACACCACCTAAACCCAATTTAGACGCATCACAATACACCACAAAAGGTACTTCAGGCTTTGGCAAAATTAAAACTGGAGCTGTCGTCAACCGCTTCTTCAACTCATTGAAGCTAGTCTCACATTGAGCATCCCACACAAAGGCTTTACCTTTACACGTCAACTGCGTTAACGGAAGTGCCAACTTAGAAAACCCTTCTATAAACCTTCTGTAGTAACCTGCCAATCCCAAAAAGCTTCTAATCTCCGTAACCGACCTCGGAGTCTCCCATTGCGACACTGCTTCGACTTTAGACGGATCAACTGCTATTCCATCACCAGAAATAATATGACCAAGAAAACTAACTTCCTTCAACCAGAACTCACACTTAGACAATTTAGCATACAACTTCTTTTCTTTCAATACTTGCAAGACAATCTTCAAATGTTCAGCATGTTCTTCTTTGGATTTGGAATAAATCAGAATGTCGTCAATAAACACCACCACAAAACGGTCCAAAAATGCTTGGAAGGTTCGATTCATATACTCCATAAATACTCTTGGCGCGTTCGTAACACCGAAAGGCATCACTTTATACTCATAATGACCATATCGAGTTCTAAAGGCCGTCTTCTGCATATCTTCATCCTTCACTTTTATCTGATGATAACCCGACCTTAAGTCAATCTTGCTAAACACACGTGCACCCACTAACTGATCCATCAAATCGTCAATCCTCGGAAGTGGATACCTATTCTTTATAGTTACCTTGTTCAACTGACGGTAGTCAATACACAACCTCATACTCCCATCTTTCTTCTTCACTAGCAATACCGGCGCTCCCCAAGGTGAAACACTGGGTCTTAAAAACTTCTTCTCAAGCAAATCCTCCAATTGCTTCTTTAACTCAGCTAATTCAGAAGCTGACATACGGTAAGGTGTCATAGACACAGGCTTCGTTCCAGGAACAAGATCAATCGCAAATTCAACTTCTCTTTCAGGAGGCACATCAGAAATCTCATCAGGAAATACTTCAGGAAAATCACACACCACTTGCAGTTCGTCAATCTTCTCTTGATTCTCAATAGATAAGGATGCCATCAGAGAAAACATCAAAACTCCATCTCGTTCTAATTGTTTCAGCTGCTTGGTAGATAAAAATTCTGCTCCACTTTCTTCCTCTTCAGACAAGAAATACACCGTCTTGCGAAAACAGTTGATAAGCACACGGTTGTACTCTAACCAATTCATCCCGAGAATTACATCCATACCAGTCAAAGGTAGGCAGACTAAATCCATCTCAAAATTACGATCGAACATAGACAACGGACAACTTAAACTCACACGAGAAGTAGTCACCGAACCCTTAGCTGGAGTTTCGACAACCATCTCTCCATTCATATCAGACATAACAAGACCCAACTTAACAGCACAATCATAAGCAACAAAACAATGCGTAGCGCCAGTATCAATAATAGCAACTAAAGGTATATCATTAATATAGCAAGTACCTCTGATCAAGCGATCCTCCCTCTCAGTCTGAGTGCCGGTCAACGCGAAAACCCTTCCAGTAGTCCTAACTTTCTTTGGCTTCTTGCACTGCGAGCCAATATGTCCTTGCTCATCACAGTTGAAACACACAACATCATCAAACTTGCAGTCTGCGGTAATATGCCCTCTCTGCCCGCATCGGTAACACCTCTTCACATCAACAGGACACGCATTACTCTTGTGGCCTTTCTGCCCGCAATTATAACAGGTAATCTCAGCAGGAGCATCCTTCTTCTGTGGTCGCCTCTCATCATTCACTCTTTGCTTACCCTTATCTCTAGGAGCATCATAAGGTTTGGGACGACTCTGCTGACCCTTAGCTTTCCTATCATTCACTACCTTGTAGTGAGCCATGGTATCCTCCTCATAAATTCTGCAACTACTCACCAGCTCAGAGAAATTTCGAATCTTCTGGTAACCAATTGCCCTCTTAATCTCAGGACGCAAGCCATTCTCAAACTTGATGCACTTGGAAAACTCAGCATTCTCAGCTGTATAATGGGGGTAGAACTTTGCCAGTTCCACAAACTTCGACGCATACTCCGTCACAGACATATTTCCTTGCTTCAGCTCAAGAAACTCGATCTCCTTCTTTCCCCGGACATCCTCAGGAAAGTAACGGTTCAGGAATTCTCTCCTAAACACAGCCCAAGTCACAATAGCACCTCCTTCCTCTAGGATAGGTCGAATACCAACCCACTAGTCATCAGCCTCCTCCGCCAAGATATGGGTACCAAACCGTACCATCTGACCATCTTCGCACTGCATCACTCTAAAGATCCGCTCAACTTCCTTGAGCCACGTCTGAGCCCCGTCAGGATCATATCGCCCTTTGAAGGTAGGCGGGTGGTTCCTCAGAAAAGTTTCCAACATCCTCGTCCCATCGTTTCCACCAGCGTTGTTTTGATTTCCCACAGCTTGGGCCATTGCTTGCAAAGCAGCAGCAAGAGCAGCATCATTCCTTCCAGCCATCTTATTCCTCTACAAGGCAAACAAGAGTTAGAATAATTATAACCATAATATTCTAACTCTAAGACACCGTCACTCGACTCTCTAATTGGCCGGACGGACCGACCTGCTATGATACCAATTGTAACACCCCGAAATCCCGACTTAAAAATTTTCATACATTTAATCAGAGTATATCACATAAATCAGGATGTCACATTTCATAAAATCTTTAAAAGCAAATTGAATAATAATTTATTCTTAAACAATATTCAAACATAGCAGCGGAATTCATAAACGTCTCAAAATCCTAAATAAATAGTTCTCGGCACAAAAGCCTCATAAAACGTCTCAAATCAAATTACGTCGCAGACTTCATAATTAATCAACATGATACATAAAAGGAATAGAAATAATAATAATCCTCATCCCGTTACGTATCAGAGCTCCTAAGACTCCACAAGAACCTCTCACATCGACGAACCTAAGCTTGGTCACCTGCACTTGCCCACAAGGCGGCAATTCCAACAGAAGGGGTGAGATTCACAACAATTATATTAACATATAATTCAAATAATTATGCCTAACAACAACAACAATATTCATCACATAAAACAGGAACGTCTCAAACATCCAAATATACAAATCATCTTAAACATCTTCATAAACAACCGTCTCAAAACATCTCAGACACATGACTCGACAATGCAACTCTAACATCTTAACATCATGCATGTGGTACCAATATTTTAGCTTTAATAAGCTTCACCGTCGCTTTGAGCAAATGCTCCACCGTCGCTTTGAGCATAAGCTCCACCGTCTCAAAATATGCAAATGCATGGACTCGACTCTTTAATTCTTAAACAAGATATCACAACGTCTTAACATCAAATACGACTCTTTATCGACACGTGCAATTATACAATACATGGCAGCAGCTCAGCACACTTAGCATATATATATATACAGCACATAGTTATCATCACAAACATCATTTATACTTCGTTCATAAACCTCACCTAATAATCATTTAATCATAGATTAACGCCAACGTCTTAAAATCATCTTACAGCGTCATTACAGGTTCTAATTTAGGTCTTAAACATCTCTAATACTATCCAAAGGTCTACCCTCAAAGCCTCGCTCAAAACAGAGTTCTAAAACTCAAGTTATAGTGGTCTGAGACCACGTTGCTCGCTGTGGCGAGTGGGACTTCTCGCCACGGCGAGCTATTTAAATTGTGTTCTGCCACTTGCTCTCTACGGCGAGTGATGTTGCTCGCCTCGCGAGCACTAAAGGGTTGCTTGCCACGGCGAGTGATGTTGCTCGCCTCGCGAGTGAAACTGTTCTGCTCGCCACGGCGAGTAGGTCTGCTCGCCACGGCGAGCGGTCGCAGAACAGGCTGCGGGTTCGCTCATAACCTCGCCAAAACTCGTCCAATTCATCATGTTATGCTTCTAATCTCTCAGAATTATAGTCCTAGTGATTAATCTAGGTTCTGTAACAAGTTTCTACATCAATTCACGTCATTCTCTCATCAATTCATCATAAACCCTACAAAACCCTAACTTATGAAATCTCTCAAACTCTTTTTCAATTCCTATGTTAATCACAACTAGATGAATTACAGTAAATACAATTGAAGTTAGGCTCACCCTTACCTGGTAATATTGCAGAATTGGGGTTCCCTCTTCTCTAGCCACTTTCTCCCTTCTTGCCAAAAGTCTGTAACGTACTGACTGTTTCTCTCTAAACCTAATTTCCTTTTATAATTCTTTCTATTCTCACTTATCCCCACAACTCTATCTTATTTATGAAAACAACCCCATCTCTCAAAATATTTGTTATTCTATCTCATCTTAATTTCCATCACATATTTTATTTTATTAAACAATAAAATAAACGCCACACCACAACATCGTCTCATACGTCACAAACATCATTAAAATCATATAATATATAATAATATACTATATACTCTAATAAAATAATTAAATAAATAAAGTGGGCGTTACAGTAACAATGTAACTGCAAGCTGATAGACTTTTTGAGTGCAAAGGATAGAAAATATTGATTCATCAATTGATTATGTATAACATAATTGATTATGCTGCCGTAGCAAAATATGTTGAAATCATAGTCAAAACATAAATGATTTATATCAATTCCAAAAAGAGTTATGACAAAAAATGCATGCTAAAAATATTTTGTTTAAAATGCGATTTTATAGTTTAAGTAGTAAAAAATACTTTCATGCAAAATCATTTTAGATGAAAATTATTGTGAGTGCGTGATTTGTTTTAATGAGAGCTTTTTCTACTACTTACATAAAGTCCTAATACAAATAAAATAAAACTCAAGACTAGAATGCTTGAATCTTCTTTTCCGTTTTTTGCATCTTAGTTCTTCTAGTACTTTTTTTGTCAATCATCAAAACCAATGTATTCTTGTCAAGACATATATTCACAATAAATTTTTATTAGATAAAACTTGAAAGGAAAGCAACAGAGATAGAAAAGAAATTGATTAGCAAAACTAAATGCAGAAAATAAAAATAATGGGTTGCCTCCCATTCAGCGCTTGTTTAACGTCTGAGTCCGACAGTCAATAAATTTCCTCCTATTCAGCGCTTCTTTTGAGTCATTGGCTTGACGAAAATAGGGTGCCTCCTATTCAGCGTTTGTTTATCGTCCCGAGCCTGACGGATATTTCTATGTGTTTATCTCAGACCCTTGTCGCCTTGAACCTCTTTGGAGCAGGTTCCTCTTCCTCTACTTGACCTACCAACTTGATTTCACTTGGATCAACATATGTATACCACATGACTTCATCCCATATCACAATCTCATTGTTTGGTTTGATCTTTTTAATTGTGAATGGTCCTTCCCAGCCTCTCTTTGTTTGTAAACCTTCGAAGTATCCATAAACTCTTCAAGATGCCTTAGCAAAACACGATATCTGACTTTAAAATCTCCATAAGGAGTTTTCTTCCAGGAGCCCCCGGTATCTCCTTCCCTGTCATCAGTGCTTGTGTTAACTGCTCCATATTCATCTTGATCTGCCTGAGGTTGTTCTATGTCTTCATGAGATTTATATGGATCGACATCCTCCATTGCATGGCATTCAATACCTGCATCCTTCGTTATGTTATCCTGTGAAATGTGATGTACCAAGTATTTACCTTTTGCCATTAGCACAATCTCCTTGTATTCTAAGTTGATTCGAGCTTGTGCAATGGCCAAAAAAGGTCTGCCCAAAGTGACTGGAGAATCAGATATGTCCCTTACTACTATGTCTGCTAAGAACTCGAAGTCTTCTACTGCAACCTTCACATTCAACACTACTCCCTTTAGTTCCGTCAGCACATCCTCCATCTTGGACAACCGCTTGTCCCCACGTTTCCACTAAGGAAACTGCCTTTGAGCTTGAAATCGAATTTCTCCCGCCTTGATCTCTTGACTTCGACGCAATCATGCTTTCAGCCTTGCTCTATCGAACTATTGACCGTGCGCATTAGGCTTGCTATCTTGTCGAGATCCTCAAGTTAAAATGAGAAAGCATTCGATTCCTGCAAAATTAAAAGTCAACCAAATGTTGACCACATTAAATGAGCCTGTCGAAATTACAGGCTAACACTACCCTTACTAGCTTTTCAGCTGGTATCATTATGAGTCCTTCAATCTTTCTGAATGTTGCAAGAGACATCAGGTTGATTTTGGCTCCTAAATCACATAAAGCATCCCCTAAAAATACACCATTAATAGTGATTGGAACATTGAAGCTTCCAGGATCTTTAATCTTGATTTTGAAGTTTGTTTTAGTGTAGGTATTGCAATCTCCGACTAATGATATTCATTCTGCTGTAGTATGATGTATCTTAAGCTTCACAAGGTTCTGTAACATTTGCATGCAACAAGGATTGTGTTTCAGAATTTCTTGTGTAGGCATTTCAAACTTTATCTTCATTAATTTTTGTAAGAAACACCCGAAACTTCCTTCTCGACCCTGTTCTGCTTGTGCTTCAGAATGCACTTTTCTTTGTAGAGCATCAGTACCCTCCTCTACAAAGGCTTCAGTACCTTCATGTTCTCTTGGATCTTCTTTGAATTCATCCATGTTCATGGTTAAAGTCTTTCCAAGCCCAAAGCGGGTGTTGTGTATTGTGTTAGATTGGTTCACCGTTCGTTCCGATCCTTGCGAGTAGTTTGGTGATCCATACTAATAGTACTAGTTGACGTAATGGTAACTCAGTGTTCTCTCCATCTCATGCTCCTCAGGTCAGGGATGATATTTTGGTGTTACTGGACTCCAAGGACATTCACCCACTTGAGAGATATTGTTCTCCATTGATCTTTGATTGCAGCTGATATCATATTACAATAAAACAACCAATTCCTATTCTAACAAAACAATATGATAATTGTTTCACTACTAGATTTTAGTTTCTTGTTTTATTAATCCTAAGATTAATTCCTAGTTTCTAGACTCGACCTATTCCTAATATCTAAATGCAGACTCGATCTAAATTAATTATTACTAGTTAATACCTAATGACACTAATAACTATTGCTCAGACTCGATTACTAATACTAAATGCTAAACCTAAATCTTAATGCAAAATTAAATGAACTGACTCTTAATAAATATCCTAATTAAACTAGACTCGATCGAATGTAGATATTACAACAACCGTTATTTTTACTACGACATGTGAAAAATAAAATAAAATTCTAAACTTAGACTCTAAATAATAAAAATAAAAATGAAAATAAACTAATGGGGTTAGTTCCTAAATGGGAAAAACATAAAAGAAAAACAAAAATGGTTACTACTAATGAAAAATGAAAAATAAACTATGTGGAAAATGAAAAATAACTATGTTAGTATGACGGAAATAAATAAACTAAATGCAAACTAGACTCTAAAAAAATAAAATAAAAAATGATTCATCTAGGACTATATATATATATATATATATATATATATATATATATATATATATATATATTTGAATTTTTGAAAACAATAAAAATTAAATGCGGAAAATTAAATGACTGAAAAATAAAAGATATATAAAAATAAGTAATTTAAATTGTTTATTCGAAAATATCAACCATCCCTGGCAGCGGCGCCAAAAACTTGATGGCACAATTTAACGTTTCTAGGCCACCAAACAAATCTCTTCAAATCCTTATACATTTCGTCGCTCCCGGATGAATACTTAGACTACTCATGTGACCTTCTTCCAAAATATGTTTCTTAATCTCGAGTACATCTGCTACACAAACTCCGTCACGAAACATCAAAACACCATTCTCATCCAATCTGAAGTCCACGCCTTTACCCTGATTAACCAACACCACACGATCCACAAGTTCCAAATCCTCTTTCTGACCATTCTTAATCTCTTCCAAAATATTACTGCCAACTTCAACATTCTCAACTTCACACCATCCGGCGTCAGCTCGCTAACCAAAATCAAATCCCGAAACTACTCAATCTCAACTCTAACTCCTTCCGATCGAACAGGTACTTCAAACTCTTGTGGTCGTTGAACACTTCAAACTCAGAACCATACAAATAATGCCTCCAAATCTTCAACATAAACACAACTGTTGCCAATTCCAAATCATGAGTCGGATAATTCTTCTCATGCACTTTCAACTGCCTAGACGCATAAGCCACAACCTGACGATAAAACACACGAATAATACAATTATTCAAGAAATAGACATTACGTTCTCCAAAAATCTACAAAACATGCATATTACAATTTTCTCAAAAACTACACAGCGGATAAATAGCATACATCGCCAAGTAGCCATAGTATAAATATCAGATACAACATCAACTAAACTCCAATTATCCACATATGGATAAGGTCTCAACAACATAATCAATCTAAAATAAATACAGAACGACAACCTACATCAGAGCCTATACTAAGACTCTAAAACAGATAAACAGAGGAAGCTCCCGCTATCCTCGAGTAACTCACCAAGCAAGCTAAAAGATCAATCATGGACGCCATCTACCCATTCATACATATAGGTACGCGGTCAACCCAACGACTACTAGGGGTTAGATTCACATCAATCATAATCAAGAATAAGCAAACATAAGCATTCAAGGATTAATGCATAACACATACATACTCAATATTCCTAGAATACTACCATCACATGAATATTGTCCCCCATTCCATACACATCATGCTATCACAATTCTAACATAGCATAGCAAGCATATTCAATCTCTAATCAAGTCATTGGCATAAGCTCATCATTTATCAACATCAACCAATGAAAGGATTACTCACCTTATTCTTCATTTAGCCTAATCAACTCAACAAATTTAATTCATCATTTCAAAGTATAAGCAACAAAGTCGTTGTCACCAAAAGATCATAAAATCACATTCATATAAATATTACTCGTTAGCTTCAACATTTCCAACCTTACACCAATCGGCGTCAACTCGCTAACCAAACTCAAATCTAGAAATTGCTCGATCAACTCCAACTCCTTAACCATCAAAGATGAAATTCTAACGTACTTGTTTTAATGTTCTGTAAGATGTTTCAGCGTTTGTGATGTTCTGATTAATGTTCCAACATTATAGCGTAAACAGAAATAAAAACAAAAAAGTAAAAGACACGGTGAGTTTGTTGACCGAGTTCGGTGACAAACACACCTACTCTGGGGGTTACCAAGCCACGAAGCAAATCCACTAGTGTAGTCCTTACTCAAAAGCTCTCAGCAAACTCCTCGTTTACACTTTATGACCTAGGAGCTACCCGTCTAGAATTCAACCTTGGAACTCCTAGATCTGAGATCCCATCTCACTATCCTATGGTCAGTCACTGCCCCAGTGACCTATCAGACCTCGAACAAAAACAGTTGATGAAGTTACCTTCAAACACAAACTACAACCTTGCTTACAAGCTTTGGTGTAGCACAACGAGTTTACAACTCAAACACACAATCTTTAACACGTATCAAGATGATACAGGAAAGACTCACAAATAAACAGAACTAAACTTGCATCAAACATACAAGAGTATAACACAATGACTCAAAACCCTTAAAGCTAAACTTTTTAAGATGATGGCTTGAATACCTAATTAGGTTTTGGAGTCTTCCTTTTATACTGAAGCAATATGAGCTAAAAACCTTGCTGGGCTTCAGTAACAGATTGTAGATCGATCTGATCCACAAAAATAAATCACAGAGACAAATAAGGAAAGTCCTAAAATGTAGAAGCATCTTTAGGAACGTCCCAACCTCCTTCAAATATTCCCTTAAATATTCTTCCTTTTTTGGGAATAAAACTAAATTGCTAACTCAGAAGTGGTAGGGAAAATGTTTTTCATGGACCATGACTCTTGCTGACTCTTATAGGGTTCTATTCTTCCTTTCAACAACACCATTTTGCTGAGGTGTTATAGGAGATGAGAATTCATGTTTAATTCCCTCACCATAACAGTACTCATTAAATTTAGCATTTTCAAATTCAGTTCCATGATCACTTCTGATTCTCACAATGCCATAGTCCTTCTTTCTTTGAAGTTGAGTGCACAGATCTTTAAACACATCAAAAGTGTCTAATTCTTCTCTAATAAAGTTAACCCAAGTGAATTTAGAGAAGTCATCAACAACAACAAACACATACCTTTTGCCACCAATGCTCTCAACATGCATGGGTCCTATCAGATCCATGTGCAGAAGTTCAAGAACTTTAGAGGTTGCTTGATGTTCCAACCTCGGGTGGGACATCTTAGTTTGTTTTCCAATCTGGAATTCACCACATATGCTACCTTCAACAATCTTGAGATCAGGTAGACCTCTGATAGCTTCTGAAGATAGAGCTTTCTTCATCCCTTTAAGGTGTAGCTGCCCTAGTTTTTGATGCCATAGCTTGACCTTTTCTTCTTTGCTCATAAGACATGTGGAGAGATGTGTTTCCTCTTGAGATATCCAAAGGTAGCAGTTGTCCTTGGACCTGGTGCCTTTCATGAGAACTTCACCTCTTTTATCTATAATCTGACATTCAAGCTTGTTGAAGTTTACCAGTCCTTCATCACACAGTTAACTAATACTAATCAAATTTGTAGTTAATCCCTTCACCAGTAGGACATTATCAAGTCTTGGCATACCATGTTTGATTAGGTTACCAATACCCAGTATTTTTCCTTTTGCTCCATCTATAAAGGAAACATAGTTGCTAGTGTAGGATTTCACATCTTCAAGATATTTTTCTACCCCAGTCATGTGTCTGAAACAACCACTGTCAAAGTACCTATCCTCTTTGGATGATGCTCTTAGGGATGTATGAGCAATCAACCCAGTATTATCACATCTGGGAATCCACTTCTTTTTGTTTGATTTCACTTGGTACTGCTTAGGTTCACCGTGCAGCTTAAAACAATAGGGTCTAATATGACTTACCCCCTTACAATGATGACTGATCCAAGAGATAGATTTCTTCTTGGTTTTTGGTCTTCGATGTTTCTTGGGATGTTGCAACATCGGTTTAACTTTTGCTAAGTCGTCAGATCCTGCATTAGCTGCTGACTTTTGATCAAGCTGGGGAAGTCTAACAATTCCACAATCCTCTTGAGCATAGGAAGAGTTTCTGCTAAGTTGTTTCTTGTTCAGAGCTCTATAATCAAAGCATGTACCGTTAGGCTTTATGATGTCCTTAGCTTCAAGGATGTCAACCAACACATTTGTGTCAGTCATCACCTTGAGCTGCATCTTAACATGTTCTAGTTGAGAGTTGAGTTGAGTTACCTCATCACAGAGTTCAGAGATTTTGATCAGATTCTCACTCTTTTCAAACTGCAGTTGACTGATGATTTCTACTTATTTCTCAAGCATCTGGTCCAGGTCAACATTTCTAGCAATCAGCTCATGGTAAGAGACAACTAACTCATCATAACTAAGTTCTTTTTCATAAGACTCTGAATCTGACATAACCCTACCAGCAAATGCAGAGGCATGTTTGCCTGACTCATTCTCCACTTCATCATCAGAATCATCTACATCTGACCATGAAATAGACAAACTTTTATTTTATCTTTTCAGAAAAGTGGCACATTCTGTTCTGATATGGCCATATCATTCACATTCATGACATTGAACACCCTTGTATTGAGTACTCTTCTCTTCTGTCTTTGTCATCTTATCTTTATTAGGTTGATTGTCAATGATGGATCTGATGTTCTGACCAATGTTATGACCATTGAATCTGGATCTTCTGTCAACTTGTTTGAATATCTTCTTGAAATGTCTCCCAAGTAATGCAAGAGATTCTGATAGATCTTCATCATCTTCATGACCTTCTTGTGTCTCATCAGTTTCAACATTGGACACAAAGGCAACACCTTTGCCTTTCTTATCATTCATGTTATTGATGGTTATTTCAAAAGTTTTGCAGAGACCCTATCAATTCATCAACCTTCACATTTGAGATGTCATGTGCTTCCTCAATGGCAGTTACCTTCATGTCAAACCTCTTAGGTAGAGATCTGAGGATCTTCCTAACAAGCTTCTCATCAGAGATTTTCTCTCCAAGTGGACCGTCAATAATTTCCTAATTGGCTAAAGAGACCTTCAAAAAGGCTTTAAGACCTTTCCTAAAGGCCTCGCCGCCCTACAACAGGTTCTTAAGCCCATAAGGCATCTAGACCGCCTTAGCCGCCTCTGGAAGCGTCTAGAACCCGAATATACTAAAATACCCCTGTGGCTTGGAGACCAAGCCACCAAAACCCAAGCCCACAGCAGACTATAAATACCACCCTTGAGAGCACTCTCAAGGCATCCAATAATCAGTCTAAACCCTAATAGACAACACAAACTCTAGTATTCATTACTCGTACTTTTTTTGCAAGTACACCAAGTGAATCAAAAGAGTTAGCAATGTCAAGGATATGCAGGTGGTAGTCATGTATGCTTTCATCCTTCATCATTCTCAGATTCTTAAATTTAGTGGGTAAAAGTTGAAGTCTTGCACTTTTTACCTTAGTTGTACCTTCATGTGCAGTTTTGAGAATCTCCCAAGCATCCTTGGCCACAGTACATTGCTTGATCAGTCTGAAATGTTCTTGTCTACCCCATTGAATACTTTGGAATTTCCAAGTGCTAGTTCATCTTCAACAGCAGTCCATTCTTCTTCTGGTTTCAAGACCTCAGTCCTGTTACCATCTGCATCAAGTGCCACAGGATGTTCCCAACCTTTCAAAACTATTTTCCAGGTTCTTCTGTCAATTGACTTGAGAAAAGTACTCATACGTGGTTTCCAATAGTCATAGTTTGACCCATACAAGAGAGGTAGTCTGTTCACAAATCCTCCTTCCTTGTCCATCAGGCTAGAAATAAACTTCCCTGAAGCTCACCCTAAAACAGGCAGGGTGCCTGCTCTGATACCAATTGAAATTCTAGCGTACTTGATTTAATATGTTATGTAAAATGTTTCGGCGTTTGCGATGTTCTGATTAATGTTCTAACATTAAAGCGTAAACATAAATAAAAACAAGAAAATAAATGGAAAGAAAGTAAAAGACAAGGTGAATTTGTTGACCCAGTTCGGCAACAAACACACCTACTCCGGGGCTACCAAGCCAGGAAGGAAATCCACTAGTGTAGTCCTTATTCAAAAGCTCTCAGCAAACTCCTCGTTTACACTTTATGACCTAGGACCTACCCGTCTAGACTTCAACCTAGGAACTCCTAGATCTGAGATCTCATCTCACTATCCTATGGTCAGTCACTGCCCTAGTGACCTATCAGACCTCGAACAAAAACAGTTGGTGAAGTTACCTTCAAACACAAACTACAACCTTGCTTACAAGCTTTGGTGTAGCACAACGAGTTTACAACTCAAACACACAATCCTTAACACGTATCAAGATGATACAGGAAATGCTCCCAAATAAATAGAACTAAACTTGCATCAAACGATATAAGAGTAGAACACACAGACTCAAAACCCTAAAAGCTAAACTTTTTAGTATGACGGCTTGAATACCTAATTATGTCTTGGAGTCTTCCTTTTATACTCAAGCAATATGGGCTAACAACCTTGCTGGGCTTCAGTGACAGATTGCAGATCGATCCAATCAACAAAACAGAATCACAGAGACAAATAAGGAAAGTCCTAAAATGTAGGAACATCTTTAGGAACGTCCCAACCGCCTTTAAATATTCCCTTAAATATTCTTGCTTCTTTAGGAATAAAACCAAATCGATTATGTACATATATGGACATCAAGTTAAGGAAAAATTGTTTCCTTTTAAAGATAAGGTGTTCGTACAAATAGGCATGAACTCAGGCACACTGAACCGTGCGAGGATGTTGGAACATTCTGTCCAACATCTTAAATGGATGCCTAAACCATGTTGGAACATAGAGTCCAACTTCACAATAAATGGATATTTGTTTTAGCAACAATGCATCCAATATAAATACCCAACAAAAGAAGACATATGCAAAGACTTCCTGCTTAAAGCATTGGCCACCACATTCGCCTTTCTAGGATGGTAACTCAACTGAAATTCATAATCCTTAATAAATTCCAACCATCTTCTCTGCCTCATATTCAACTCCTTCTGATCAAACAAGTACGTCAAACTCTCGTGGTCACTGAACACTTAAAACTTAGAACCATACAAACAATGCCTCCAAATCTTCAACGCAAACACAACCGCAACCAATTCCAAATCATGAGTCTTATAATTCTTCTCATGCACTTTCAACTGCCTCGATGCATGAGCCACAACTTGGCGATTCTGTATCAACGCACCACCAAGACCCATCTGAGAAGAATCGCAATACAAAACGAAAGATTCCTTTGGATTTGGCAAAATCAACACTGGCGCTGAAGTTAACCTCTTCTTCAAATCTAGAAAGCTCTTCTCACACTTAGCATCCCAAACATACGCTTGTCCCTTCCGAGTCAACTGCGTCAATGGCAACGCCAACTTAAAGAATCCTTCAATAAACCTCTGATAGTAACCTGACAATCCAAGAAAACTTAAAACCTCAAAAACATAGTTCGTGATTCCCACTGCAACACCGCATCAATCTTCGACGGATCCACAACAATGCCACCCTTCGAAATCACATGACCAAGAAAACTTACTTCCCGCAACCAAAACTCACACTTCGACAACTTAGCACACAAATGCTTCTCCTTCAAGACACACAACACAATCCTCAAATGTTCGGCATGCTCCTCCTCCGACTTCGAATACACCAAAATATCATCTATAAAACTACCACAAAACGGTCCAAAAAAGGATGAAATATTCAATTCATATATTCCATGAAGACACCTGGCGCATTAGTCACTCCAAATGGCATCACAGAATACTCATAGTGACCATACCTTGTTTGAAACACGGTTTTGGATATATCTTTTGCCTTAACTCTAATCTGATGATATCCTGATCTCAAATCAATCTTATTGAACACTTTCGCACCAACCAACTGATCCATCAAATCATTGATCCTAGGGAGCGGATACCGATTCTTAATCGTCGCCTTGTTCAACTGTCGATAATCCACACACAACCTCATGCTGCCATCCTTCTTCTTAACTAATAAAACTGGAGCACCCCACAGAGAAACACTCGGCCTTATGAACTGCTTCACAAGCAACTCTTACAACTGTTTCTTCAACTCACCCAACTCTGATGCAGACATCTGATACGACGCAATCGAAATAGGACTCGTTCCTGGTACCAAATCAATTACAAACTCCACTTCTCTCTCCGGCGGTAAATCGGTAATGTCGTATGGAAAAACTTCTGGAAACTCTTGCACTACCGGCAAATCGTCAATTCCTATCTCACTACTTCCTTCAAAGAAGCAAACATCATCCAACTCAAAATCAACATGAACCTTAACACCAACCACAACCAACTGAGCCTCTTACCCCAAAGATACCTCCCTTGCCAGACCAAAAAAACCTGAAGCAACCTGCTACTCCCCCACTACGCTCAAACCCACCTAAAAGAACGAAACAATACAACAAGTACCTACAGTACTCATGTACATGTCGCACACAAACAAAAAAATTCACCAAATTCTAGCCCGGACAAGACTGACCATGGCTCTGATACCAACTTGTAATGCCTTACTTCTATTAAAGCAATAAAACACGCGAATAATACAATTATTCAAGAAATAGACATTACGTTCTCCAAAAATCTCCAAAACATGCATATTACAATTTTCTCAAAAACTACGCAGCGGATAAATAACATACATCACCAAGTAACCATAGTATAAATATCAAATACAACATCAAATAAACTCAAATTATCCACATATGGATAAGGTCTCAACAACATAATAAATCTAAAATAAATACAGACCGACAACCTACATCAGAGCATATACTAAGACTCTTTAACAGATATACAGAGGAAGCTCCCGCTATCCTCGAGACACTCACCAAGCAAACTAAAAGATCAATCATGCACGCCGTCTACCCATTCATACAAATAGGTAAGTGGTCAACCCAACGACTAGGGGTGTTCATGGTTCTAAACTGCATTGTAACTGAACCACATTAATGGTTACAGTTCAGTTTTTAAAACCACTTTAAGAAAAACTAGTTTATTTTTAAAAACAATTCAGTTCAAGTTTAAAACCGGTTCAGAACCAGTTTAATATATTTAAACGATATTTTTTTTAGTGCACATTTTTTCTTCAGATTTCTATATTAATTTTTAATTAAATAATTTAAATGAATAATATAATAACTATAAAACAACTTATTACGATATCTTTTTAAAAAACAACTTATTCAAAATAGCTTATTTATGCAAAACAACTTATTAGGATCTCTTTTTAAAAAAGAACTTATTCGAAACAGCTTATTTATGCAAAACAACTTATTATGATCTCTTTTTCAAAAACAGCTTATTCGAAACAACTTATTTATGGAAAGCAACTTATTAGGATCTCTTTTTTCAAAAATAGATTATTCGAAACAGCTTATTTATGGAAAACACCTTATTAGGATCTTTTTTTCCAAAACAGCTTATTCGAAATAGCTTATTTATGAAAAACAACTTATTAGGACCTCTTTTTCAAAAACAGCTTATTCGAAACAACTTATTTATACAAAACACCTTATTAGGATCTCTTTTTAAAAAAAACAGCTTATACGAAACAACTTATTTATGGAAAACACTTTATTAGGATTTCCTTTTCAAAAACAGCTTTTTCAAAACAACTTATTTATGCAAAACAGCTTATTCAAAACAACTTATTAATGAAAAACACCTTATTAAGATCTCTTTTTTCAAAAACATCTTATTCGAAACAACTTATTTATGGAAAACACCTTATTAGGATCTCTTTTTTTCAAAAACAACTTATTCGAAATATCTTATTTATGAAAAACAACTTATTAGGATCTCTTTTTCATAAACAGCTTATTCGAAACAACTTATTTATGCAAAACAGTTTATTATGATCTCTTTTTAAAAAAAACAGCTTATACGAAACAGCTTATTTATGGAAAACACCTTATTAGGATCTCTTTTGCAAAAACATCTTATACGAAACAACTTATTTATGCAAAACTGCTTATTCGAAACAGCTTATTAATGGAAAACACCTTATTAAGATCTCTTTTTTTCAAAAACAGCTTATTCAGAATAGCTTATTTATGGAAAACACCTTATTAGAATAGCTTATTAGGATCTCTTTTTTAAAAAGAGTTTATTCGAAACAGCTTATTTATGCAAAACAGCTTATTCGAAACAACTTATTAATAGAAAACACCTTATTAAGATCTCTTTTTTCAAAAACTGCTTATTCGGAACAACTTATTTATGGAAAATATCTTATTAGGATCTCTTTTTTCAAAAACAGCTTATTCGAAATATCTTATTTATGAAAAACAACTTATTATGATATCTTTTTCTAAAACAGCTTATTTATGCAAAACAGCTTATTAGGATCTCTTTAAAAAAAACAGCTTATACGATACAACTTATTTATGTAAAACAACTAATTAGGATCTCTTTGTAAAAAAAACAACTTATTGAAAACAACTTATCTTATGCAAAACTGCTTATTGGAGATCATAATAAGTTATTTTACATAAATAAGCTGGTTTTTAAAAAGAGATTGTAATAAGTTGTTTTTGAAAAAGAGATCCTAATAAGTTGTTTTGCATAAATAAGCTGTTTTTGAAAAAGAGATCCTAATAAGTTTATTTTCATAAATAAGCTATTTCGAATAAGTTGATTTTGAAAAAAGAGATCCTAATAAGGTGTTTTCCATAAATAAGTTATTTTGAATAAGTTGTGTTTGAAAAAAGAGATCCTAATAAGGTATTTTCCATTAATAAGTTGTTTCGAATAAGCTGTTTTGCATAAATAAGCTGTTTCGAATAAGCTGTTTTTGAAAAAGAGATCCTAATAAGGTGTTTTCCATAAATAAGCTGTTTCGAATAAGCTGTTTTTTTATAGAAAGAGATCCTAATAAGCTTTTTTGTATAAATAATTTGTTTCAAATAAGCAGTTTTTAAAAAAGAGATCATAATAAGGTGTTTTCCATAAATAAGTTGTTTAGAATAAGCTGTTTTTTTATAAAAAGAGATCCTAATAAGCTGTTTTGCTTAAATAAGCTGTTTCGAATAAGCTGTTTTTGAAAAAGAGGTCCTAATAAGTTGTTTTTCATAAATAAGTTGTTTCGAATAAGCTGTTATTTTATAAAAAGACATCCTAATAAGCTTTTTTGCATAAATAAGTTGTTTCGAATAAGTAGTTTTTGAAAAAGATATCCTAATAAGTTGTTTTTTCATAAATAAGCTGTTTCGAATAAGCTATTTTTTTATAAAAAGAGATCCTAATAAGCTGTTTTGCTTAAATAAGCTGTTTCGAATAAGCTGTTTTTGAAAAAGAGGTCCTAATAAGTTGTTTTTCATAAATAAGCTGTTTCGAATAAGCTGTTTTTGAAAAAGAAATTTTAATAAGCTGTTTCGAATAAGCTGTTTTTGAAAAAGAAATCTTAATAATTTGTTTTTTCATAAATAAGCTGTTTTGAATAAGTTGTTTTTTTTTAAAAGTGGTCCTAATAAGTTGTTTTGTATAAATAAGCTGTTTCGAATAAGCTGTTTTTGAAAAAGAGATCCTAATAAGTTGTTTTTTTAAAGTGATCCTAATAAGCTGTTTTGCATAAATAAGCTGTTTTTTTTTTATAAAAAGAGATCCTAATAAGTTTTTTTTGCATAAATAAGTCGTTTTGAATAAGCAGTTTTTGAAAAAGATATTCTAATAAGTTGTTTTCCATAAATAAACTGGTTTGAATAAGCTGTTTTTTTTAAAGAGATCCTAATAAGCTGTTTTAATAAAAGTGCACTAAGAAAAATATGGTTCAAATATATTAAACTGGTTTTGAACCGGTTTTAAACTGAACTGAATTGGTTTAAATTTATGGTTCAGTTCATAAACCATTTAATATGGTGCAGTTTTTGTGTGGTTCAGTTTGGTTCAGTTTATGGATACAATCCAGTTAACCACATTTTTGCACACCCCTACCAACGACCAATGTGGGTTAGCTTCACATCAATCATAATCAAGAATAAGCAAACATAAGCATTCAAGGATTCATGCCTAACAAATATGCATACTCAATATTCCTAGAATACTACCATCACATGAATATTGTTCCCCATTCCATACACATCATGCTATCACAATTCTAACATAGCATAGAAAACATATTCAATCTCTAATCATGTCATTAACATAAGCTCGCCATTTATCAACATCAACCAATGAAAGGATTACTCGACTTATTCTTCATTTAGCCTAATCAACTCAACAAATTCAATTCATCATTTCAAAGTATAAGCAAGAAAGTCATCGTCACCAAAATATCATAAAATCACCAATGCACATAAGTCACCAAGGTTCACCAAACACATAATCAAATATGACGCATTTAACAAATTCACCAAATGTATGTAACGCGCCTAGACAGGATTCCTACATGCATGTGGTACTAATCACCAACAAAGGTCGTCATCTCATGATGCCAACAACACGTCATATCACCATTGAATACAGAGTATTCAAATCACATCGCTGGATATAAATATCTTAAACCACCTCCACTGGATGTAAACATCCTAAGATTTATGATGCATTAACATATGACTCACTATGCACATGTTCAACAACAATCTCACCAACATAATCACCATTGGATATATATATATATATATATATATATATATATATCCTAAATCACCTTCATTTTGCAAATATGCATTCACCATCATTTGCATGTAATAATTCAACAACATAATTCATCACCAAAACAAACACCTTTCATACATGCAAGCACCACAATTATCATCATCAAATTGCATATAAGAATTCAACAACATAATTCAACACATGCAATCACCATATCCAAATATTAACATTAAACATGTATAAATTCACCATCAACAATCGACATTTAGCATATTCACATCAATATCAACAACATCACCACAAATCAACAACTTCATACAATTTCTCATATCACCCTATGATAAACATCATGTTCAACACCTATTAATCATTCTCACATCCTCATATAATCATATCAAACTATTCACAAAAAGGTTTTCAAGGTATCCGGTCTTAAACATAAATTTCAACAAAGTTCGTCTATCATTTCACAACTTTAAAATAATTGTGGCAACTCAATCAAAACTAAGCAAGCAAACTCCAATGTCTCAACTATGTATACACTTATATCATATATAAGTGCAGTTAAGTATACATGTGCGTTTCACCGGCCAAATACGACGAAATCATAAAAATCACAAAGTTCGTCTCTCTTTATCATTTTTCAAAAAGAATACCATTTTCAAAGCAAAACAAGTTAAAATTCATTGAAACCATTCACAATCATGTTTAGAAATCATGTATACAGTATATAACCTTAACCCTATCCCTGTTTTTGAATTTTGCAATTTGATGCCGTGAAGGTCTAAAACCAAAGAATTTTCAAATTATTAGGTTGAAATCTTAACAATTTTTTTTACAGGGGGTAAATCGAAAATCGTTAATATTACAGGGGGATAAACATGTATTAACCCAATGGAAAAACATCTTAGCAAAAATAAAAGTACATTTTATGGCTGCAATTATATATGCAAAATCCATATAGCTTGTAAATGATCGAGATAATTTCACGTACTTTAAACATATAGGGGAAAATTCCTCATTATATAATATAAAAAATCTCATTTAAATTCCTTCAAAAGCAAGCAGTAAAAGTAAAAATTCACACAGAGCATGATAACATGATTGAGCAACAACAAAATCAAATTAGAGTCAACCCAAAAATCTATCCTAACTACACACAATAGTCAAACATCAAAACCACAATGAAAACGAAATTAGAGAATTCAATCTATCTTAGAGACCAAATAATTTTCAGATTAGACAGAGAGAATAGCGTTAGGGTTTTCAAAAATAAATTTGGGGCTTTTTAATTTTTATGCATAAATCGAGCAAGGTGACAGCGTACAGCTCCAGCATGGTGGCACTTTCACAAACAGTGCTAAACAAACAATGAAAATAGAGAGACAACTCATTAAAACGAAGAATGTGAAAGCAGAAGAAGAAGAAGAAGAGGGAAACGTGGTGGTTTATTTAAGGCATGATCATGCCTTGATAATAAACTAAAATTGGTGAGGAGTTTTGATAACCACAAATGTTTTGTTGTTTCACATTACTGAAACGTGTTCCAACTTTCAAGGTTAAGGGAAATGACTTATTGGAAATTGAGAGAGAGAGAGAGAGAGAGAGAGAGAGAGAGAGAGGAGGAGGAGAGTATGTAAATGACTTATTGGAAATTGAATGATTATTAATGCTTGAAAGAATTTAGAGAGAGAGAGAGAGAGAGAGAAAGAAAGAAAGAAACAGAGTATGTAAATAATTTATTTATTGGAAATTGAATGATTATTAATGCTTGAAAGAACTGTTTTGGAAATAAGGAAGAATTTGAATTTGAATTATGTAGTCTAATGTTTGCAACCCATCAGATAGATTAGATCAATGGATGATATGAAATGGCGCCCAAAGCTATTAAATCTAGGGTATGATGTAAACCTTTGATGGAAATCCAACGGCCAAAAATGATTGACACCCAAATCAATTAGGTTTAGTGTTTGGAGTGATTATTGCAATGTTAATTAGGATTAGAAATAAGTATGATAGACAGATAGATATATAGAAGATTCCTTCAAAAAGATAGATAGATAGATAGATAGATATATATATAGATGGATAGATAGATTTATAATAATAGATAGATAGATTTATTCGGACTTTTACCATGTAAATCAGTAGATTTACTCTAACATCTCTCTAAGAAAATCTTCCACCACCGTAACTCTCCTCTACCTCCCTTACCAATCCAAACATATTCGGTCACCATGTAAGCTTTGTAGAAGGTGGTGCGATGAGTGGCTCTGAATTCCACACCACCTCTTTCTCTGTCGGATGTGGTGTGGTTCCGACTCTATTTTCGTTTGAAAATCTTGAATCCTGTTTATCTGGATTTAAGATATGGGTTCTTGGTTCTGTTCATTTGTGCGGTGTTTCGCCGGATGTTGCTCAAAAGAGCTATGTGCGTAGTACTCGTTTATCGTGCATTCAGGACTTTATCTGTTGCGGTTGCTTTTCGCGTCGTTGATGGACTGATGTACTTTAGTCATTTTTTCATCCCTCGACCTGGACTACGACTGAATTTTCAAGACTTATGTGTTTTCGTGCTGCTTCGGTTCGTATGTGTTTGGTGGCCCAAAAGGGCTTTGGCTTGCTGACATTTGAAAGGGGGTTATTGGAACTTGAATTGTTTCTGTGTTGGCAGACGATTCATACACCTACTTGTATGCTCTAAATAATCACTCTACGTTTTTTTGATATTCAATTTCGAATCCACGTGTGGGTTCGCTGGATTGTCCGTGGTAATGGTTTATTAGGGTTGTTTCTCTTATACCACCATTGTATTGTATTGTTGTATCACCCATTAGCGTATTTTGTAGTTTACTGGGTCAGGTCCATGCCCCAGTCTTGTACTTCCTTTTCTTTTTAATTTAATTTTTATTTTGCATAAAAAAATAGATGAATATATTACACACTTATATAAATAATTATAATTATTTATTAGCTAAAATATTCTTAACGCATATTAAAATCTAACCCGTGCAACACTCGAGCTTTCCACTTAAGAGAAAATAAATCAAACTAAACAACAAGCATATTTAATACAACATCCCATTATTTATTTATTTTCTACCAACTTCATCCGTAAATTGATACAACCTAACACGTCTATATCATTCATGGAGAACGATAATTGTGGCATTCTGCCCCAGCAGCATCAGGATGAGTTATCCTACTCCCACACTTTTCTGCAAGGAGTCTCTTCTTATTCAGATCTATTTCATCTGAAACTATACAAAAATACCAAATATTAATACAAGAAAATACTTAATTATTATGAGTATTATGGGGAAGTTCACTTACATGGATAAAGTTTCGAAGCATTCGCAATGTTCCTTGCTAATGCCTTTGATGAAAAACTCAACAGACAAATAAAGACAACTATCAAAATAAGAGAGCACTTCTTTGAAGCCATTTTTCTTGCTACAATGGACTCAATACATATGGTAATTTATATAATTCAAAATTGGTGGTTGTTGCTTTCCTTTCAAAGTAAATAAATCATATTTAATTGTCACTAGTAATAAAGTTTTTCTACGTGGTATAGACTATAATTGCTTTAAAAAAGTGCAAGTACATTATAATATGATTTATTTACTATTCTTTTCTTTTTTTAGGAATCATTTATTTACTATTTTGGCACATCCACATAAATTATATAGAGGCCCTTGGATTGGGATCCTTTTTTGAGGTGTTCGGACCGTTTGAACTAAAAATTCAATGCGAATAGAAATATTTACTTAGGCATAATCTTAAATCAAAAATATTTTGACACATCCACATAAATGATAAAATTTAAAAAAGAAATAATAATGTCACACCACTTAAATCATTTCAGTTTTAAATTTTATGATCTATGTGTATGTGTTGAAATAAATTTTATTTAGGTTTATGTCTATATAAAAGTTGCTCCAATGGAATTGTACAATCATTTATATATATAATATATTCTTAACAACCCACTAAAAGAAGTGGGGTAAATTTCTCATACGAGTAGTCAAAAGCATAAAGATTATGTTTCCCACATATATATTATATTCTTAATAACCCACTAAAAGAAGTATGGTATATATGTTGGAATATTTTATTATGTAATTATATTCTTATATTATTATGTGAGCAAATATTATAATGATAATTATATTAGCTATTATCAATTGTGAGTTTTAATTGTGAGTTTTAATTGATTAGTAATTATATTAAGTAATAAGGCTACTAGATTTTTAATGGAATAACTAATTAAATATTTAATTAGTTGATATGGATTCATTATGAGTAGATATTCTAGATGACTCGTTAACGAAATAATGGAAACCCTAATGAGCATCCAATATAAAAGAAACTATGGTCTCCAATACACCATACACGAAAAACTCTCTCTTCTCCTCATCTGAAGATAACTTGAGGCATAAATGTACCGGTTGAGGAAGAATCAAATCAGCCGCCGCTAACCTTTCTTGTGTTTCAGACTATATCATCCTAGCTTGATCCAGGTATTCCTAATACATTTAATTATTAATATCTTTGATAAATCAAACATGTTGTAGATCTGATCATAATTATGTTCAATGTTTGATTGTTTCTGCTATTGATTCATAACAATTGAACATGTTTTATGAAATCTGTTTTATTTAGACCTAAATTTCTAACAAATGATATTTATTGGGATTGATTGTGTTTCCTTAATTTTGTTGGGAGAACCTATTTTTTATTTTTGGGGATTTTCTCATAATTTTTTTCTCACTTAGAAATATATTTTCTTTATTTCGGTAACTCGTTCATCTAGTTTCTCGGATGAAATTGTTGCAATTGTTTTTTGGTTCATCGTTAGTCATATGGATTATGGCTTTTGTAGTGAGTTTTGAATGGATTTTATGTTCTTTTCCAATTATTATTTTTTTGGTTACAATGGAAAAGAACAAAACAGAAAGAGAAAAAAAAAGCCTAAATAGGCAAACAAAAGCTAGCCTCTAGGGAAGAAGGTTCCCCAAGCATCATTTCTAAGAAGGTCATTCATCTCAACTGGAGCGGACAAATGGATAGACAAATCAGGATCAGACAAAGCTCCCATTTTAACTAAAAAATCAGCGCATTGGTTTCCCTCCCGCAGGGTGTGAACAATAGTAACATTGTTAAGGCATATCATGTCATTTATGTCTTGGATGAGTGCAGCATAAATGTGATAATTCTTGGCTGGACTGGTAATGAGACCGATGCAGAGAAGAGAGTTTGTATAGCAAACTAATTCCGCAATATGCATATCACGAGCCAAAGATAATTCATGATAGATTGCAGAGAGCTCCGCAAGCAAAATGTCCTCTGAATTGGAAATAAAACCAGAGAAACCAGAAAGATAGCGACCGGCAGAATTTCTAATGAGACCTCCGAAGCCAGCACGTTGCGGTGTTCCAAGGCAACTTCCATCCACGTTGAGAATGATACACAAGTAGTTTAAGAAATTCCATTTGATTAAGCGCTCAGAATTAACAGCAGCAACATTCTTCGAGAAAACATTCTTGATGACTTCTGCTGAATTTTGAATGTTGAAAAAGAGACAATGTAATGACCAAACTTCGTTGTTCAGGCAATTTAAGTTGCGGTGTCTCCAAGTCCACCAAATACCAGCCGAGAAAAGATTAGAATGAGAACCTGTCAGACCCACTTTTAACCAATCTTGAGCACACAAGTTTGTGAAGAAATCCGGAGTAGTAAAATCGATGTGATGCCAAATATTGGTGGAATGAGTGCAATCTCTAACACAATGAAGGAAAGTTTCATCATGGTTACCACATCAAGGTCAAGCATCAGTAGGCGCCATATTTCTATGATGAAGAAGAGAACATGTAGGAACAGCATCATGGCAAGCAAGCCAAACTAGGAATTTGTATTTTTCCGGAACCTTGAGCTTCCAAATCCAAGACCAAGACTGAGAAGAATTGATATTGCTAACCGGATCGGCACGGGAAAGAAGCCAATTATATCCATTTATGGTTGTGTAGATGCCATTTTTGTTATCGGGCCAAACAAAGGCATCCTCAATAGAGTTGTTGAAGAGAAAATGAGTGTTGTTTATAGCTTCACCAACCTCTATGGGAAGATGGGTGTAGAGATGTTGAGTATAATGGCCGGTGCTACTGAGAACATCTTTAACATAGAGTTGAAGATCATGGATGTCAATGAAAGGGACAAGAGACCAAAAAGAGGAGGAACCGCTGCCAGGACGCCATTTATAGCCATCTTTTAACACATCTTTAGCGCGAAGGATGGAAGACCAGGAAGGGGGGCTGCTCCTAAGGACTTTTGCTTGAAGAAAATGAGGTGCGACATGATCTCAAACGAGCTTTCCAAGAAGGCAAACATTTGTCTCTCTAGCTGATCTAATCCCCAAACCACCAAGAAACTTTGGTTTAGTTATCTTCTTCCAACCAACCAAATGGATTCCTTTATTATCGGAGTCCTTCTAAATGAAATTGTGAGTTGTTTTATCAATGTTCTCACATATATTTTAAGGGAGCCAATTAATCTGCATGTAGTAAGAAGGAATGGAGGATAAAACATATGAAGCCAACGCCATTCTACATGGTTTGTTAAGGAGTCTATTCTTCCAAGACACAAGTCTGATTTGCATTTTCTCGATGATGAAATGGAAGTTATTCTTCTTGGGCCGGCCTTTGAGAATTGGGAAACCCAAATACTTATCAAGAGAGGTCGTTCACCTTATGCCATAAATGGTAGTGAGGTTGTTGATTTTCTCTTGAGGGGTGCCTGAAGAATAAAAGGCTCTAGACTTGGACAAATTAATCTTCAAACCTAAAACCCTGCTGAAGCGGTCAAACAATTCTTAGATAAAACGGAGCTGGGATTTTTTAGCCTTAGCAAACAAAAGGACATCATCTGCAAAGAGAATGTGAGATAATTTGGGCCCCGAGCTAGAGATATGAATAAGATCCCAATTACCTTGCTGGAATGCATTGTTAATAGCAGTAAAAAACTTCTCCATGCAGAGGATGAACAAGTAAGGAGAGAGCGGATCACCTTATCTGAGACCATGAGTGGCTTAAAAGTTTTGATAATCATATGGAAACTTTGTTAATTTAAGTGATAATCATATGGATTGAATAAAGTTTTGATGGATCCGATAAGTTTTGAAATTAAAACTTTTGAGAATACTGCTTGCAATTAATTCTTAACAATCAAAAGATGTGGATTAATCATATGCTTGATATTTTGTTTTTGTCTTTTAATTTACAAATAAAGATAAATTGTGCATGTCTTATAATTAATTAATTATTGACATGTCTACTATTGGTGTGTGAGTGTAAACTCTTAGTTTACATCCACAAATATAATGACAAACATATGACAATCATAAGAATTTATTTTTTGTCAGAGTAAACTATCATTGTTTGATCATTGTTGTAAAATACCACTAGCAATTGATATTATTGTTTAAAGACTTGATATTGATGTTGCACTAGGTATTATGGTGAGTGGTTTTGTTATTCTTGTTCTCTTTAAGCTAATATAGTTTATGTATCTGCTAATTTGAGTTAAATTTTTAACTCGAGTTCTAACTTTTAGAAATTAAAGAATAATATTAAAATTGTTCTTTGAACTAGACCTTGAATAAGGAAGGTGAAACTCACATTCTTTCACAAATTCGACATCTAATGTGAGAATCAAGTTTGACAAGTGAGTATACACCAAATCTTATAAGTTATATGTAACCATAAAGCTAAAATATCATATATATATATATATATATATATATATATATATTTGAGGTGTTATTTAAGATTACACTAAGGTGTTTTTAAAGTAGTATAGAGAAAGACAAGCTCTCATTAGAGAGTGAGTATTTCATTAAGATTATTTGGAAAAGAAAATATTAGAAGCACATTATGTAAATATTTAATCTTGCTAAGACTCTATAATTTCGACTGTCAGATGACTGGCTGAAAATTCAGTAATTTCGACTATCATGAAACTTGTTCGAAAATTCAACATTTAATACTCTTTGCACAATTAATTCTTCAAACAAAAAAATACTCTTTGCACAATTAAGTTTATAACTGTTAAAGTTAGAAATGATCCTTTAACGGATCAATTCATAAAGCGTGCAAAAATAAATAAAAGTTGAAGCAAGAGAAAATAAAATAGTGCTCATTCGAAAAATACCTCAAAAGATAAGGGAAAATAAACAAAGGTAGTCTCAACTGACTTATGCCCAATGATGTTGAAAGATATATCAGTTTAGAATGGACAAAGTCGATAAATATTGTTTTATTCATTTTTTAAACTATTTTTAGATTGTCATTACTAGCTTATTTTTGTATTTAAAAGACAATTTGATGAATCATTATTTGAATAAATTTTGTTTTAATTTCTCTTTGAAGAAATCAATATATTTTGAGATTTATTTTCAAATGATAATTCAATGTGTTTTTAAGTTCAATTATTAAAGTCAGTTCAGTAATGACTTGTGACATTCTATATTGTTTAAGGGTTTGTAAATTATAAGTTTTTTCGTCCTAAAATTTAAGAAAATTTGAGACATAAATAGTGAAGTTTTCTTGAAGATATTGAGTTTGGAGGAGAGATATAGTAATAGAACAAAATTGAATGTGTGACTCATCATCAAGTTTGCCACGTCAGCCACTACCACATCATCCTCATTAGCCATGTGTATGTTTTTGTAGCAGAAGCTAACGGGAGGGACGAAAAGCATAACGTTAACAACTTACATGGATGGTTTTGAAAAGAAAAAAAAGATACAGGGACGAAAAGGAAAAACACGTCAAATTACAGGGATGATTTACATATTTAAACATTTATATTTTTTGTTGAGCTGACAATGTTTGGGAGTATTTTATAATTTTTTGACATGTGAAAGTTTGTATAAGGATGGTATGATATACCACCTAAAAATGTACACCCTCCGGTCACTATTATAAGCAAAACTCTCATTTTTAAGTTCATTCAATAAATGATGTATGTGGTCCATTAAATAAACCACATACATCATTTATTAAATGAACCTACAAAATAAATTTTTGCTTATAATAGTAACCGGAGGGTGTACATGTATCACCACTCTTTTAGTTTTAGAGGTTCATCGTTAGTCTCGGAATGCTGCAAATATGAACATAAATGAAAGTAAACAAGCAAATTGTTATTACCAACAAGCAAAGTTAATACAACATCTCATTTATTTAGAATGATACATGTTTATTTTGGAGAAATTGCAGTAACCAAGAAATCAAATAAATTTTGTTATTTTTGATGAAATTATGTGTGTTTTCTATAATATTCTTAAACATTTATTATTTCATTCTATTTTTTCTCTCTCTACAATAAATATTTAAGGGTATCATTGACAAGACAATAATTAATGTTGCATTGAAACTTGCAACATCTCATTTATTTATTTATTTATTTTTCCACCAATTTCATCCGTAAAATTGATACAACCTAACACTCCCCATATCATTCATAGATAATGGTGGCAACGTGCAAGATCAGGCCATGTCCTACCCCTCCTACAATGTTCGTCAAGGAGTCTCTTATTCAGACCTATTTCATCTGAAACTATACAAAAATACCAAATATTAATACAAGAAAAAACTTAATTATTATATATGAATGATTTCTCCAGAATATTGTGTAAATGCAATAATAAAATGGATTTTATGGGGAAGTTCACTTACATGGATAAAGTTTCGAAGCATTCGCAATGTTCCTTGCTAATGCCTTTGATGAAAAACTCAACAGACAAATAAAGAGAACTATCAAAATAAGAGAGCACTTCTTTGAAGCCATTTTTCTTGCTACAATGGACTCAATACATATGGTAGTTTATATAATTCAAAATTGGTGGTTGTTGCTTTCCTTTCAAAGTAAATAAATCATATTTAATTAGCACTCACTTGTAATAAAGTTTGTCCACGCGGTATAGACTATAGCTGCTTGAGAAATGCTAGCAACACACATTCTAACACATATTTCACAGCACACTCTTTTTGATTGGTTGAAATTCACATAGGTTCCACCAAATCATGTGGATCTCATATAAATTTGGTACGTTCCATGTGAATTTTAACTAATCAAAAAGAGTAGGTTGAAAAGTGTGTGTTAGAATATATATTGCTAACATTAAAATAGCTGCTTTAAAAAAGTGCAAGTACATTATAACTTGCTTGATTTATTTACTATTGTTTTATTTTGTTTAGGAATGATTTATTTACTATCTATTAGCATTTCATACACCGGATTATATAGAAGCCCTTGCATTGGGATCCAGACTTTGTTTTTTTGAGTTGTTCCGACCGTTTGAACTAAAAAAATAAATGCGAATAGAAATATTTAGTTAGCGACAACCCTAAATCAAAAATATTTTGGCTCACACACATAACTGATCAAATTTAAAAGAGAAATAATAATGATACATTATTTAATATCATTTTACTTTTAAATTTTATGATCTATATGTATGTCGAAATGAATTTTATTTAAGTTTATGTTTATATAACATTTTTTTTGGTATAAATCAGGTATCCAGGTATCCTCTGCGTAAAGTTTTAAAGCTGTTGTATACCCAAGACTGGATTCGAACCAAGGACCTTGGTTAAACTAAAAGAGACACGTTTCATATCATCTAAGCGCTCTTAAGTATGTTTATATAACAGTTGCTCCAACGGAATTGTACAATTTTTTATATATATATATATATTCTTAACGACCCACTAAAAGAAGGGGGTAAATTTCCCATACGGGTGGTCAAAAGAATAAAAATTAGTCCAAGTGTTCCTCGCCCACACATGCGCGCATATATATATATATATATATATATATATATATATATATATATATTCACAACAACCCACTAAAAGAAGTAGGGTAAATTTCCCATACGAGTAGTGAAAAGCATAAAGATTCGTCCAAGTGTTTTCCACATTCTATTGTGATTAACAAGTGTCTATTTTTCAATATTAGTAATTTATTTTAGATGTAAATATGTTTTTCATCTATATTAAATTACGACATTTGGTTCTTCAGCTCTGTAATAAATCACTCTTTTTTGTCCTTTGAAAGTTAACCTGCAAACAGTTTTATACTCTATTGTTAAGTCAACAACACATATTTTTAAATAATTTTTGCTGCCGTGATTAGAATATAATAAAAAGTTCTTCTATTAAAGATGAAATCAAAATATGATTTCTTGATCCACATTTTTTGTTACTTTTATTTGATTTCTTTAACGTTTGAAATTTTATATTTAATCCATTACATATTAAAAAATCTACGTTTTTGAAGAAAAACTATTTGTAATATTGTGATCTAAAAATGGGTATACCTGGATTCGGTTTATCCATGGAACTTGTGATTCCCTTGCGATATTTTCTTCCTACTATAGAAAGAAGGATCAGCGCACTGATCAGGCTTTCGCGTAACATTGTTTGGCAAAAAAAATTCAAAAAGCAAGATACATTTTTAAGGATTAAAAAAGTGATTCTTTTTACAACGACTAAAAATAATACTTGATGATTTTAGTTATTAAAATGGTCAAGTTAACCGGTGCTCCCAAAACACTAATAAGAAAACCAAAAAAAGAAAGTATTAAATTAAAAGTAATAATTTTTAGATTTTTAATGAGTTGACTGCACAAGTTTCAATGTGATATTACTATATTTGCTTCTTTAAACAGCGCCCCGGAGGCACCGATTAACATTTTCCTTGTTAAAATCGAACAAAATCAAAATCGGACTGGACCGACTAATCCAACTGATTGTACAGGGAATCGGGCCAAATTTTGATCCGAGTGACCCAAAAAACTTGATTGTCAAAGAACCAGAAAGATAATCAGAAAACTGGACAAATATAGGTCAAAACCAAAGGTTGGATGTGGTTTCAAAGTTTAAACCGAATTTTAATTTTTCTCTTTCTTTTATTCAAAAAAATAATAATAATTCCAGATCTGAAAGCTTCAACACCTTAAAGAACCGTATTATCCTTCATCTTTTGACAACCAGCGGCTTTGCTTTTTGCTTTTTGCTGTGATCGAGATTTCTTCATGCACTTCGAGAGGTAACATTCTAATCATTGATCATGTCAAATTCGTAATGATTCAAGGAAAGTAAATCAAAAAAATTATTCCGCTGCCTATTATTGAATTTGATTTTCCTTCACTTCGTTCTAAGGCTCCCCTACCAATTCATTTTGACATCTCGGTAGATCGCTTAGTCCCCGCTTCTCTTGAGCGCTGTCTCTACTTACCCCGTTAATAACTTGCCGTTTTGATTCTTTGGAATAACTCGATGAATTTAGTAGATCATTTTAAGAGTCTCCAATGACCATATATAAGAGCTATCCATTTTTACATAACAATGGTTGTTGTTCACGGATCAGCGGTACCCACCGTTTCTTTTTTGGGGTCAATATCAACAATACATGATTTTATAATTTCTGTCTCCTCCAAGTAAGAGCATAATTCTAGAAAAAATAGAGAAATTGAAAGATGTGGTTGAAATTGTTCGTTTGGAAATTTATTTGTGATAAGTATTTGTCTCCCTAATTATATTTAAAAAAAATTAATTGTCTTTGCAATTTCTAATTATTTAGAGTGTTCAATATGCATAAAAGATTTTGAGCCCTTTTTAAGATTTATCAATCATCATGTGAATTGTGTTAATCACATATTTAAAGTGCATTAACCGTATAATTTGTTGTCAAGTTTATGCTTAAATTTATTCGAACTTTTACCATGTAATCAAGGTGGATTCTAGGGTGAGGGTCCTATTAAATCCCTCACTGGTGGACCGTTATTTAAAACCATTAGATTAATCAAATTCATACATCTTATTATACACTCTCTACACCGGATCATAAATCTCCTCTCTCCAAGCTCTAAAACACCAGCAAAGCCTTCAATCCAAAAAAACCTTGCCGAAATATCTTTCTTTCGGCGACCAACGAAAGTTTCCGCGTTGTTATCAATGGTAAAAAAATTCATGTTGTTCAACAGACAGACATCATGAGAAAATGGATAGTGGAGAGATTTGATACACTTCGTTTACTTTAAAAAATCATTTAAAATTAAAATTAGTTTATTTGCCCATAACAATTAGAATTGTTTTGCACACTCCGTAGTGTAAAATTGCTTACGAAATGGATGGTTGAGGGAATTTCTATTCAAGATTCCACTTGTGATAATACATCCTTTTGCCCATAACAATTAAGATGGTTGAGAATTATACAGTGTTTTAGGTTTAATCTGACTTTAACAATTGATTGAACAATTTTAATTAACGGATATTGAATTGAATGTATGTGAATAGTGAGGGTCTTTGATTGCAGTTGTGGTTGACCGGTGGGTGCACTAGCAGCAAAAAGATGATTATTGGTGAAAGAGAGAAGTTAATTGTAATCAAGTATAGAGTGTGCACAATAAGATGTATGAATTTAATTAATCCAATTGTTCTTAACAATGATCCACCTGGGAGGGACTTGACAGAGCCCTCACCTTAGAATCCACTTGTAATTAATAAATGAACATATTACACACTTATATAATATTTATAATTATTTATTAACTAAAATATTCTTAACACATATTAGAATCTAACCGATGCAACACACGAGCTTTCCATCTGAGGAAAATAAATCGAAGTAAACAACAAGCATATTTAATACAACATCTCATTATTTATTTTTTTCTACCAACTTCATCCATAAATTGATACAATCTTACAAGCCCGTATAATTCATGGATAATTATGGCAACGTACTTTATCAGGCAGCGAATCAGGATGTATCCTACTCCTACACTTTTCTGCAAGGAGTCTCTTCTTATTCAGATCTATTTCATCTGAAACTATACAAAAATACCAAATATTAATACAAGATAAAACTTAATTATTATGGATATTATGGGGAAGTTCACTTACATGGATAAAGTTTCGAAGCATTCGCAATGTTCCTTGCTAATGCCTTTGATGAAAAACTTAACAGACAAATAAAGAGAACTACCAAAATAAGAGAGCACTTCTTTGAAGCCATTTTTCTTGCTAAAATGGACTCAATACATATGGTAATTTATATAGTCCAAAGTCGGTGGTTGTTGATTTCCTTTCAAGTAAATAAATTATATTTAGTCCCCTTGAACATAGCTCAGTTAGCAGGGACATGCATTATTATATGCAGTGGTTGGGATTCGAACCCCAGACACTCCACTTATTCACCGTGAAAAAAAGTGAATTCTAGCCACTAGATTACTTGACCAAAAAATAATAATAAATCATATTTAATTGGCATTTGTAATAAAGTTTTTCTGCGGTATAGACCAATGATGCTTTTTTTAAAATTCTGTCTTTTTTTTTTTAAATTTCATCTTGTTAACCGATGTCTCGGGACGCTACTTAATAATTCCAAATCAAAAAAATATTTTATAAATACTTTAATTTTCAATATATTGGTTGAATAAACAAATTTTCATAAAAATTTATCATTTAAATTCTTAAACAGTATACAAATATTCAAAGACATTAATTAACATTTCTCTTAGAAATGCAAATATACTGTAATATGATTTATTTACTAATCATTAGCATTTCATACACATCAGTCAAAAAAAATGCATTTCATACGCGAGATTATATAGAGACCCTTGGATTAGTGGGAATGGCACTTTTATTTTTTGAGGTGTTCTGACTATTTGAACTAAAAATTCAACACGGAATTGCAAAATCATTTCGAGGAATATAGCATGTACAAAATGTTTTCCACATGTGATGTTACCGATACATATTTCACCACAAGTTTCTTTCTTCTTTTGTTCGGTCAAATACAGATTAAATAGGCAATTATCCCATGAAATGAAATTGTAAGTTTCGTTCGTTATCCTCTAAAATTAATAAAACTTTAATACCCTCGTGAAATTGCATAACGTTAGTCAATTTGTTCCCTCAGTCAATTTTCTCTATTAGTCAACATGACGTGACATTTGTCTGTCTACATGGCATTGCCACGTGCCTGACGTGTCATGCCACGTTATGGGGGTAAAAAAATATCCCCTTGAGATTATGCACTTGTGTACAAAATATCCCCTAAAATTATAATAACTAAGCAAATTGATCCATGTGATAAAAAAATATTTTTTTGCTCCCAATTTTTTTTATCTTTATCATGATCATCATCAACGACCCTTGTTTTGAACCATGTTGCAGAAATCAATCAAATAAGTTGAGGATAAACAAAGCCAGGGCCGGCCCATAGCCTGTCGAGGCTGGGCGACGACACCGGGCCTCAAATTTTTGGGGGCCCATATATATTTTTTATATGTAAGGTCCTATAGTAAGTATTATATAGAGGTAAGAGCGAGAACTTGACAAACTGTTAAGGATACTTCAGTGGTAGGTCATTACATTCATGACCGCATGGCCAGGGGTTCAACTCTTGCTAGGTGTCTTTTTTATATTTTTTTTCCTTTACACTGCTTCTTTTTCGTAGGGCCTAATATATTTTAATTTTAATCACTTTTTTTGCCCAAACTAATTCCTTTTGTTTAATTGAAGAAGAAAAACCTTTATTTAATCTATGAATTATCTGTCACAATTAGAATTATTGGGATGTTATTATAATTTACTTTAAAAAATTGTTTTTTTTCTATTTTTATCAAAGGCCAATTTATAAGATTAAAACGGAGCCAACAAATTGTTTAAGACGGCCCTGAACAAAGCATATAGGTATTTGTTATTTTCAATTCAAGTAGTGCATGATATAGGATAAGCAAAGCATATAGGTCAATTATATGTTCTTTTGCTATTTCTATATGATATATAGAGGACTAAATATGTAACTAGACCAATTATTAATCACTTACAAAGTGTTGCTGCTAAGACCATCCTTTCCAGTTTCCATCTCTTCATGATCATAGTTATCACCCAAACTAAGATCCAACAACTGTGACAGCTTCCGACTATTTAGAATTGGACTTGCCAACAAATGATATATTTCCGTTATTTGCCAGACCATATATAGAGTACCATTGTGGTCTAGCGCACATGGTTTGTGTGCAGTGACATCAAACTAATGCATAGACATCAATCTCATCATTTACTTTACCATACATGAAGTATTCAGGTGCCAAGTAACTGCATGATTAGATAAGTGTAGCACATAGATCAGAATCATTTCAAGTACAATATTTTTCCTACAACATGTAAGCATATGCAGAAGAATGGATGGTCCAGTTATGTGAAGTTGAAGTACATACCCAAAAGTTCCGGCAACATCTGTAAGTTGAAGTAATATAAAAGAACATATAATTGACCTATATGCTTTGCTTATCCTATATCATGCACTACTTGAATTTATTTATTTTTGACACCAAGAGTGATTCATCTCGAACATGATGTGCAAAAGAGCATCACTCAATAAGATACAATGATAAGTGTTTGTTGCCAAATGAAAAACACAAAAATAAAAGAAGAGAGTTGCTCCATAACACCCATACATAATAAAGGGTGTCGTCACCAGTCAGTGTAACCGAAAGCGGAAGTGAACATATTAGCTTTCAACCATAAGAAAGGCATAAGCTTAACGTTGTCCAATAAATTGACCAAATCCTGAGCTTTGTGGTTAAAAATTATGTTGTTTCTTTCCTTCCAAACGACCCAAACGCAAGCATGCCAGATCACTTTGAGAAAAGAATGAGTAATCCTGCCAAATGACCAAACTGATGAAGATGATCGCGAACAGTCTCTGGTGATATGAAAGAAATTATGATCCACTGGTAAACACAGTGCCACAAGCTACCAAAAATGTCACATCGGAAAAAGAAGATGAACTGTTGTCTCCGGGCAGCCACACCCTTCTACACATATTGTGTCGTCATGATGAAGGACTCTCCTGCAAAGAAGATTACCTTTGGTGGGGAGTCCTTTATGAAGGAGTCGCCAAACAAACACGGAAACCTTTAACTAAACATGTTTCAACCAAGCTGCATCGAAAAGGTCGGTCTCCAATGGTGTGTCAGGCATCGTCAGATATTGATAAGTCCACTTAACGGAGTAAGCGTTAATAGGATCAAGAACCCACTGCCACCTATCAAGAGTAGAATCCTACAAAACAATATTACACAACAAGGACAAGCACTCCGAAACGGATTCCTCTTCCCAAGCCAGAAGGTGCCTCCTCCACTCTCAGGCGCCACCTCCAACCGCCCACCCTCTCCTTGCCATCTCCCTCACCATCACCCCTTTGTTTTTAGCCAAGTCAAATAGGCGGGAAAATTGCACACGTAAAGGTACTCCCCCCAACCTAATTATCTAACCAAAACTTGAATTTAAAATAACAAATACCTATATGTTTTGTCCATCCTCAACTTGTTTGATTGATTCCTGCAACATGGTTGAAAACAAGGGCCTTTGATGATGATCATGATAAAGATAAAACAAAAATGGGTGCAAAAGAATATATTTTTTTGTCACAGGGATCAATTTGCTTGGTTATTATAAATTTCAGGGGGCATTTTGCACATAAATGCATAATTTCAAGAAGGTAATTGCACATAACGTAAAAAAAATCTAGTTTTTTTTTTAAAAAGAAAATTTGGAAAGAAAATAAAATTACCCACAATGACGTGGCATGACACGTCAGACACGTGGCAGTATCATGTAGACAGACAAATGCCATGTCATGTTGACTAATGGATGAAATTGACAGAGGGGGCAAATTGACTAAAGTTATGCAATTTCATGGGGTAATTAAAGTTTTGTTAATGTTAGGGAAGTAATTGACGAAACATACAATTTCAGGGGTAATTGCCTATTTACTTGTCAAATACGTGTACCTCGTCAACAAGGTTTAAATATTTATTTTTTTGGAGGAACAATGTTTATTATGTGTTTTTTAAATCATAAGAGATTTAAAAGAGTCACAAAGTTACATTACAAAGTTTAAGAAAACAACTGACAAAATCAAAATCAAATGTGATGTACTTCGATTTTAACCACCAAAACGTCGAAAGTTTAATTTTTTCACATGATGTTTGTAGTTGTTCATCCTTTTGCTGAAATGAACTCCCGTTTCTTTTTCTCCAAATTGTCCAGACAGTAGAGATCCAAATAGCGTTCATTGATAGTTTCCTCTGCTTGGAGAAACCACCAAGACCGCCAAAATGAGTGAGATGATATGAAAGAGCAACCTGAGTTGTTGTAGCAAAGCCTAACCAATTTAAAATCAAGCACCAAATTTTGCCAAAGAAATTACATCTGAAAAAAATAAGTGTCACAAATCTTCATTCACATAACACCTTCCCATGCAAGTTTGATTATTTTTATTAAGGACCCCCTCTTAAACCAGTTATCTTTAGTAGGTAGTCGATGGAGAATAAAACACCAAGTGAAAAGAGTAACTTTGGGAGGCACTAGTTTTATCTAAAGAACATGTTAGTTTTATGAAGAATAGATGGTATCCACTGTTGCTAAGAAGTGATAAGCATTGGTCACCGAGTAATGTTTTTATGAATACAGCCGCCAATCCCAGTTATCCACCATATCATCCTGCAAATCAGTAGAAGATAACATGAAAACTACGATCTCTCACTAACTCTTCCTCCCAAGAAAATAACATCCTACGCCACTTTTATGCCTTTCCGTTCACCTCCCAATCTAAGGAATGTATCTCCACCACAATCGTCAATTTGTTATCGTCTAGATAATATAACCTACTTAACCTAACACTAAGAGGTACTTCCACCAACTAAGAATCCCTTAAAAAAAATATAAGTCTCATCACCTAGCACACACTGAGTATTATCAACCATCCAACTCCCCTCCCCCAAACCAATACTCTCTCTAATCTTATTGAAGTTCTCCCATCAAACTGAACCTACTCCACCTCCATAACACAACCGGCTCCTACTCTCCATATTGAGCTACAAGCACCTGATACCATAAACTCTCCCTATCCTCCAACTCCCTCCAACAATATTTACCAAACAAAGCTATATTAAACTCATTCAGCCTCGTACCCCTCAGACCACAATTTTTCTTTTTGAAGCAAATATTATCCCATTTAATCCAAAACAAAAAATCCTACCAACCGCACCACCCCCCGCCCCAAAAAAAATGCATTAAAATAGATTCTACATAGGAAATGATATATGCAAGGCCCGTGGAAAAGGAAAAAAAAAAGTAAATTTGTATTGAGGTTAGAACAGACTTTAGAAGAATCAAACGCCCCCCATAACTTAACTTAGTTTAAACCACACTTTTCACTTTGAGAATTTTTAAATATTTTTAACTGTTCTCCCAACCTTTAACTTTTATACTGACTGATGTGACAAATGATTTATTTTATTTTCTTGCAAACAAGTTTTCTGCTGGAAAGCTGTAGAGAGCTATAGCTTCCCAGTCCATGTGGGATCGATATTTTTTATACTATAATTTGGATAGTGTATACTTGCACTAAGTCTTTCCATCCTAAAATACTCATAGTGTTTTGTGACACACCAAGGATGATTTTCTATGATGAACTAAGTCGGGAGGTGGCTTATGAGGTAGTGAGAGATGATGATTTGTTCCTTGTTGAAAACTTTGATCCTAAAGAGAAGTTTGATACTGATATGAAGGTTGGAGATGGAGTCAAGATTGAAAATAATAAAAGGCTTAGACTTTATGATTGTAGCATACACCTTTCGGAAAATTAGTTGAAATGTATATCATTAAGAACTAAATAATGATTTTTTTTTAATTATAAGCTCGTTTTCTTTTATGTTACTTTATATAATGAGAATTTATTGAATCTACAAGGATATTGGACCGTCATTGAATTTCCTAAATAGCTAGCAGGATCCTTCCAAAAGGACTCCTACGCTTGCCAAGATATAAACCACTTCGCCTTGTCCTAAGACTCGTGCTTGTTGGGCTATGGACCGTCATTGAATTTCCTAAATAGCTAGCAGGATCCTTCCAAAAGGACTCCTACGCTTGCCAAGATATAAATAACTTCGCCTTGTCTCAAGACTCGTGCTTGTTGGGCTATGGACCGTCATAATATTCCTAGGAGTCTTAAAGACCCCCAGAAGGGCATGTAGACCCTCCAAGAGGCCTTAGCGCCCTCCAGAAGAGTTCTAAGGCCCAGAGCGCGTCCTTTCTAGGGCGCCGCCTCAAGTAGCTTCTGGAAACATCTAGAACCCGCCAAATAGACTAAAATACCCCCATGGCTTGGAGACCAAGCCACCGGAGCCCAAGCCCACAGCAGGCTATAAATACAACCCTTGAGAGCATTCTCAAGGCATCCAATAATCAGTATAAACCCTAATAGACAGAGAAAACCCTAGTATTCACTACTCGTACTTATTGCAAGTACAGTTGGCGCCATCTGTGGGAAAAGGTAAAACTAACCTTGACCACGTTCCTGAATCGCAAATCGTGATTTAGAAACCTTAAACCTAAAACCTTCTCGGCAACCTTGAAAAAGAATAGCCGGCGAAGACTAAACAATCATCAAGCCTCAAGATTTCTCAAGCATGGCAGTCTTAGAAAATAAATCGGTCATGGTGACATGCTAGGACCCCATCAGCGCATCTCAAAGTTCGTTTTATAATCAGGTTCTAATATTTCTGGTTCGATCGCCACATAACAATTACGCTATATCAACCATCCTCTTATTTGTTAATTTTGTTCATTGTATACATATCATGACCGCTTCTCTTTTCTGCAATAACATTAGTTTCAAACAACTTTTACTATAATTGCTATGAATAAGTTCCAGCGGTGCAATAAAATAACCACGAGATTGCAATAAAATTGGCGGCGGTGTATATGTATCATGTACTATTGCTTGTTTAATCATACAAAATTTGTTGAGCACTACTTTTGAAAAGGTATTTCCTCTTACTTTATAATTGTTCTATCTTCATCGGTGATTTGGGATTTACAAATTAATTAATGCAGCACGTTAGTGTCCCATAGTTATATTTGATAAAATCTTGAAATATACATGTCAATTTCACTCTAATCATGACAATGAGATTTGAAGTTTGGTATTATGTTCCCTGGTGTAGATTTCTATATAATTGACTACTAATTTTAAAGCACTGTTAGTTATATATATATTCTCTCTCTCCCAGTTCAATTAATATGTGGGAACATAATTGATATATACTACTTTCACATATTGTCAACTTTAATTGAACGTAAGATCGGTTTCAATCTATTTTCTGTTACCATTAGAATGTTCTCTAACAAACTTTTCGAGTGAAAAAATATATCTAATTCCTAAGAAAGAATTAGGTACTCAACTGAATACGCAAAGAGAGCACCACCGCAAAATTGAAGCGACATCATTCAAAAGAAAATTAACGACGACAAGACGAAAAGACGATGGTTGGGGAAGACCAAACCAACTTCAACTCTTGAAATATAAACGAAGACATATTCTCTCGAAGAGATTCTCCCACTCTGAAGCAACTCTCTTTCAAAGGAATATCAGGTTTTATATTTTTGGAGAAGATATACTGTTTGATTTGAAGAAATTTTATTGCTAAATATATTTTGAGAAAATATATTACTTGATTCGGAAAGAATTTATTGTCAAATATACTTTTTAAGGAAATAGATTCTTTGATTTGACGAAATTTTAAGTTCAACATATTTTGGGAAGATATATTGTTTAATTAGAAGAGAATTTACTGCTGAATATATTTTGTGAAAATATATTACTTGATTCGGAAAGAATTTATTGTCAAATATACTTTTTAAGGAAATAGATTCTTTGATTTGACGAAATTTTATGTTCAACATATTTTGGGAAGATATATTGTTTAATTAGAAGAGAATTTATTGCTGAATATATTTTGAGAAAATATACTATTTGATTTGAAGAACATATTTTGAGAAAATATATTATTTGATTTGCAGAACATATTTTGTGAAAATATACTATTTGATTGATTTGATGAAAATTTATGTTCAATATATTTGGAGACTATATTTCCACCTTTTGATTCGAAGAAAATTTCTTGCCCAATATATTTTGAGAAAATATATTATTGTAATCTTAATTTCGAAGGCTCTTCAATGTTGTTTATTTTACAATTGTTTGTTGGTGCATATACATCATATGTGGACAATAAGTCTTATAGACAAATTAGCTTTAACTTAATTTGTTTCACTTGATATTAATTTTCGTTGGGCGATTCAATTACAATGTAATGAAGAAAGAGTGATAAGTAAAACACAAGACATAGGACTAAGTTATTAAAGCAAGACTACTCTAGGTACCCAGTGGCACAAGTGAAGTGTAGTATTGATAAAAAGGTCACATAGAAGGGATTCTGTCAAGGAAAGCCTTGGTATTTAAGTGGTCCAGGTGACCCACCTCTCTTTCCTGGGAACCCCTTTCAACTGAACTAAGTGCCTGAACTAACTGCTTAGTAAATGTAAATAATGGATTAATAGAGTCATGTAGAAGAATAAAGTTGAGTAGCAAACTCAGTCCTAATACATAGGAGAAAGTGAAGACATAGAAAATAATGCAATAAGCGAGTTAGTTCAGATCTAATAGGAGAACGATAAGTTAATGGGCGAGATATTTAAGAGGGTACAAAGTATAAGCGAGCTAAATAAGGAAGACAAAGAACAGTTAGTTCCCGCTGAATATATTTGCATATGATTAAAGACTCCTTTATTCATGATACTGATTACTTTGGAAGCGTGGAAGAATTGTTATATTTCAGATAAATCAAGTTTGGAAGACAAACAAACCCGTCAAGGGCGAGGTTAACAGAAAGAAGAGCTCGCCAAACAGCACTCCAAAAATAAAAAAGGATAGCAAAAGAAAGCGATGGTCCTACCATTAGCAACATAAAGATGAAACACGGAGTATTCCTAACCTCTTTTGATTTTTGAGTTTTATTTTGCAGGTTTCCCAAACACAAGAAAGAGAGAAAAATAAATCACATCCAAGCAGCCCAACCAATAAAAAGGGCGACCTCAAATAGGCGATCAATGGTTGAAAATCCTAAATAAATTTGGAAGGAAAACACGCCCACCAAGGGCAAGATTAAGCAGAAGGAAGAACTCGCCAAACAGCACGCCAAATTGTATTATAAAAGCAACGTCCCGCCATTACAAGTTTGAAAATGAAACACGAAGTTATTCTCAGAGTTCTCAACCTTTGAGTTTTGTTTTGCAAATTTTTAACGAGGCACCTTAATTTCTACAAATGTTTTGCCATTTCTGTTAGTTATTTCTTTCAGGTGCTACTACTACACAGAACACCATGGCGACAACAAACATTTCGAAACAGCAAAGCTTGTAGCGCAATCCAGTAAGACGCCTTGTAGCGCAATCCAGTGAGACGCCTTGTAGCGCAATCCAGTGAGACGCCTTGTCGTGCAATCCAGTAAGACGACGCCTCGTGGTGCAATCCAGTAAGACGCCTTGTAGCGCAATTCAGACAGCCCACGGAGGTTAACTGTATTTCGCCAAGTTGCGAAGTTTTAAAAGGAAAAAAGCCCATAATGCTAAATACAAATGTCACGACTATTGAAGGGTCAAGAAATCTACACCGTCCGGTCTACTTCGCAGATGCGGAGTCCTCGCCAATATTTAAAGGAAGGTCCGTCTCGCCCCTCAAAAGGACGAGGCGAGAGATATCACGTCGTATCGTATCTTAAGAAACATATACTGAAGAAACTAGGCGGACAGTCCCATATGAAGCAAACTTTTTACAATACGGAAGGGATCTACGACTTAAGGGTAATACATGTACCCTCAAAGCTATCAAACAAATCATAAATATCACGAGGGAATATCAAGATAACATAAACCACTTCGCCTTGTCCCAAGACTCGTGCTTGTTGGGCTATGGACCGTCATTGAATTTCCTAAATAGCTAGCAGGATCCTTCCAAAAGGACTCCTACACTTGCCAAGATATAAACCACTTCGCCTTGTCCCAAGACTCGTGCTTGTTGGGCTATGGACCGTCATTGAATTTCCTAAATAGCTAGCAGGATCCTTCCAAAAGGACTCCTACGCTTGCCAAGATATAAATCACTTCGCCTTGTCCCAAGACTCGTGCTTGTTGGGCTATGGACTGTCATAATATTCCTAGGAGACTTAAAGACCCCCAGAAGGGCCTGTAGGCTCTCCAAGAGGCCTTAGCGCCCTCCAGAAGAGTTCTAAGGCCCAGAGCGCGTCCTTTCTAGGGCGCCGCCTCAAGTGGCTTCTGGAAACATCTAGAACCCTCCAAATAGACTAAAATACCCCCATGGCTTGGAGACCAAGCCACCGGAGCCCAAGCCCACAGCAGGCTATAAATACAACCATTGAGAGCATTCTCAAGACATCCAATAATCAGTCTAAACCCTAATAGACAGAGAAAACCCTAGTATTCACTACTCGTACTTTTTGCAAGTACAGATATGAAATCATTTCATACAATTTGCTACACTATGGGACAGTTTATATTATACAATATGAAATATAGTTTAAATTCTATAATCCGAGCAAAGGATATTTTTGAAAGAAAAATATAGGACGCCTCAGAGACGCATAAGATGGAAAAAGTGACGGGCCGAGCCTAGGCAGCCCTTCACCCATTTTTTTTACAACTCAGCAGAATTTACTTTTCATAACTTCAGCCCAACGCTTTCATTTTCACACCCCCAACATTCCATTAGTTAAAATGCAAAATTGAGAAGTAAAACCTAAAATGCATTTATGCTACCATAAAACAATTAGAATATATGTTATGATATTTTAAAAATTATTGAAAGGTAGGTTTTACAACAAAAAATAAATATTATGGATCTTGCAAAATGTGTTGCACTTGAAATGAATCTTGAGCTCATTTTTCCAACAAAGCATCGTGTGATTAGAAAAATAATATATTTTGGATTGAGGAACATGAAAACTAGTCACCAAAAAAAATTATAATGTATTATGTAAGGGGAATTTTTCTCTCAAACTTGGTCTAAGGCCCATAAAATGCTAAGAACATGGCTGAAAAAATAATAGCCTTATTTTTTTCAAAGAAAATTTAGTGTATTGGAACAAGAAGGGTCTTGTACAATTCATGTAAGGTTTTGATGATAACAAAGTATTGAAGAACAGTTGGACATACTAATGTTTGTTCAAGTGTGCAAGATCATAGAATATATCAATCAAGTATTGAACATGTATTAAAGCATCAGAAACACAAGAGAAGCTCAAAGACTTTGGTAGAAGATCTGAAGAAAGATCAACCAAAAGTCAACACAGTAGACCAGAAGAAAAAGACGCATATCTAGAAGCTAAAGAGAGCATCAGATTATGTAGAGATCAACAGACTCGGAAGTTCTAGCAGGACACAAAACACCCCACTAAACTTAGAAAACCTTCAGACTTCATAAGCACATGAGGGACCTAGACTCCATGTCAGTTTTATTGTCTTCTTTGGTTGTCCATATCAAAATATATGAGCACGTTTTTTTCTTCTTATGACCACGTGTAGAAAAAGACAAAAGACTTCATAGGCCCGAAGAATGAACGGATACTTCATGTTTCAGCAAACAATTTTCAAATGATTATCCAATGGAATTATCCATATTCAAAAATGGCTCAACGTCCTTGATCTGAAGCTTATCAACGACTCTTTATGCTCTGGACTTTTCTCCAACATCTCTTAAATCCCTGCCTATATAAGGAGTTGAAGATCATGAAGAGGATTAACAAGACTCTGCTATTTTAACTGTGTCAATGTTCTGCCAAATCAAAT